>CM038679.1:458184759-458341647 GCA_021605205.1 Aegilops longissima | reverse complement strand
CGAAAAGCGGTTCTTGTGTGAAAAGTGCCAACTGACTATCTCCTTATTTTCTGATTGTTCTTCCGATAGGAATATTCCCTTGATCAGCTAACCTTCAGCCGTTCGTCATCATTTGAGGGTTCGGGTCGGGATCATGGCCATAAATCGCTACTTTTTCCACTAGAGCGAAAACATATACGTAAAACACACTCTACTAAATTAATTCTTTGGTCTCAATTTCTCCTACTAGTATTTATAATACTTCAGGAGCTAATGAAACTATTTTGGTAAAATTCAATTCTCTTAATTCCTCGGCAATCGCGTCAAAAACTCGAGTTCCTTTTGGATTGCCTTTTTGATCAATTATAACCGCAACATTGTCATCATAGCGGATTATTATACCGTCTTCGCATTTGAACTCTTTACATGTACGTACAATTACAGCTCGAAGTCAAGATTCTGGCAAGCTTTTTCCGGAGACCCGGGAGGTGAGATAGAGAGCAGAGGGTCCCTGTCCCTGCTCCGATGAGGGAGGGGTAATGACGGTGGCACGCCTTCGGCTTGCTTCAGTGCTTGTAGTCGTCGCTAGATGGTCTACGGACCTGGATGTATTTTTTACTTTTGATGCTTTTTGTACTACATTGACATTGATGAATAGATCAGAAGTTTTTTCGAAAAAAAGACGCCCACGGTAGAAAAGCACGAAGCCGTCCGTCATTTAACTTGGACACCACGTACGCTAGCACGTAAGAGTCTAGTCCGGGGACACATGCATGCACGCACGATTGACGCGACGCGACAGCCCAACCAGCAGAGCCGTGCATAGAGAGCAAAGCGTGCGGCACGGCTGGATCACTAATTTATTCACCTGCCTCATAGGGCCACCCCACAACGCCCTGCCTGCCCGGCTAGTTTGGTCCGGCAGAGCCCGTGCGATCGCTCGTGTTGCTCGCGCATCTTCGCCCCTAGCTCGTCCAGCCCCAGTCGATGTGAGAGGCAAGTCAGGAAGCGCACACGGACGTAGTACGAATGTCGACCGGGAAGGGGTCCCCGCTGCGGCTAGCGCATTAGCAGTGCCACTGCCGTTTTTAAGGATCGGTGCTGTTGATTTATTAGGAGGCGTCGCTGCATGCAGGTGGTGCGACCCCTGCACTGCCACCGCCACAGGGTGGCATGCATGCGGCCGGAGAGGGTGGGGTCTCGCGTGTACGCGCTTGTGTTGTGTCAATCTGTCATCTGTGTGTGTTGTGTGGAGTCATGGCGTTGTGTGCGTGACTGCTAGCGGGTAGTACGTGGCTACGACCGATGGTGATGTGCCGTCGGTGGCCATGGTACGTCGAATGGTGGCAAGTCGAGCACGACGGACCGTCGTCATCTTTCTCCAGCACACATGCATATCCCGACAGTTTCGGGGTCAGTTCTAGACGAGCGACTATGAAGATATGCCGATGGAATCATGGCACGTACACACATGAAATCGTCGCTACATCATTTCCATCTGGGGACGACAAATTATTTGTTTTGGGCTTCAGAAAGTACATGGCACCTTGTGTAATGGAGAACTCTGTTAGAGGATGGTGGTTAAGGAAAATGACACGCACAAGCCACCAAAGGAAGGCAATGGACACGCTCTGCCGCTCACAATACTTGTCAACATGCACAACATGGAAGAAATGAAATGTGAGATCGAATCCTCCGCAAACCTCGACGACGCCAACTATCATCCTAATGATTCCATTTCTCATCCTTTTGCCGAAAGGAGTCTTACATAGATTGGATTATTTCCGATCAAGATTCTTTTGGCAAGAAGATAGCGAGAGAAAGAAATATCAACCGGTCAAATGGAGTGTGGTTTGCCGTTCCAAAGACCAAGGCGGGTTGGGCATTCATGACATTGAGGTTAAGAATAGGGCCCTCCTCGACAAATGGTTGTTTAAATTACTGATGGAAGATGGTGTATGACAAACCCTCTTAAGAAGGAAATATGTGGGTTCCAAGACGACAGTATACTGGAAGCCTGGGAATTTTCACTTTTGGGTGGGTCTAATGGCTACGAAGAAATATTTCTTCTGCTGTAGATCCTTCTAAATTAAGGATGCCTCGGGAATCAGATTCTGAGAGGACAAGTGACTAGGAGATGCCACACTCCGGGAATAATATCCGGCTCTATACAATATTATGCGGCACAAGGGTGATACTATCGCCACGGTAATGGAATCATTTCCGTCAAATGTGATGTTCTGACGATGCCCACAAGGGTGATACTATCGCCACGGTAGTGGAACAATATCCGGCTCTATACAACGTCTTGCTCCAGCGGTTGTCCACGATGCATTTGTCACATGGGTCTGACGTTTTCCGATGGAACCTCCATGGGAATGGAAAATTCTCAGTGGAGTCAATGTATAGAGCGTTAATCCAGTCTGATGTGCCAGTTGATAATAACAAGAACATCTGGAAGATGAAGATACCTCTTAAGAATAAAATATTTGCATGGTATCTTCGCCGCGGAGTCATTCTTACTAAAGATAACCTTATTAAGAGGAATTGGCATGGAAGTACGCAATATGTCATTTGTCACCACGATGAGACAATAAAACATTTATATTCTTCCAATGCGAATTGACTCGTTTTATATGGTCAGTCATCTAAATAGCTTCTGACTTGTATCCTCTTTGTAGTGTTGCTAATGTATTTGACAACTGGTTACATGTGATTGATCACTGGTTTAGAATTCTTCTCAGGGTGGGAGCGTTTACCGTTATTATACGGACTGTACATGTCTCTTTGTATTTTGTCTTTTTTTATTTTTCATTTGTGTGAGAGGATCTTGCTTGACTGTGTGTATCTTAACTATGCAGAGACCGGGTATAATACTTACATCTTTTAAGTAATATAAAGCTCCCTTTTTGAAAAAATTCTCATCTTTTTTTTTCTTGTTCGATTGTACTACCTCACCTTTTTTTTAGTTAGTGGTACGAGTCAAATCATTTGCCTAACATTTTGAAAAAAAAGCATATCAAGGTCTGTACACACATGCAGCATATATACAGTAGATTTTAAACGATGGATCGAGCATATTGGCCGTCGTTGTCATGTCATGGATATGGTACGATCGATTTTTCGACTGAAAGCACAAGAGAACCCGTGGAATCTCCTCCGCTTCACCGTTCTGTGGCCTCCACATTTCTGACGGCAGATCAGTAGCCCAAAAGGTAGGTTCTATAACGACGCACGGCCGCCTAGCTATCGGTAGTCCTCCGCTTCACCGTTCGGTGGCCTCTTTCTTTAGCTACTAGCATACGCTTAACACGCACGAAACACGCTTCGCCACACACATGCTGCCGGCTGCTGTCATGCATACCGACGAAGCTATCGAGCTCACCAGCCCGTATATAACGTCATTGTCACTAGGACTACTTGCAAAGTTGCAAGTTCAGGTTACTTGCTTGCTTTGTTTGCAAGTTGTACTGTGATTCACATGAATGTACCGTGCCTAATTACATGCATGTACCGTGTCTAATTACTTGGAGTTGCATTAATGCTCCATGAATCTTATATTTGCAAGCAGAGAGAGAGAGAGAGAGAGAGAGAGAGAGAGAGCATGGCATAGGATGAGAGAGAGAGAGAGAGAGAGAGAGGGGGAGGGAGAGCCCTAGCTAGTGCCTCGGTACTAGGGAAAGGAGTTTTCAGCTCCTGCTGCTCCTATCCTTGTTGGTGATCGATGGATACAGATTCCCTGACGAAGCAAAGCGAGCAGCAATCTATTGGCCATCATCCTTGGCCAGCCAGCGCACAGCAAATATGGTCCTCTTCAAGCCTCGCTTTTGGCTCCTTCCTTTACTCGATGATGCCCGGTCCTCGCAAAGACCCGGCTTTGGCCTTGTCTTTTTCCCGCTCTCCTTTTGATTGCTAGTGCATGCATACGCGCTCATGATGCGTCGTTAAATTTGTTTTATTGCCATCACACTTGTAAAAGGACAAGATAGGCATGCAAAAGCTACCGGCGCCACGTACCTGGACCATATGAATGCCTTTTCTGGCATTGGTCTCACTCACCCCTTGCTGCCTAGCCATACCTTATCTCGATACATACGTGTAATCTACTCACATATAAAAGACGTATTGGATTTTAATATAAACTAGATACGAACTGAAATAAGTGAACAAACACACTAAAACGTGTCTACAACATCCGACTCACACTAAAATTTGTGAACAGAGAGAGTAGCTACTTGCGTCCCTGAGTTCCGAACTAATATGCATATATGGTTTATGTATTGCATGTGCACAGTCTAGTATTGCTCGAAGAATAGGGAAACAACACAATTTCAATCACTTGATTAGTATGAGAAAATCATACTACTTACATGCCAAATCAACCAAACATCATGATTTGCCAGCGAATCATCTACCTACAATCTTAGAACACGATAAAGAGATGGAAACCCCGCCCCTTCTCCCTGATGACACGAGAGCACGAAATAATCTCCAAAGATGGGCGAAATCTCCATTGATACGTACATGTAGAAGGCAGATCTTCAACAGAGATAATAATAAACCACATGTATCAATGTTGTCGAGGAAAATGCACAAGCATGTTTGATTTCACCACATAGTAGTAGCATGAAATGAAAAACCTACGTAGCTATATACAAGTTTGCCCAACCAAATGAACCCTCCTTCTAACGCTAGTAAGCCATCACCAAGGAAGGGAGGTGCCAATGATTGGGAAAATCATGGCATATTAGCCTTCAATCGCCACACCATTCCAACAACTGGACGAGGAAAGGGCCAAGTAAAATTCCTCCAAGGAGCACACTAATTATTGAATAATGTTGCTTTGTGAATTGTTTGCCAATAGCATCTTGGAGTCACCAAAACTTCTTGGTTTAATAAGTCCTAAGATACCTCATCTAGCATCCTGTTTTGGCCATTAATAGGGGTGTTAAAAAGGTTAGACTTCTTATGCTTTAGATTTTCTGGCAATGTAAGGAGCAGAAAAGGAAGTACATACTTGCTAAATGAGACATTTTGTGTAGGCCTAAGGATCAAGATGGATTGGGCATTGAAAACCTCCAAATAAAAAAAAACGAGTGCTTACTTAGCAAATGGCTATATAAGCCACCTAACAAGGATGAGGTTTGACAAGAGTTGCTGCATAAATACCTATGTTCCAAAACATTACCCCAGGTAGATGCCAAAATATTATCCTAAGTAGATGTTAAGCCTACTGATTCGCCTTTTAGGAGGCATTTGCTCTCTCGTAAGAGTGGTTGGGCGTAAAGGTGAAGTAACCTAGCAATAAGTATTTCTCTCGATTAGAGAATCAAGGTTTATCAAGCCAGAAGGATTTCTTCCAGCAAAGGTACCTGCGCACAAGACACAAAACAACTTGTCCCCACCACGTCAAGAAGGTTGTCAAGCTTCTTGTCCTGCTAGTTACAAGATTAAATTGCACAAGATATTGATAATTGATAGAAAGGTAAAATGATACTGCAAAGAATAGTAATTGTAACGAAGATTTTAGTAATGGAGAATAGACCCAGGGACCATAGGTTCACTACGCTACCAGGATAATGCTTATAGGTGGGCTCAAATTAGTGGCGGGCATGGTCAGGAACCCACCGCTGCTATGTTGGAAAAGTAGCCGTGGCGGGTAACAATAAATGTCTGACATTGCTCTAGGCACAACAATGGCGGGCAAAACATACTACCCGCCACTCGTAAACTATTCCAAATTTGACCGCGTGATGAAAACAACAGTGGCGGGCAAGAACGGAGGGCCCGCCACTGGTTTGTCATGCACTAGTGGCGGGCAAAAAATATGCTGGCCACAACAATATTTCGGCAACTCACGCCATATTTTTTTAAAGGTTTCAAAGAGTTTTTAGTGGAGGGCGTTATAGGATGCCCGTCACACAAATCCTAAATCTGAAAAATCTTAAAAAAATAATATTTAGTAAACCCGGAATAGTCTCAAATTTGAGCACGGGGCTTTCAATAGTGTGTACTCCCTCCGTTCCTAAATATAAGTCTTTGTAGAGATTCTACTAGGTGGACTACATACGGAGCAAAATGAATGAATCTACACTTAAAATGCATCTATATACATCCGTATGTGGTTCATAGTGAAATCTCTACAAAGACTTATATTTAGGAACGGAGGGAGTACTAATCATGAAAAAAGTTTGATATTAAAATGATGTATAAAATTTAGTTTGTGTGTGGCAGTGGCAGTTTTTGTTCGAAACCCTGACACTTCGCGGGAGAGTGTTCGGTTTGTACACGAACCGTGTCCAGTTTTTGCCGTAACGCTCTCAAATTTTTACCACACCCTACATGTGTCCTATGAAGGCACCATACCAAGTTTCATCCATTTAGAAACTCGTTTGCGCGCTATGTAGAACCGAAATGTGTTTTACCCTTTTTAGTGGGCGGAAAATAAGTTCGTCCTTGGGACCTTCTATGCCTTCTGGCAAGCTTTCATTGCTCAGTGATCTTCGAGGTCTACTGAGGTTATACCTGCCCATGGATACCCGGCCCGAAAAAACATGACCCGAACCGGCCCGGTCTTACCCACGAGCCAGGCCTAGGCCTGCCATATTTGTGTTTTAGGGAAGTGGCTCGAGGCCTTGTGGGCTTTTTCACTGACGGTCGGGCTTGGCCTGAAATCTAGGCCCGATGGCCGGGCTGGGCCAGGCCTGGTCCTAGGTTTTCTGCTTCCAGCTTTGTTAGGCCCAGCCCGGCCCGACGGATTGCCATGGATACTAAGGGTACATCTAATGAAGACATAGGTTCGGAATCCTATGGAGGGAACGGGCTTCAAAATTGCTATGTGACTTTTCTTGTGCGTCTACAGTTGTCGCCTGTCTAAAGCTGTGACATTCTCAGGGGTCATGAAATCTAGTGCTATGTAATTTGCACCATGTCCCAACTGGTTTATAGTCTTGGAATCCTTTTCTCTTCCTTGTTGTCATATTGTTTTTTCTTATAGTGTTCTTGCGAACAAAGTTAGTGTTGCCCCAAGAGTGTTGTTTTCGTGTTTCATCTTGATTGTGCCATCCTTGTGGACACATTCTTCCTGTCATGGGGTTTCGAGATGTTGGTCCAAAGGTTTGAACACCTTCACGATGGTGCAACCACCCATGATCATTGTGGTACCTATAGGACAATAGATTGTTGTTGTGACTTGGATGGGTGTGTATCCACTCCTGGCATGATGGAAGGTGTGTTCTCGTCCTTTGATGTAGATTGGGTCTCACCATTTGACTATCTTTGGCCATGATACTCGGGCGTTATAATAATCCATATTCCTCCTGACATCTTCCTGTCTTGAGAAGATTGACCTTCTTACTCCATGGCATGTTGTCTAAGATGCGTGATGACTCAGCTATATGTGCGCCTAATAGGTTCGTCCCATGCCTCTCTTTCTGCATACTAGTTCTCAGGAGGTGGAACTAGATTCCACACTTCATGAATCCGAATTCTTTCCTGAGCGATCCTCTTCCTTATGATTCAATGTATATCCTTTAGTAGGTGAGGTCCCGCTTTAGCTTTTGATCATTCAACTTGTTGATGAATTTTCAAGATGGAAATATGTCATACTTCCCGTCACTGTTGGCGAGGTATTTTATGGCTACCCTTTGGCATCTAGCCTCATGAATATGCTTGTTGGGTACTTTGGCTTGGAAAGATTGAATTGTGGCACCTACTCCTGAACTGTCTTGTTGATCTTATTTGAAGAGGATATTGGTGATTACCTCATCAGGTAAGCACTGAGTCCTCTGGTCGGGATTCTTGACTGACCATCATGTCCTTGGATGATTCGCTGTTTGATGAGGACGATATCATGTCCCTTACCATGGATCCGCTCTGATCTTGTAAGGACCCATTGATACCTCCTTTTACTGATCTGTCTGATATTGGAACAAAAAAAGTATTCCGCACCTATTCCCCCATAGGTGACCCTGGGTTATCGACCCACGAGAGGAAGATTCCGTTGAAGCGATGGTCTCTAGCAAGCTTTTGTCAAAGTGTCAAATCCAGCTTTTGACCGGATCTACAAGCAATTAGTGATTCAAATACTTAATAAATATAGGTACGGGTATGAGGTCATATCTTACAACCTTGTATTTGCGCTGGGATCAAACAAGATATTAACTTGTGCGCTGGAAGTCACCCATCGAGATGTGCTTGTTACGGATCGACGTGGGGGATGTGCCCAAATAACATCTTGACCGGCACGAGTCCTGCATCAAGAATCATTTGTCCTACCGAGGCCCTATCCGTCGCACGGGGTTGCCTCGATAATTAAGATAATAAACTAGACAAGAGCTTTGGGTGTTTAATGACTACACCTCATTTATCCCCAAGGATATGATCCATGTTACCCTACTAAACCTTACCATCACCGGTGTTTGGTATAACATTTCACGGTCTCCTTGCTCCTAGCCTCACCAATGCTCGGTCTCCATGATCCTGGGTACCTGCAGGGATGAAGATTGCGAACAAGACAAGAGACATCTTCACAGTACAATTTTATTTCACACATACGGGACATTATGTCAAAGTCTTCCATTGATCCCCTCAACAAATACCTTGGGTTGCAAGGCTTATGCCTCAAACCATACCTTACCGAACTACTCACACATGGAGATCAGACTGCGGGAAGAAAACATTAAAGAACACATCTTGAGATTGATTAATTGCAATATTGTTTTTACAATGGATGCCTTGTGTGATGCACGATTAGAAGTATGAATGAGGTGGAAGAGCACTATGGTGGTGGTAGAGATGGCTATGGCGATGGAGATGGCACAACTAGGGTTTGTGGATGAGGATGGTGATGAAGAGGTTCTGGCTTCTGTGCTCGTCTCTCTGTTGACATTTTGACAAGGTCCCTTTAACGAAAGTTGTTCATGTGGACGGTCTGCCTCGAAATCCACGCCAAATGGGCGCTCATACAGGCGGTCGTGCCTATATGGAATGCCGTCTTTTGTGTTGTCTTCGCGCAGACGCTTCCTATTGATTCATTCTTCCTCCATTCTACTTCCATTCCATTTCCACACGTGATTTTGTCCCTTTTAGCCCATTTCCCGTGGAAACACATCAAAGAGAGGAGTTGTGGAATCCTTTGCATTAATTAGTCATAAGTACCAATATCAGAGCGAATATCTCTTTTTAATTGAAATATCTCAGTTTAAACAACGGTGAAATGAGTGTAAAAATATCAATCATCAACTCCCCCAAGCTTAAACTTGACCGTCCTCATGCAACATAAAGAGAGATCCAAATGATAAGGAACTCAGTTGTTTAAACCGAAATAAAGAGAGTGTTTTGGTTCACTTACGATCGGTATGCCTAGATAGCCTTCCACTTCTTGACCTAAAAACTTAGCATAGCTGTAGCAGTGGCATGTTTATAGTACAAGTGTTAGTGAAGCAAAGATAATCAACACAAAGTTCTTGGTCTACCAGATAAAACAACTGAGCAGCACTCTATTCTATTTATTCTAGACAACACTTGCTTGCCGGGAATGCACGAAAACATTTTCTTTAGATAGAGGAAATAAAACATAGGTTAGGGAGTGAAAACATGTAGTAAAATATGATGCTCTAATGCTCTTAAGCACACCCACAATCATTTCCTCCTTGAGGCTCTCAAGCACTTTATTTCAATCATTGTTTGCTAGAACTTTGATTGTCGTGTAAAAGGATTATGCTAACTAAGTGATCATGCATATGTTTTCGATGTGGCTTAATGTTGGGAACTATGGACCTTTGATATATGTCTCTTTTGAGCTCTTTTGATCAGTCCCCTTTATTTACCACATACACACCATTTCAAGAGAAAGCCGGATAATATGCATTTGTAGTGTTGCCACTACGTACATAACAAACTCATAGCCGAAATCCAAGCTATCGCTCTTGGTGGATAGTTCATTAGCCAGCAGAGCCCTCAACACAACATCAAGAAAGGTGACGAAGCCACATTTACACACATACACGTGCATAAAGTAGCAGACCATGACACTAGCAAGGAGATGAAGCACCATGTAGAGATACAACACAGATTTTTGGCATAATCTTGTTCACCCTTCAACTAAGTTCCTCTAGAAAATTCTATCCACAAGTGCTATCAAGTCTATTAAAATTGACAACATGGGGTTGAGCAATTCAAACATCACTTCCACTACATTTTTCTCAACTCCCATGTCTTGAAAGACTTTCCCTTGTGCATAGTTATTCTTGGTTAATATATTTTTCATTTAAAAATAGTCCTGCGACAAGTCTTGGTTGTCTAAAATAAACATAACAAAGGCTACAAAGTTATTTCAGCTACTAGAACAAAACATTTGTCTTAACTATCAAGACTTACTCCCATCTGCACATATCACACATAATACTACTACATCTACTCTAAGTATTTCAAGTGCAGAAGACGGGGGCCGTAGGACATACCTTCACGATTGTGAATTTACACACTTCTCTTCCTTAATATTGCATTACTCGTTGTCCGGTATTGATCAACTCATCTCAAAACAAAATGCAAACGAACTCCAAAGGGCAAGATAAAGAACAAGAACAAGAGCAAACCAAAGCTTATGCTATATTTTTGGTTTTTGGGTTTTTGAAAACTAACTTGCAAGCGTAAAATTGCAAAAGCAAAATAAAAATAAAAATCAAATAAAAGCAAAGTGTTGGAACAAACCAACACGAGTGTTTTGAAGCTCCTCGAGGTTAAGTACGACCTCATAACAAATTATTCAAATACCGCCACATCTTGATGCAGAAGTGGTGATAACCTCCCCCAAGCTTAGGTTTTGCAAGCCCAAACCGGCGAGATCATTGCGGCGGTTGGTCAGGAGCTTGGCTGCAGTTGGAGAAGTTCATGTTCATGTGGACGGACGTGCCTCGAAGAGATGCGGCGAGGTTGCTCATATCATCTATGGAGCCTTGGAGGCTGCCCACGTAGGTGGTGTAGTCTCCTTATTGTGGTTGCTCTTGGGGATTCTCCTCTTCTTCGTCGGCGGCGAGTTCTTCTTCATCTACTTGTTTTGGTTCTGGGCCTTCTTGGTCAAAAGTTTCCTCTCCTTCCTGTGCAAAATAATGCAATTTTCCATGCTCGATGGAGAAATGGTTAGGCATAGGAGTAGGCAACAAGTGTGACACTCCAGTAATTCTAACGCAATGACGACCATTACGAACTACTACCATTCCAGCGCTAGTAAGAACACGAATATTAACAAGTGTGTAACTGACAATGGGATTAATGTGATGAGAGTGAGACCAAGGGAGTTGGCCAACATGGTGATCACTCCTTCACAGACGATATCTCCTTGTGCATGATTGGCTTGATGCGCAAGGTGTAGCAAAAGTATTGCCCCTAAGTTGGACAAATAACCGACGTCAAGGTTTGCTGCTTTCCCGAGAACTAGCATGTCCTCCTCATTCACCTAAGAAACTTCTCCACGTGCCGGCAATGAGTTAGTAATAACATAATAGAAATAACATATAGCAGGACTTTCATTGCAACTAGCTCTTGACCTCGCATGGTCATCAAGTTAAAGGTATGCCTCGGATGCGGTGTAGTGTAACCATAAAAATGGCGGATGTCATCATCATTGTTGGACGTTGGTGAAGCCAAAGTAATCGCACCACTCCTGAAAAGTGATGTTGAAGTCTTGGTCCAGGAGACGGAAAGTGATCCTCTCCTCCTCATATGCATTTGGCATCAAACCAACATTATGCGAGAGAGTAATAAGAAACTCAAGTGTCATGCGTTCATATGTCTCACATCCCTGATAAACAAATGGTGCAACCCGGCATTATGACAAAGAAAATTGGAATCATTAGTAATACCTAGCTTGGCGAGTGTTGTCACACAAGCCCACTTGGTTGCTTTGATCTTCCTTGAGGTTAGTTGCCTAAACTTTCTTGTTGCTTCATGGTCAGTGAAGACGATCCCCTGGGTAAAAACTTATTATGGCAGTGCGGTGGATGAACTTGAAGCACCACGTACGCGAGAAGACCTATGTATAAAGATCTATAAAACAAATTTTCAGTCTAATACATTTAAACAATATTGATTCTATGGTAATCATAACGTCACACTCTTCTAAAAACATCAACGAATCCAAGCCAAACTCAATTTGAATCAAAAATAGGCATCTCCTAGTCATGGCAATACTAGCCATGTATAATATGATTCGCGAAAAATAACTTGGGCATCGGAGGAGAAACATACCGTAGATCGATCACACGGAAGGATTTGAACCGAAATCGAGCGAGTAGAGAGATCGGACGAAGTTTTGCTAGGGTTTAGAGAGGTTTGGAGGAAGAAGAAGAATAAAAGAGAGGGATGGGGGAGATTTACCTTCTTCCTCGGGCTTATTGGGGCCGCCAGGATACTAATCAACTGTTCATACGGGCGCACGCGCCCGCATGGACCACCGTCGTTCTTCCTGAAGACTTGCCTGTGTCTGTGCTCATATCATGCGACCACTGAAACGGGCGGTGGTAGCCATTTGAAATGCCGTTATTTGCACTGTTCTTTAATTCTTCTGGTCGAATGTGTCAAACGACCACTCAGACGGGCACATGCGCCCGTATGGAACATCCTGGAATGATGTGGACTTTTCTTCATTTTCTGCAAAGGAGTCAAATGACCGCTCGAACGGGCGCTCGTGCCCGTTTGAAACACTGTCTTTCGTCCTGCCGCCTCTAGTTGTTTTGCATTAGAACTTCCAGAAGGTCATGCGACCGCTCATGTGAACTTCTCTTTTTCTTTGCTCTCCTGCGAGGTTAGTTCCAAAACAATACAGACATATTTCCAGGCATCCAAACATTGATTCAACACATTTCAACTTGCACATCGCAAAGCCATCATTAGAACCACTTTGCCAAACTTCTTCATGTAGAACTTCATCACTCTTTTTATTGAAATAAAAATAAAAACTTGTCTACTTTATTCGCTTGGGTTTCCTCGCATGAAGCGCTTGTTTTTGGTCGGTTAGCTCGACCGTAGTGGTGATCAAGGTGGTGCGAACACACCGAGAGCGTAGCTTCTCGCATTCACAATGATGTCTTCTGCTGAGTAGGTCTTCATTTTCTCTTTCTTGGGGAAATGTCTCACAAAAGGATCTTTAGCGGGTAAATCAAATCTAACATTCCCCTCAAACACATTTGTCATAGCCTTGATAGTCCTTAGAAAAGGTCTACCGAGAATTATAGGAGCAACTGGATCTTCAGGCATATCTACTATGTCAAGATCAATCATGACAGAGCAATCATTAATTTGAACTATAACACCATGCTTAATGCCTACTGCCGGAGTAAAAGTAGAATTAGCCATATTCAAAATGATCTTGGTATTAGCATAAGGACCGAGATTGAGACTATCATAAACTGGTTTGGGGATAGTGGAAACACTTGCCCCTAAATCACATAAAGCACTGAATTTATTCAAGCTTATCTCAATTTCTATAGTAGGCTCAAAAGCATCTTCTTGCTTAGCTGGTAACTTACTTTAGAGCTTGTTCCTTTCGTCATCAAGTTCACGCACCTTGGCTTCAACTTGTTCAACAAAGACATTATATGCTTTGTTATTAGTTACCTTCGGTAATGGATACTTCATGGAAGTCATTTTCACAAAATCTGCAACGGTATATTTATACTGTGGCACGTGGCTTGTGTCAAGTACTTCAAGCTTCTCTTCGTTCCTTCTCACCATTTAACTTCTTCAAATGGGTTAGGCTCCAGTTTACATGCGAACTTAGCCAAAATTACTGTTTGGCTCTCTGCTATTTTAGCTATTTGTGCCTCCATATTCTTGAATCTTCCTTTGAGTACCTGCACACCATTTGTTAGCCCAACAACTTTACTGGTCAATTAACCTAGTAAGTTATCATGATTCTTTAAGATATTCTTGAAATTTTCATTCTGCTCAGTCTAACTAGCAATGAAAATTTTAAGAGTTTCTTCAAGAGTATTTCTATTGGTAGCATTAGCTCCATTAAAATTATTGGATGCTCCTCCATTAAAATTTTAAGAGTTTCTTCAAGAGTATTTCTATTGACATATGATTCAAGCCATTATAAAACATATGGAGGATTAACCATTCCTCCATTTCATGATTGGGACAATTTCTTATTGCTTTCTTCATTCTATCCCACGCAAGCGCTAGTGGCTCACGTTCTTCCTGCTTGAAACCTGTAATCTGAGAACATAATTGCTTAATCTTTGCAGGCGGACAAAACTTAGAATTTTTTTGCTACAACAGTCAGCACAAGAAGTAATACCGCCCTTAGGTAGTACAAAAACCCATTCCTTAGCTTTTCCTCTCAAAGATAAAGGGAATACACGCAATTTCAGTCCGTCGGGATCATAATCCTTTATGCATGTCATGTTGCACAATTCTGTGAAATTGTGTAAGTGCATAACGGCATCCTCAGAAGTGGAGTCTCCAAATTGGTCCTATTGAACCATGGAAACTAGGTTTGGTTTAATCTCATACTCAGCGGCTGCTACCTCAGGTTGTGCTATAAGTTCACGCATGAAGTTGTTACTGGGAGTAGCAAAACTCCCAAGATTACGAGCCATAGTAATCTTTTTGGTTTTTCAACTAACAAGACTTACAACAAAAAAAACTTAAACTAAAATCAGAGAAGTAAAAACAAAAACTGAAAATAAACTTTAACAAAAACTCTTAACACAAAGACTAGGAATACTAAACTCCTCCCCGGCAACGGTGCCAGAAAAAGGGCATCATACCTCCTTTTATTGATCCAGTATTGAAACAGAAAAGAGTATCTTGCACCTATTTCCCCAGAGGTGACCTAATACGTCTCCAATGTATCTATAATTTTTAATTGTTCCATGCTATTATATTATCCATCTTGGATGTTTTATATGCATTATTATGCTATTTTATACCATTTTTTGGGACTAACCTTTTAACCTTGTGCCAAGTCGAGTTGCTGTTTTTTCCTTGTTTTTGCCTTTACAGAAAATCAATACCAAACAGAACGAAACTTTTTGACGGTTTTTTGGACCACAAGACACCCTGGAAGCTTCGTGTGGAGGCCAGAAGGGCCACGGGATGGCCACAAGCTCACTTGGCGAGCTCTAGGGGGGGCGCCTGCAAGCTTGTGGACCCCCGTGGCACTTCTAACCCTAATTCTTCTTCTATAAAAACCTAAATATTCCTCGTAGACCAGAGGGCACAACAAAAATACTTTTCCGCCACCGCAAGTTTCTATCCTCTTGAGATCCCATCTAGAGACCTGTTCCGATACTCCGCCGGAGGAGGATTCGATCACGGAGGGCTTTTACATCAACCTTGCCGCCCTTCCGATAATGTGCACCACAGACCTACAGATCCATAGCTAGGAGCTAGATGGGTTCTTCTCTCTCTTTGATCTTCAATACAATGTTCTCCTCGATGTTCTTGGAGATCTATTTGATGTAATCTTCTGTTGCTGTGCGTTTGTTGAGATCCGATGAATTGTGGATTTATGATCAGATTATCTATGAATATTATTTGAGTCTTCTCTGAACTCTTTGATGTATGATTAAGATATCTTTTTATTTCTCTCCGATCTATTGATTTGGTTTGGCCAACTAGATTTGTTTTTCTTGCCATGGGAGAGGTGCTTTGTAGTGGGTTCAATCTTGTGATGCTTATTCCCAGTGACAGAAAGGGACATGACACATATTTGTATTGTTGCCATTAAGGATAAAAAGTTGTTTTTTTCATATTTATTGGATCTATCCCGCTACATCATGTCATCTTGCTTAAGGCATTACTCCATTCTTGTTAACTTAATACACTAGATGCATGCTGGATAGCGGTCGATGTGTGGAGTAATAGTAGTAGATGCAGGTAGGAGTCGGTCTACTTGTTGTGGACATGATGCCTATATTCATGATCATTGCCTTATATATCGTCATAACTATGCACTTTTCTATCAATTTCTCAACAATAATTTGTTTACCCACCGTATACGTTCGTTCAAGAGAGAAGCCTCTAGTGAAAACTATGGCCCCAGGGTCTATATTTTATCATATTACTTTCAGATCTATAAAACCAAAAACCCAAAAAAATACCTTGCTGCAGTTTATTTACCGGCACTTTATGTTGTACTTTTATTTATCTTTTATATCTATCTCTATCAGATCTCATCCTTGCAAGTAACCATGAAGGGATTGACAACCCCTTTATCGCGTTGGGTGCAAGTATTTGTTTGCTTGTGTAGGTGCAACCATTGGTGACTTGTGTGTTACTCCTACTGGATTGATACCTTGGTTCTCAATTGAGGGAAATACTTATCTCTACTTTACTGCATCACCCTTTCACCTTCAAGGGAAAAACCAACGCAAGCTCAAGAAGTAGTAGGAAGAATTTCTGGCACAGTTGCTGGGGAGGATCTATATCAATCCTACCAAGTACCCATCATAAACTCTCATCTCTTGCATTTACACTATTCGGCATTTGCCTCTCGTTTTGCTCTCCCCAACTTCTAAAACGTTTTCAGAAAAATACAAAAATATTTGCCTTCTTTCCGTTCGCCTTTCCATTTGCCTCTTTGTTTGCTTGCTGTATTCATGTCATGACTCAAAAATAGAAAAGAAACAAGAAAAATAAAGATAACTATGGATCCACTTAAAGTTTTATACTTGGATCATCTTCAATCCATTTGTTCTCGTGCTGAAACCCCAACTAGTTTAGTTGAGGGAAAATCATTAGATGAGCATGCTCATTTTGTGTGTCACCGTTTTTCTCAAAAAGGTAGACTCTTATGGAATAAAATAAATTGTTTGCAATGCTATGCTTGGAATATTTGTGAACTTTGTGATTTTACTTGTTTCTCTTAGAACCCTAAAAAACACCTTCCCTACCTATGTGAGTTTAATGATGATGAAATCGTATCTTCTTATGAAAAGGGTGTTTATAGTTACTATGATATCGAATAAATTGAAGAATTTGTTGCTTTTAAGGGTGCTTATGAAGTTGCTTCTTTGATTGAAAAGTATGATATTACTCTCTACAAATCTGAAAATTTTGACATACTTAATATTGCTATGAAAACTATACTCATAATGCCCATGTTAAAGAATTTATTGAGAAAATGTCTGTTGCTTTGGAAGAAAATAATGATATGCATAAATCTATAGATAATTGTGAGTCTGTTGATTTGATTGAAATACCCCTCCTTGATGAACATGATGATTGCTATTCTTATGGCCATGATGCCAATATTAATGATGCCTATGGAGACAAACTTGCTATAGTGCCTTAGGTTAAACATGAAATTATTGCTATTGCACCCATACTTGATAGTTTCTTGAATCAAAAGCATGATTGCAACGATGTTATTATAAATTATATAAATGTCGATTGTGCTAATGATACACAAATCTACAAGCTTGGCGATGATGATTTTGTTATGTCCACTACTTATTGCAATGATCATGACTGGGGTGATAATGCTTCTTATGATCTTGAAAATTTATTTAAGCCTCATGATTAATATGTGATTGATAATAATGTTTGCAAAAATATTGTAAGTGGGTTTGGAAGAGAGGTTTTGGAACAATGTTGGGATTGTCAAAGTTTTATTCTTCTCCCTTGCATATGCTAGTTTTTGCTTGCCTTGATAATTTGCTTGCTTATAAAATGCCTTTGCATAGGAAGAATGTTAGAATTAAATTTGTTTGTCACATGCTATATGATGCTCTCTTTGTGCTTCAATTCTTGTCTTTCATGCGAGCATAATTAAAATTATCAAAGCCTAGCTAAAAGGCTTTAAAGAAAAGCGCTTGTTGGGAGACAACCTAATATTTTTCCTTTATGTTTTTATGAGTATATGCAATTATACTTCTGTTATGATTGTGTTTTAGTATTTTAATTAGTGTATGAGCCAAGTAAGACCTTTGGGATGATAGTTGATTTGATTCTGTGAAAAAACAGAAACTTTTGCGTCCAGTAGCAGAATTGTTAAAATTTGCTGGAGCATGATAATATTCTTACTTTTTTACACTTTATTGATATAAAAATTTCCTACGTTGTCCTAATTTTTCAGAATGTTTGGAGTTACAGAAGTTTGGCTATATTCCAGATTACTACAGACTGTTCTGTTTTTTATAGATTCTGTTTTCATTGTGTTGTTTGCTTATTTTGATAAATCTATGGGTTGTATCGGGGGGGGGGGGGGGTATGAACCATGGTGAAGTTAGAATACATTAGATATAATGAAAATGTGAAATTGGAATGAATTTGCAACAGTACCTAAAGGTGGTGATTTGCTTTATTATACTAACGGATCTCACGAGTTTTCTATTGAGTTTTGTGTTGTGAAGTTTTCAAGCTTTGGGTGAAGTTTCGATGGAATACGGAATAAGGAGTGGCAAGAGCCTAAGCTTGTGGATGCCCATGGAACCCCAAGGTAATATTCAAGGACAACCAAGCATCTAAGCTTGGGAATGCCCCGGATCGCATCCCCTCTTTTGTCTACGGTCCATTGGTAAATTACTTGAGGCTATATTTTTGTTCACCACATGATATGTGTTTTGCTAGGAGCGTCTTGAAGGAAATATGCCCTAGAGGCAATAATAAAGTTATTATTTATTTCCTTATATCATGATAAATGTTTATTATTCATGCTAGAATTGTATTAACCGGAAACATAATACATGTGTGAATACATAGATAAACAGATAGTCACTAGTATGCCTCTACTAGACTAGCTCATTAATCAAAGATGGTTATGTTTCCTAACCATAGACATGTGTTGTCATTTGATTAATGGGATCACATCATTAGGAGAATGATGTGATTGACATGACCCATTCCGTTAGCTTAGCACTTGATCGTTTAGTATATTGCTATTGCTTTCTTCATGACCTATACATGTTCCTGTAACTATGAGATTATGCAACTCCGTTTACGGAGGAACACTTTGGGTACTACCAAGCGTCACAACGTGAATCGGGTGATTATAAAGGAGTACTACAGGTGTCTCCAAAAGGTACATGTTGGGTTGGCGTATTTCGAGATTAGGTTTTGTCACTCCGATTGTCGGAGAGGTATCTCTAGGCCTTCTCGGTAATACACATCACATAAGCTTTGCAAGCATTGCAACTAATAAGTTAGTTGTGAGATGATGTATTACGGAACGAGTAAAGAGACTTGCCGGTAACGAGATTGAACTAGGTATTGGATACCGACGATCGAATCTCGGGTAAGTAACATACCGATGACAAAGGGAACAACGTATGTCGTTATGCGGTTTGACCGATAAAGATCTTCGTAGAATATGTAGGAACCAATATGGGCATCCAGGTTCCGCTATTGGTTATTGACCGAGAATAGTTCTAGGTCATGTCTACATAGTTCTCGAACCCGTAGGGTCCGCACGCTAACGCTTCGATGACAGTTTATTATGAGTTTATAAGTTTTGATGTACCGAAGGTTGTTCGGAGTCCCGGATGTGATCACGGACATGACGAGGAGTCTCGAAATGGTCGAGACATAAAGATTGATATATTGGAAGCCTATGTTTGGACTTGGAAGGTTCGGATGAAAACAGGATTTTACTGGAACAGGGGTTACGGAACCCCGGGGTCAATGGGCCTTGATGGGCCATAAGGGAGAAGAGGAGGGCCGGCCGGGGCAGGCGCGCCCCCCCTCTAGTCCGAATAGGACAAGGAGGGGGCGGCGCCTTCCCTCTTCCCTCCCCAAGACCTAATCCAACTAGGAAGGGGAGGAGTCCTACTCCGGTGGGAGTAGGACTCCTCAGCAGCGCCTCCCTAGGGCCGGCCGCACCCCTTGCTCCTTTATATCTGGGGCAGGGGCACCCCATGACACACAAGTTGATCTACGTGATCGTTCTTAACCGTGTGCGGTGCCCCCTCCACCATATTCCACCTCGGTCATATCGTCGCGGAGCTTAAGCGAAGCCCTGCGCCGGTGAAGCATCATCATCGTCACTGCGCCGTCGTCTTGTGGAACTTATCCCCGACGCTTTGCTGGATCGGAGCCCGGGATCGTCATCGAGCTGAGCGTGTGCTGAACTCGGAGGTGCCGACGTTCGGTACTTGGATAGGTCGGATCGTGAAGGCGTCGACTACATCAACAGCGTTGTTATAACGCTTCGCTTTCGGTCACGAGGGTGCGTGGACATACACTCTCCCTCTCGTTGCTATGCCATCACCATGATCTTGCATGTGCGTAGGAATTTTTTGAAATTACTCGTTCCCCAATGATGGCATCCGAGCCTGGTTTTATCCGTTGATGTCATATGCACGAGTAGAACACAAGTGAGTTGTGGGCGATATAAGTCATCTTGCTTACCAGCATGTCATACTTTGGTTGGCGGTATTGTGAGATGAAGCGGCCGGACCGACATTACGCCAGACGCTTACGCGAGACTGGTTTCACCGCTTGAGCACTCGTTGCTTAAAGGTGACCGGCGGTGTCTGTTTCTCTCACTTTAGTTGAACTGAGTGTGGCTCGCCCGGTCCTTGCGAAGGTTAAAACAACACCAACTTGACAAACTATCGTTGTGGTTTTGATGCGTAGGTAAGAACGGTTCTTGCTCAGCCCGTAGCAGCCACGTAAAACTTGCAACAACAAAGTAGAGGACGTCTAACTTGTTTTTGCAGGGCATGTTGTGATGTGATGTGGTCAAGGCGTGATGCTATATTGTATGAGATGATCATGTTTTGTAACCGAGTTATCGGCAATGGCGAGAGCCATATGGTTGTCGCTTTATTGTATGAAATGCAAGCGCCATGTAATTGCTTTACTTTATCACTAAGTAGTAGCGATAGTCGTAGAAGCAATAGTTGGCGAGGCGACAACGATGCTACGATGGAGATCAAGGTGTCGCGCGGTGGCGATGGTGATCATGGCGGTGCTTTGAGATGGAATCACAAGCACAAAATGATGATGACCATATCATATCACTTATATTGATTGCATGTGATGTTTATCCTTTATGCATCTTATCTTGCTTTGATTGACGGTAGCATTATAAGATGATCTCTCACTAAAATTATCAAGAAGTGTTCTCCCCGAGTATGCACCGTTGCGAAAGTTCTTCGTTTGAGACACCACGTGATGATCGGGTGTGATAGGCTCTACGTTCAAATACAGCGGGTGTAAAACAGTTGCACACGCGAATACTTAGGTTAAACTTGACGAGCCTAGCATATAACAGATATGGCCTCGAACACGGAGACCAAAAGGTCGAGCGTGAATCATATAGTAGATATGATCAACATAGTGATGTTCACCATTGAAACTACTCCATCTCACGTGATGATCGGACATGGTTTGGTTGATTTGGATCACGTAATCACTTAGATGACTAGAGAGATGTCTGTCTAAGTGGGAGTTTTAATATGATTAATTAAACTTAAATTTATCATGAACTTAGTACCGATAGTATTTTGCTTGTCTATGTTTATTGTAGATAGATGGCTCGTCTTTGTTGTTCCGTTGAATTTTAATGCGTTCCTTGAGAAAGCAAAGTTGAAAGATGATGGTAGCAATTACGGACTGGGTCCGTAATTTGAGGATTATCCTCATTGCTGCATGAAGAATTAAATCTGGAAGCACCGCTGGGTGCGAACCTGCTCAGAGAACAACGCCGAAGTTGTGAGCGTCTGGCAAAGCAAAGTCGATGACTACTCTATAGTTCGATGTGCCATGCTTTACGGCTTAGAACCGGGTCTTCAACGGCGTTTTGAGCGTCATGGAGCATATGAGATGTTCCAGGAGTTGAAGTTAATATTTCAAGCAAATGCCCGGATTGAGAGATATGAAGTCTCCAATAAGTTCTATAGCTGCAAGATGGAGGAGAATAGTTACATCGGTGAACATATACTCAAAATGTCGGGTATAATAATCACTTGATTCAAGCGGGAGTTACTCTTCGGATGATAGTGTCATTGATGAATTCTCCAATCACGCCACCAAGCTACAAGAGCTTCGTGATGAACTATAATATGCAAGGGATGACCAAAACAATTCCGAGCTCTTCGCAATGCTAAAAGCAGCGGAGGTAGAAATCAAGAAAGAGCATCAAGTGTTGATGGTCAACAAGACCACTAGTTTCAAGAAAAGGGCAAAGGAAAGAAGAAGGGAACTTCAAGAACAACAAGAAAGTTGCTGCTCAAGAGAAGAAACCCAAGTCTGGACCTAAGCACTGGCGAGTGTTTTTTACCGCAAGCGATGGACTTCGGAAGCGGAACTGCCCCAAGTATTTGGCGGATAAGAAGGATGGCAAGGTGATCAAAGGTATATGTGATATACATGTTATTGATGTGTACCTCACTAATACTCGCAGATAGTACACAGGTATTTGATCTTGGTTACATTGCTAATATTTGCAACTCGAAGCAGAACTACGGATTAGCGAAGATTGGCTAAGGGCGAGGTGACGGCGCGGCGTGGGAAATGGTTCCAAAGTCGATGTGATCGCGATCGCACGCTACCTCTACATCTACCATCGGGATTAGTTTTAGACCTAAATAATTGTTATTTGGTGCGGCGTTAAGCATGAACATTATATCTGGATCTTGTTTGATGCGAGGCGGTTATTCATTTAAGACAGAGAATAATGGTTGTTCTATTTATATGAATAATATCTTTTATGGTCATGCACCCTTGAAGAGTGGTCTATTTTATTGAATCTCGATAGTAGTAATACACATATTCATAGTGTTGAAACCAAAAGATGCAGAGTTGATAATGATAATGCAACTTATTTGTGGCACTTGCCGTTTGGGTCATATCGGTGTAAAGCGCTGAAGAAACTCCATCTTGATGGACTTTTGGAATCACTTGATTATGAATCACTTGGTACTTGCGAACCGTGCCTCATGGGCAAGATGACTAAAACGCCGTTCTCCGAACTATGGGCGAGCAACTGATTTGTTGGAAATCATACATCTTGATGTTTGTGGTCCAATGAATGTTGAGGCACTTGGCGGTATCGTTATTTTCTCACCTTCATAGATGATTTGAGGCGATATGGGTATATCTACTTAATGAAACACAAATCTGAAACATTTGAAAAGTTCAAAGAATTTCAGAGTGAAGTGGAAAATCATCGTAACAAGAAAATAAAATTTCTACGATCTGATCGTGGAGGAGAATATTTGAGTTCTGAGTTTGGTTTACATTTGAAACAATGCGGAATAGTTTTGCAACTCCGCCACCGGAACACCACGGAGAAATGGTGTGTCCGAGCGTCGTGTCGTACTTTACTTGATATGGTGCGATCCATGATGTCTCTTCTGATTTACCGCTATCGTTTTGGGGATATGCTTTAGAGGCGGCCGCATTCACGTTGAATAGGGCACCATCAAAGTCCGTTGAGGCGACACCTTATGAACTGTGGTTTGGCAAGAAACCAAAGTTGTCGTTTCTTAAAGTTTGGGGCTGCGATGCTTATGTGAAGAAACTTCAACCGGATAAGCTCGAACCCAAATCGAGAAATGTGTCTTCATAGGATACCCAAAGGAGGCTGTTGGGTACACCTTCTATCACAGATCTGAAGGCAAGATTTTCGTTGCTAAATTCGGATCCTTTCTAGAAAAGGAGTTTCTCTCGAAAGAAGTGAGTGGAAGGAAAGTAGAACTTGATGAGATAATCAGTATCTGCTCCCTTATTGGAAGGTAGTTCATCACAAGAAAGCGGTTCTGTGACAACTACACCAATTAGTGAGGAAACTAATGATGTTGATCATGAAACTTGAGATCAAGTTACTCTTGAACCGAGGTCAACGAGTAAAATCGCACAGAGTGGCACGGTAATCCTATTCGGAAGTCATGTTACTTGACCATGGCGAACCTACAAACTATGAAGAAGCGATGGTGAGCCAGATTTCGCAAAATGGTGGAAGCCATGAAATCTGAGATGGGATCCATGTATGAAAACAAAGTATGGACTTTGGTTGACTTGCCCGATGATCGGCAAGCCATTGAGAATAAATGGATCTTTAAGAAGAAGACCGGCGATGGTAATGTAGCTGTCTACAAAGCTCGACTTGTTGCGAAAGGTTTTCGACAAGTTCAAGGGGTTGACTACGATGAGACTTTCTCACCCGAAGCGATGCTTAAGTCTGTCCAAATCATGTTAGCAATTGCCGCATTTTATGATTATGAAATTTGGCAAATGGATGTGAAAACTGCATTCTTGAATGGATTTCTAGAAGAAGAGTTGTATATGATGCAACGAGAAGGTTTTGTTGATCCAAAGGGTGCTAACAAAGTGTGCAAGCTCCAGCGATCAATTTATGGTGCAGTGCAAGCCTCTCGGAGTTGGAATAAGCGCTTTGATAGTGTGATCAAAGCATATGGTTTTATCTGAGACTTTTGGAGAAGCTTGTATTTACAAGAAAGTGAGTGGGAGCTCAGTAGCATTTCGATATTATATGTGGACGACATATTATTGATTGGAAATGATATAGAATTCTGGATAGCATAAAGGATACTTGAATAAAAGTTTTTCAATGAAAGACCTCGGTGAAGCTGCTTACATATTGGGCATCAAGATCTATAGAGATAGATCAAGGCGCTTAATTGGACTTTCACAAAGCACATACCTTGATAAAGTTTTGAAAAAGTTCAAAATGGACCGAGCAAAAAAAGGTTTTTTACTGTATTACAAGGTGTGAGATTGAGTCGGACTTAATGCCCGACCACAGCAGAAGATAGAGAGAAAATGAAAGATGTTCCTATGCTTCAGCCATAGGCTCTATCATGTATGCAATGCTGTGTACCAGACTGACGTATGCTTAGCAATAAGCTTGGCGGGAAGGTACCAAAGTAATCGAGTGGATCCTTTGGACAGCGGTCAAGAACATCTGAAATACGAAAAGGACTAAGGATATGTTTCTCGTATATGGAGGTGACAAAGAGCTAGTCGTAAATGGTTACGTCGATGCAAGCTTTGACACTGATCCGGACGATTCTAAATCGCAAACCGGATCGTGTTTTTATTAAGCGGTGGAGCTGTCGGTTGGTGCAGTTCTAAACAAAGCGTCGTGGCGGGATCTACATGTGAAGCGGAGTACATAGCTGCTTGGAAGCAGCAAATGAAGGAGTCGGATGAAAGAGTTCATTTCCGATCTAGGTGTCATACCTAATGCATCGGGACCAATGAAGATCTTCTGTGACAATCTTGGTGCAATTGCCTTGGCAAAGGAATCCAGATTTCACAAGAGGACCAAGCATATCAAGAGGCGCTTCAATTCCATTGGGACCAAGTCCAAGTGGGAGACATAGAGATTTGCAAGATACATACGGATCTGAATGTTGCAGACCGTTGACTAAGCCTCTTCCACGAGCAAAACATGATCAGCACCAAGACTCCATGGGTATTAGAATCATTCTTGTGTAATCTAGATTATTGACTCTAGTGCAAGTGGGAGGCTGAAGGAAATATGCCCTAGAGGCAATAATAAAGTTATTATTTATTTCCTTATATCATGATAAATGTTTATTATTCATGCTAGAATTGTATTAACGGAAACATAATACATGTGTGAATACATAGACAAGCAGATAGTCACTAGTATGCCTCTACTAGACTAGCTCATTAATCAAAGATGGTTATGTTTCCTAACCATAGACATGTGTTGTCATTTGATTAATGGGATCACATCATTAGGAGAATGATGTGATTGACATGACCCATTCCGTTAGCTTAGCACTTGATCGTTTAGTATACTGCTATTGCTTTCTTCATGACCTATACATGTTCCTATAACTATGAGATTATGCAACTCCCGTTTACCGGAGGAACACTTTGGGTACTACCAAACGTCACAACGTAACTGGGTGATTATAAAGGAGTACTACAGGTGTCTCCAAAAGGTACATGTTGGGTTGGCGTATTTCGAGATTAGGTTTTGTCACTCCGATTGTCGAAGAGGTATCTCTAGGCCTTCTCGGTAATACACATCACATAAGCCTTGCAAGCATTGCAACTAACAAGTTAGTTGTGAGATGATGTATTACGGAACGAGTAAAGAGACTTGCCGGTAACGAGATTGAACTAGGTATTGGATACCGACGATCGAATCTCGGGTAAGTAACATACCGATGACAAAGGGAACAACGTATGTCGTTATGCGGTTTGACCGATAAAGATCTTCGTAGAATATGTAGGAACCAATATGGGCATCCAGGTTCCGCTATTGGTTATTAACCGAAAATAGTTCTAGGTCATGTCTACATAGTTCTCGAACCCGTAGGGTCCGCACGCTTAACGTTTCGATGACAGTTTATTATGAGTTTATAAGTTTTGATGTACGAAGGTTGTTGAGTCCGGATGTGATCACGGACATGACGAGGAGTCTCGAAATGGTCGAGACATAAAGATTGATATATTGGAAGCCTATGTTTGGACTTGGAAGGTTCGGATGAAAACAAGATTTTATCGGAACAGGGGTTACGGAACCCCCGGTGGTCAATGGGCCTTGATGGGCCATAAGGGAGAAGAGGAGGGCGGCCGGGGGCAGGCGCGCGCCCTCCCCTCTAGTCCGAATAGGACAAGGAGAGGGGGGCCCTTCCCTCTTCCCCTCCCCAAGACCTAATCCAACTAGGAAGGGGAGGGAGTCCTACTCCGGTGGGAGTAGGACTCCTCCAGCAGCGCCTCCCTAGGGCGGCCGCACCCCCTTGCTCCTTTATATACTGGGGCAGGGGCACCCCATGACACACAAGTTGATCTACGTGATCGTTCTTAGCCGTGTCGTTGCCCCCTCCACCATATTCCACCTCGGTCATATCGTCGCGGAGCTTAAGCGAAGCCCTGCGCCGATGAAGCATCATCATCGCCACCTGCGCCCGTCGTCTTGTGGAACTTATCCCGACGCTTTGCTGGATCGGGCCCGGGATCGTCATCGAGCTGAGCGTGTGCTGAACTCGGAGGTGCCGTCGTTCGGTACTTGGATCGGTCGGATCGTGAAGATGTCGACTACATCAACAGCGTTGTTATAAGGCTTCCGCTTTCGGTCTCACAGTGCGTGGACATACACTCTCCCCTCTCGTTGCTATGCCATCACCATGATCTTGCGTGTGCGTAGGAATTTTTTTGAAATTACTACGTTCCCCAACACGTCTTGTATTATATGAGCCTTTGCTTTAGTTGCTTTTTAGCTTGCCACAATCATCCTTGTTGTATACACCTTTTGAGAGGGACACACATTAATCGTGAATTTATTAGAATACTCTATGTGGTTCACTTATATTTTTTAAGCTAGGTAGTTGCTCTAGTGCTTCACTTATATCTTTTAGAGCACGGCGTTCGTCATATTTTTAAGAAATTGATGAACTATCATGCTTCACTTATATTATTTTGATAGTCTTATAAATAGTATGGTAATTTGCTTAGGTTATGAATTTAGTCCTAATATGTGTTGGGGAACGTAGTAATTTCAAAAAATTTCCTATGCACACGCAAGATCATGGTGATGCATAGCAACGAGAGGGGAGAGTGTTGTCCACGTACCCTCGTAGACCGAAAGCGGAAGCGTCATAACAACGCGGTTGATGTTGTCGTACGTCTTCACGGCCCGACCGATCAAGCACCGAAACTACGGCACCTCCGAGTTTTAGCACACGTTCAGCTCGATGACGATCCCCGGACTCCGATCTAGCAAAGTGTCGGGGATGAGTTCCGTCAGCACGACAGCGTGGTGACGATCTTGATGTTCTACCGTCGCAGGGCTTCGCCTAAGCACCGCTACAAGATTATCGAGGAGAACTATGGTGGAGGGGGGCACCGCACACGGCTAAGAGATCTCAAGGATCAATTGTTGTGTCTATGGGGTGCCCCCTGCCCCCGTATATAAAGGAGCAAGGAGGAGGGGGCCGGCCAAGGGGAGGAGGCGCGCCCAAGGGGGGAGTCCTACTCCCACCGGGAGTAGGACTCCTCCTTTCCTTGTTGGAGTAGGAGAAGGGAAGGGAAAAGGAGAAAGAAGGAAGGGGGCGCCCCTCCTCCCTAGTCCAATTCGGACCAGCCCATGGGGAGGGGTGCGGCCACCCTTTGGGGTCTTTTTCTCCTTTCCCGTATGGCCCATTAAGGCCCAATACGAATTCTCGTAACTCTCCGGTACTCCGAAAAATACCCGAATCACTCGGAACCTTTCCGATGTCCGAATATAATCATCCAATATATCGATCTTTACGTCTCGACCATTTAGAGACTCCTCGTCATGTCCCCGATCTCATCCGGGACTCCGAACTCCTTCGGTACATCAAAACTCATAAACTCATAATATAACTGTCATCGAAACCTTAAGCGTGCGGACCCTACGGGTTCGAGAACTATGTAGACATGACCGAAACACGTTACCGGTCAATAACCAATAGCGGAACCTGGATGCTCATATTGGCTCCAACATATTCTACGAAGATCTTTATCGGTCAAACCGCATAACAACATATGTTGTTCCCTTTGTCATCGGTATGTTACTTGCCCGAGATTCGATCGTCAGTATCCCAATACCTAGTTCAATCTCGTTACAGGAAAGTCTCTTTACTCGTTATGTAATGCATCATTCCGTAACTAACTCATTAGCTACATTGCTTGCAAGGCTTATAGTGATGTGCATTACCGAGAGGGCCCAGAGATACCTCTCCGACAATCGGAGTGACAAATCCTAATCTCGAAATACGCCAACTCAACAAGTACCTTCGGAGACACCTGTAGAGCTCCTTTATAATCACCCAGTTGCGTTGTGGCGTTTGGTAGCACACAAAGTGTTCCTCCGGTAAACGGGAGTTGCATAATCTCATAGTCATAGGAACATGTATAAGTCATGAAGAAAGCAATAGCAACATACTAAACGATCAAGTGCTAAGCTAACGGAATGGCTCAAGTCAATCACATCATTCTCCTAATGATGTGACCCCGTTAATCAAATGACAACTCATGTCCATGGCTAGGAAACTTAACCATCTTTGATTCACGAGCTAGTTAAGTAGAGGCATACTAGTGACACTATGTTTGTCTATGTATTCACACATGTATCAAGTTTCCAGTTAATACAATTCTAGCATGAATAATAAACATTTATCATGAAATAAGGAAATAAATAATAACTTTATTATTGCCTCTAGGGCATATTTCCTTTAGTCTCCCACTTGCACTAGAGTCAACAATCTAGTTCACATGGCCATGTGATTTAACACCAATATTCATATCTGTATATGATTAACACCCATAGTTCACATCGTCATGTGACCAACACCCAAAGGGTTTACTAGAGTCAATAATCTAGTTCACATTGCAATGTGATTAACACCCAAAGAGTACTAAGGTGTGATCATGTTTTGCTCGTGAGAGAAGCTTAGTCAACGGGTCTACATCACATTTGAGCCGTATGTATTTTGCAAATATACTATGTCTACAATGCTCTTGCGGAGCTACACTAGCTAATTGCTCCCACTTTCAATATGTATCCAGATTGAGACTTAGAGTCATCTGGATCGGTGTAAAAGCTTGCACTTATGTAACTCTTTACGACAGGCTCTTTTATCACCTCCATAATCAAGAAATATTTCCTTAGTCCTCACTAAGGATATTCTTTACCAATGTCCGATGATCTACTCCTAGATCACTATTGTACTCCTTGCCAAATTCAGAGCAAGGTATACAATAGGTGCAGTACATAGCATAGCATACTTTATAGAACCTATAACTGAGGCATAGGGAATGACTTTCTTCTCTTTTCTATTTTACTGCCGTGGTCGGGATTTGAGTCTTACTCAATTTCACACCTTTGCAACACAGGCAAGAACTCTTTCTTTGACTGTTCCATTTTGAACTACTTCAAAATCTTGACAAGGTATGTACTTTTTGAAAAACTTATCAAGCATCTTGATCTATCTCAATAGATCTTGATGCCAATATGTAAGTAGCTTTACTGAGGTCTTTCTTTTAAAGAACTCCTTTCAAATACTCCTTTATGCTTTCTAGAAAAATTCTACATCATTTCCGATCAACAATATGTTACTCACATATATTTATCAGAAAGGCGGTAGTGCTCCCACTCACTTTGTTGTAGATACAGGCTACACCGCAAGTCTGTATAAAACTATATGCTTTGATCAACTTATCAAAGCGGTATATTCCAACTCTGAGATGCTTGCACCAGTCCATAGATGGATCGCTGGAGCTTGCACATTTTGTTAGCTCCTTTAGGATTGACAAAACCTTCTGGTTGCATCATATACAACTCTTCTTTAATAAATCCATTAAAGAATGTAGTTTTGACATCCATTTGCCAGATTTCATAAAATGTGGCAATTGCTAACATGATTCGGACAGACTTTTAAGCACCGATGCGAGTGAGAAAATCTCATTGTATTCAACACCTTGAACTTTGTCAAAAACCTTTTTCGACAAGTCTAGCTTTGAAGATAGTAACACTACTATCAGCGTCCGCCTTCCTCTTGAAGATCCATTTATTCTTAATGACTCACCGATCATCGGGCAAGTCAATCAAAGTCCATACTTTGTTCTTATACATGGATCCCATCTCAGATTTCATGGCCTCAAGCCATTTCGCGGAATCTGGGCTCATCATCGCTTCCTCATAGTTCATAGGTTTATCATGGTCTAGTAACATGACTTCCAGAATAGGATTACCGTACCACTCTGGTGCAGAACGTACTCTGGAAGACCTACGAGGTTCTGTAGTAACTTGATTTGAAGTTTCATGATCACCATCATTAGCTTCCTCACTAATTGGTGTAGCAATCACTGGAACTGATTTATGTGATGAACTACTTTCCAATTCGGGAGAAGGTACGATTACCTTATCAAGCTCTACTTTCCTCCCACTCAATTCTTTCGAGAGAAACTCCTTCTCTAGAAAGGATCCATTTTAGCAACGAATATCTTGCCTTCGGATCTGTGATAGAAGGTGTACCCAACAGTTTCCTTCGGGTATTCTATGAAGACGCACCTCTCCGATTTGGGTTCGAGCTTATCAGGTTGAAACTTTTTCACATAAGCATTGCAACCCCAAACTTTAAGAAACGACGGCTTAGGTTTATTGCTAAACCATAGTTCATACGGTGTCGTCTCAAAGGATTTAGATGGTGACCTATTTTAACGTGAATGCAACTATCTCTAATGCATAACCCCAAAACTATATTGGTAAATCGGTAAGAGACATCATTGATCGCACCATATCAAATAGAGTGCGGTTATGACGTTCGGACACACCGTTACGCTGTGGCGTTCTAGGTGGCATGAGTTTGTGAAACTATTCCACATTATTATAATTGAAGGCCAAACTCGTAACTCAAATATTCATCTCCATGATCAGATCGTAGAAACTTTATTTTCTTATTACGATGATTTTCCATTTCACTCTGAAATTCTTTGAACCTTTCAACTGTTTCAGACTTATGTTTCATCAAGTAGATATACCCATATCTGCTCAAATCATCAGTGAAGGTCAGAAAATAATGATACCCGCCACTAGTCTTAATACTCATTGGTCTGTATACATCAGTATGTATTATTTCCAACAAGTCAGTAGCTCATTCCATTGTTCCGGAGAATAGAGTTTTAGTCATCTTGCCCAAAAGGCACGGTTTGCAAGCATCAAATGATTCATAACCAATTGATTTCGAAAGCCCATCAACATGGAGTTTCTTCATGCGCTTTACACCAATATGACCCAAACGGCAGTGCCACAAATATGTTGCACAATCATTATCAACTTTGCATCTTTTGGCATCAATGTTATGAATATGTGTATTACTACGATGGAGATCCAACAAACTATTTTCATTGGGTGCATGACCATTGAAGGTTTTATTCATGTAAACAGAACAACAATTATTCTCTAACTTTAAACGAATAACCGTTTTGCAAACATGATCAAATCATATTCATGCTCAACGCAAACGCCAAATAACATTTATTTAGGTTTAACACTAATCCCGAAAGTATATGGAGTGTGCGATGATGATCATATCAATCTTGGAACCACTTCCAACACTCATCGTCACTTCACCCTCAACTAGTCTCTGTTTATTCGTAACTCCTGTTTGAGTTACTAATTTTTAGCAACCGAACAAGTATCAAATACTCGGGGCTACTATAAACACTAGTAAGGTACACATCAATAACCTGTATATCAAAATATACCCTTGTTCACTTTGCCATCCTTCTTATCCACCAAATATTTGGAGTAGTTCCACTTCGGTGACCATTTCCTTTGCGGTAGAAGCACTCGGTTTCAGGCTTAGGTCCAGCTTTGGGCTTCTTCACGGAGTGACAACTTGCTTGTCATTCTACTTGAAGTTCCCTTTCTTTACTGTCGGTGTAAAACCGGCGGATCTCGGTAGGGGGTCCCAGCTGTGCGTCTAGGCGGATGGTAACAGGAGACAAGGGACACGATGTTTTTACCCAGTTGGGCCCTCTCGATGGAGGTAAAACCCTACTCCTGCTTGATTAATATTGATGATATGGGTAGTACAAGAGTAGATCTACCACGAGATCGAGAGGCTAAACCGAGAAGCTAGCCTATGGTATGATTGTTGTTAGTCCCTACGGACTAAAACCCTCCGGTTTATATAGACACCGTAGAGGGCTAGGGTTACACAGGGTCGGTTACAATGGGAGGAGATCTACATATCCGTATCGCCAAGCTTGCCTTCCACGCCAAGGAAAGTCCCATCCGGACACGGGACGAAGTCTTCAATCTTGTATCTTCATAGTCCAGGAGTCCGGCCAAAGGTCATAGTCTGGCCAGCCGGACACCCCCTAATCCAGGACCCCCTCACTTTCCCTTTGCCCTTTTCTTGAAACTAGTGATCTCATCAACCATCAACACTTGATGCTCTTTCTTGATTTCTACCTTCGTCGATTTCAACATTATGAAGAGCTCGGGAATCGTTTTCGTCATCCCTTGCATACTATAGTTCATCACAAAGTTCTACTAACTTGGTGATGGTGACTAGAGAACTTTGTCAATCACTATCTTATCTGGAAGATTAACTCCCACTTGATTCAAGCGATTGTAGTACCCAGTCAATCTGAGCACATGCTCACTAGTTGAGCGATTCTCCTCCATCTTTTAGCTATAGAACTTGTTGGAGACTTCATATCTCTCAACTCGGGTATTTGCTTGAAATATTAACTTCAACTCTGGAACATCTCATATGGTCCATGACGCCAAAACGTCTTTGAAGTCCCGATTCTAAGCCGTTAAGCATGGTGCACTAAACTATCAAGTAGTCATCATATTGAGCTAGCCAAGCGTTCATAACGTCTGCATTTGCTCCTGCAATAGGTCTGTCACTTAGCGGTGCATTAAGGACATAATTCTTCTGTGCAACAATGAGGATAAACCTCAGATCACGGATCCAATCCGCATCATTGCTACTAACATCTTTCAACACAAATTTTCTCTAGGAACATATCAAAATAAACATATGAAAACCACAACGCGAGATATTGATCTACAACATAATTTGCAAAATACTACCAGGACTAAGTTCATGATAAATTTAAGTTCAATTAATCATATTACTTAAGAACTCCCACTTAGACATACATCTCTCTAGTCATCTAAGTGATCACGTGATCCAAATCAACTAAACCATGTCCGATCATCACGTGAGATGGAGTAGTTTTCAATGATGAACATCACTAAGCGTAAGGCTTCAATTCAAACGGTGAAAGAGCGACATTGGCCAAAGTCCTCATGAAAAAATCATGGTAGTTGATAGGCACACCATGTATGATGTTGAAAAGCGGATTCTTCATGATGCCAGCAACTTCTTCATTAGAGTTGTGGCCCTTGATTGGACTGAGGGTGTTGGTCAATATCCTATAAACTTTCCTTGGCACATAGAACAATTCCTTGACGAGGAATTTGGTCCTAGGAGCTTGGCCAGGCTTCAAAGGCTTCATCAGCACTTGCATGAAATGATCAGATAGTTCAGCATCATGGTAGATGAGCCTTGCACCTTCAAGGGGAGGACTGACTTGGAGGGCATGAAGTAATTCAGAGGCCGGTGCTTTGCAGTGAGTGTTTTCAGTCATCCAGTCCAACACCCATGAATTCACATCTTCAGCGTTGCCGATGATGTGCAACGTAGAATAGAACTGAAGAATGAGTTCTTCATTCTTGTCACAGATGTCGGTGCAGAAGTTGAGCAGCCCAGTGTCATGAAGAACACTGAGGACTGGGGTGAAGCAGGGCAGCGACTCCATATCCACATGACGAATGTGCTCATGGTCAAAGATCTTGTCTTTATTGAATAGTAGTGAAGAAATAGAAGTTCATCTGACTTGCTGTCCAGAAGCGCTTCCGTCGAAGACGAGCAGAGTCATAGGGATTGAAGTCAGTGAAGAAAATGTGCTCATTGAAGAAATCTTCAGCTTTGAACTTTTGTTTCTTGGAGAAGGGATTCTTTGGCTTGGGCTGAGGAGTGTCAGTAAGAGTCTTCATAGTCTATTGAATCATAGTCTCTGGAGCCACAGGCTGAGGAATTTCAGTTGCAATATTATCAGTAGCAGCCTGGGTCTCCATTTCTTCAGCAACATTTACATCAGCACTAGTGGCCGGAACTTCTTTAGGTATAGTGAGGAGAGATGCCTGGTGTTCTTCAGATCCCGTGTGAATTTCTTTAGTCTATACAGGGGACTGAGGAATCTGTTGCAGAGGTGTGAACAATGGTGAATTGGGGTGATGACTTTCCCAGTAGTCATCATTCAGAATTGGAGTGGTGCACCCAATGTCCACATCTTCATCTTCCTCATCTAATTCTTCAACGCCGACCTCTTCAGTAGTGAACTGAGGCATGGGCGAGGATACCAGTGGGGTTGAAGAGATGTTATCCACTTCAATTTCTTCATCCAACTGCTTTGTCGAAGTAGCAGAAGGATCTTCTTCATCTGATTCATTGGGAATCACATATTCTTCACCAGAGGGAACAATCTCCTTTGATGGCATGCTTGAAACAGGAACAACATCTATGGGATTTTCATAGGAGCTTATCAAAGTCTTCGCCTTCTTGGGAGCAGAAGACTCTAAGGAAGCAGATGCTTTCCTTTTCTTCACAGCTGCCCGCTCTGCAACCTTGGTTTTGTTTGCTTCAGATGCAGAAAGAAGGATAGGACTTGTCGCTATTGCAGGAGGAAGATTTAATTTGGTTCATTTTCTTGGTATGGAATCGATGATTGCTCGGCATTGTCAATGTCATCAGGCGCAACAGATGCTTCAACTGGCCTGGATTGATCCTTAGGCGCAACACTAGAGGTTGCCCTGGCAGTTTCTTCAGCGGCTGGAATGTCTTCATCAGCCTTGGTGGTTTCAGAGTCATCAACAGTTTGATTGTCATCAGCTGTGCTTGCATGTTCTTCAGTTTGCTGTGTAGAAGCTTCAGCATGAGGAGATTCATGTTGCGTTGAGGCTGCAATATTTGAGGTGAATCTTTCAGCCATCTTGATGAATCTGACCTTGGCTGCTAGCCAATCTGTACGATAGGCATCAAATTCATCACTGAGGGTTTTGATCTCAGCTTGTATGGTCACAAGTTCATCAGTTGTCATTTTGACAACATTTTTCTTTAGGAAACGCTCCTTCTTGTACTGAGCTATCTTCAATTGCCTGACCTTTTCAAATTTCCATTTCCTCGCCTATGAAGGCTATCAACATGTGACTTTGTCCAGGTGTGAGATTGAAGTCAGGCATAGGAGTGTTGGGGTCCTTGTGCCAGAGATCAATGAAGTCGAGGATCAACTTGGGATTCAACAGAAGAGGCACATCTGTGCCTTTGGCTCTAGCGGCCCGTTGCTGTCTGTCTCTGATGATTTCAGCGAGTTCTTCATCATCAACTTCGTCTTCACTAAATGGCACATGAAAGGAAACCTGCTTCTTGTGAGGACTTGGTCTAGTGCCTCGTCCAGTGATACGTCCATTTTGAATCATGCTTTTATATCAATATTTATTGCATTATGGGCTGTTATTACACATTATACCTCAATACTTATGGCTATTCTCCTTATTTTACAAGGTTTACCATGAAGAGGGGGATGCTTGGCAATGGAATTCTGGTGGAAAAGGAGCAAACGTTGAAACCTATTCGCACATCTCCAAAAGCCCTGAAACTCCACGAAACAACTTTTGGAATTTATAAGAAATTATGAGAAAAAGAAATAGGCCAGGGGCCACACCCGTCCCAGGAGGCAGGCGCCCCCCTCGTGGCACGCCCCTATCTCCTGGGCCCCTGGTGGGCCTCGGCATCCATCTTCGCTATATCATCACTTTTACCTGGAAAAATGGTGGGCAAGCTTACGGGACGAAACTCCGCCGCCACGAGGCGGAACCTTGGCGGAATCAATCTAGGGCTCTGGCGGAGCTGTTCTGCCGGGGACACTTCCCTCCGGGAGGGGGAAATCATCACCAACGTCATCACCAATGATCCTCTCATCGAGAGGGGGTCAATATCCATCAACATCTTCACCAGCACCATCTCCTCTCAAAACCCTAGGTCATCTCTTGTATCCAATCTTGTATCAAAACCACAAATTGGTACCTGTGGGTTGATAGTAGTGTTGATTACTCCTTGTAGTTGATGCTAGTTGGTTTACTTGGTGGAAGATCACATGTTCAGATCCTTTATGCATATTATTACTCCTCTGATTATGAACATGAATATGCTTTGTGAGTAGTTCGTTTGTTCCCGAGGACATGGGTGAAGTCTTGCTATTAGTAGTCATGTGAATTTGGTATTAGATTCGATATTTTGATGAGATGTATGTTGTCTTTCCTCTAGTGGTGTTATGTGAACGTCGACTATATAACACTTCACCATTATTTGGGCCTAGAGGAAGGCATAGGGAAGTAATAAGTAGATGATGGGTTGCTAGAGTGATGAAGCTTAAACCCTAGTTTATCGTTGCTTCGTTAGGGGTTGATATGGACCCATATGTTTAATGTTGTGGTTAGGTTTACCTTAATACTCCTTTTTGTAGTTGCGGATGCTTGCAATAGGGGTTAATCATAAGTGGGATTCTTGTCCAAGTTAGGACAGTACACAAGTGTCGGTTCACCCACATATCAAATTATCAAAGTACCGAACGTGAATCATATGAACGTGATGAAAACTAGCTTGACGATAATTCCCAATGTGTCCTCGGGAGGTCCTTCTTCATTATTAGAATTTGTCCAGGCTTATCCTTTGCTACATAAAGGATTGTGCCACCTTGCTGCATGTTATTTACTTTATTTACTTTTTGCTTGTTACTATTTATCTTATCACAAAACTATCTATCATCTACTATTTCAGTGCTTGCAGAGAAAACCTTACTGAAAACCGCTTATCATTTCCTTCTGGTCCTCGTTGGGTTCGACACTCTTACTTATCGAAAGGACTACGATAGATCCCCTATGCTTGTGGGTCATCAAGACTCTTTTCTGGCACCGTTGCCGGGGAGTGTAGCGCTTTTGGTGAGTGGAACTTGGTAAGGAAACATTTATATAGTGTGCTGAAATTTTATGTCACTTGTCACTATGGAAACTAATCCTTTGAGGGGCTAGTTTGGGGTATCTTCAGCCCAACCAGAAGAGCAAAGAGATGCTCCTCAACCTACTGAACCTTATGAAAATATTCACTTTGAGATTCCTTCGGGTGTGAATATAAAAACTGCTAGCTAATCCTTTTGCAAGATACGGAACATTGCATCCCGATTTACACCTTATCTTTGTGGATTATTTAAGCTTGCAGGTATTCCCGATGATGTTGTTAAAAGGAAGGTCTTCCCTTTATCTTTGAAGGGAGATGCATTGACATGGTATAGGCTATGTGATGATACGGGATCTTGGAATTATAAGCGATTGAAGTTGGAATTTCACCAAAAGTTCTATCCTATGCATCTTGTTCATCGTGATCGTAATTACATATATAATTTCTGGCCTCGCGAAGGAGAAAGCATCGCTCAAGCTTGGGGGAGGCTTAAGTCAATGGTATATTCATGCCCCAATCATGAGCTCTCTCGGGAAATGATTATTCAGAATTTTTATGCTCGACTTTCTCTTAATAATCGCAACCTGCTCGATACTTCTTGTGCTGGTTCTTATATGCTGAAGACTATTAATTTCAAATGGGACTTATTGGAAAGAATTAAATGCAACTCTGAAGATTGGGGTTCCGACGATGGTAAGGAGTCAGGTATGACACCTAAGTTCGATTGTGTTAAATCTTTTATGGATACCGATGCTTTTAAGTAGATTTAGCGCTAAGTATGGACTTGACTCGAGATAGTAGCTACTTTTTGTGAAACTTTTGCTACTCACGTTGATCTTCCTAAAGAGAAGTGGTTTAAATATAATCCTCTGTTGAAGTGAAAGTAGTTGCACCTATTACGATCGAAGAAAAGACCATTACATATAGTGATCCTATTATTCCTCTCGCTTATGTGAAAAACCTCCTTTTCTGTTAGGATAAAAGATCATGTTAAAGCTTCGACTGTTGTTCGTAAGAGTAATACTAGGACCTATACACCTGCTGAGCAAATTAATGTTGAACCTGGTATTGCTATGATTAAAGATCTCTTGGATGAGGACTTAGATGGGCATGTTATCTCTTTCGTGGGTGAAACCGCTAATATTGCTAGACCCGATACTAAGACACGTAGACCTGTTGTAGGCATGCCTATTATTTCTGTTAAAATAGGAGATCATTGCTATCATGGCTTATGTGATATGGGGGCTAGTGCTAGTGCGATACCTTATGATCTATATAAAGAAATTATGCACGATATTGCACCTATTGAATTGGAAGACAATGATGTTACTATTAAGCTTGCTAATAGGGACACCATTAAACCTATTGGGATTGTTAGAGATGTTGAAGTCTTGTGTGGGAAGATTAAATACCTTGCTGATTTTCTTGTACTTGCTTCCCCACAAGATGATTTTTGTCCCATTATTTTTGGTAGACCCTTCTTGTATACTGCTAGTGCTAAGATTAATTGTGAAAAGAATATTGTCACTGTTGGCATAGATGGTATGTCTCATGAGTTCAATTTTGCTAAGTTTAGTAGACAACCTCGTGAAAGGGAACCACCTAGTAAAGATGAGATTATTGGTCTTGCTTTCGTAGCTGTTCCTCCAACTGATCCGTTAGAACATTATCTGTTAGATTATGAAAACGATATGTTTATGAAGGAAAGGGAAGAAATAGATGAAGTGTTCCTTAAACAAGAACCTGTGCTGCAACATAACCTTCTCGTTGAAATTCTTAGGGATCCCCCTCCACCCAAGGGTGATCCCATGTTTGAACTCAAACCTTTACCTGATAATCTTATGTATGCTTATCTTGATGAAAAAGAAATATATCCTGTTATTATTAGTGCTAACCTTTCAGAGAAAGAAAAAGAAAGATTATTGAAAACTCTGAAGAAGCACCGAGCTTCTATTGGATATACTCTGGATGATCTCAAGGGCATTAGTCCCACATTATGTCAACACAAAATTTCAGTGAAGAAAGATGCCAAACCAGTTAGAGATCCTCAAAGACGATTAAATCCCAAAATGAAGGAAGTGGTAAGAAAGGAGATTCTAAAACTCCTTGAGGCAGGTATTATTTATCCCGTTGCTGATAGCGAATGGGTAAGCCTTGTCCATTGTGTCCCTAAAAAGGGAGGCATTACCGTTGTTCCTAATGATAAAGATGAATTGATCCCGCAAAGAATTATTACAGGTTATAGGATGGTAATTGATTTTCGTAAGTTAAATAAAGCTACTAAGAAAGATCATTACCCTTTACCTTTTATTGATCAAATGCTAGAAAGGCTATCCAAACACAAACATTTTTGCTTTCTAGATGGTTATTCTGGCTTCTCTCAAATACCTGTGTCAGCAAAGGATCAATCTAAAACTACTTTTACCTGCCCTTTTGGTACTTTTGCTTATAGACGTATGCCTTTTGGTTTATGTAATGCACCTGCCACCTTTCAAAGATGCATGATGGCTATATTCTCTGATTTTTGTGAAAAGATTTGTGAGGTATTCATGGATGACTTCTCCGTCTACGGATCCTCTTTTGATGATTGTTTGAGCAACCTTGATCGAGTTTTGTAGAGATGCGAAGACACTAGTCTCGTCCTGAATTGGGAAAAATGTCACTTTATGGTTAATGAAGGCATTGTCTTGGGGCACAAGATCTCCGAGAGAGGTATTGAAGTTGATAAAGCCAAAGTTGATGCTATTGAAAAGATGCCATGTCCCAAGGACATAAAAGGTATAAGAAGTTTCCTTGGTCATGTCGGCTTTTATAGGAGGTTCATTAAGGACTTTTCTAAAATCTCTAGGCGTCTGACTAACTTATTGCAAAAAGATATTCCTTTTGTCTTTGATGATGATTGTGTAGAAGCATTTGAAACACTTAAGAAAGCTTTGATCACTGCACCTATTGTTCAGCCACCTGATTGGAATTTACCTTTTGAAATTATGTGCGATGCTAGTGATTATCTTTGTAGGTGCTGTTTTAAGGCAAAGAGTCGATAAGAAATTGAATGTTATCCAGCATGCTAGTAAGACTCTTGATCTTGCCGGAGAAATTATGCTACTACCAAAAAGAGTTCTTAGCAGTTGTGTTTGCATGTGATAAGTTTAGACCTTATATTGTTGATTCCAAAGTCACCATTCACACTGATCATGCTGCTATTAAATATCTTATGGAAAAGAAATATGCTAAGCCAAGACTCATAAGATGGGTCCTCTTGCTCCAAGAATTTGACTTGCATATTATTGATAGAAAAGGAGCTGAGAACCCCGTTGCAGACAACTTGTCTAGGTTAGAGAATGTTCTTGATGACCCACTGCCTATTAATGATAGTTTTCCTGATGAACAATTAGCGGTTGTCAATGCTTCTCGTACTGCTCCTTGGTATGCTGATTATGCTAATTACATTGTTGATAAATATACACCGCCTAGTTTCACATACCAGCAAACACTAGTAGAAAAGGGGGCAATGGTCCAGGCCCGCCAGCCCATTAGTCCCGGTTCAATCGAACCGGGACCAATGGGAAACATTGGACCGGTTAAGTGAGCCCGAGGGCTGGCGGACCATGTGGGCCATTGGTCCCGGTTCGTCTGGACCTTTTGGTCCCGGTTGGTGGGACGAACCGGGACCAATGGGCCTCGCTTCGCCCACAACCATTGGTCCCGGTTGGTGGGACGAACGGGGCCAAAGGCTGCCCTTTAGTCGGTTCAAGTCACCAACGGGACCAATTAGTTGCCTATATATACCCCTCGCCATGAGCGAGCACTCCAGTGCTTTCTGTTTTTCGTGGTCGGCGAGGGAGAGCTTTGTGGTGCTCTAGCTCACCTCCTATGCACACGAGGTGTTCGATGGAATGCCCGAGCCACACTACTTAAGCTTTCTCCTCTCAAGCTCGACCTCCAAGCTCCATTTTCCTTAATATTTGTCTAGGTTTAGTGGTCCATCACGTCCGTCCCGTCTTCACCTGCGTCGATCACCGCGCCGATCTAAATCGCGGCACCACCGTGGTGAGCCTCTTGTTCTTATCTTCTTTACGAAAGGAAAAAAAATTCTTACTTGTATGTTTATATAGATACTTGTATAATTTTATTACTTTTATTATTGCATCTTATATAGTGCGATGGTTTTGGTATCCGCTTCGTCGGCCCTCGTCACATCTATGATTCGGATGTGGTATATATTATCTTTTCATAACTATTGGTTCATTTATTGTTTATGACAATTATGCCGACCAACGTGACATAGATTTTATTTATCTAGGAGGTTGTTGAACCGGAAATTCCAACCGACCCTATTGTCGAGAGGTTAAATTTAGTTGAAGAAGAAAACAATTTGTTGAAGGAAAAAATTAGAAAAATTGAGGAAGAGAAGATGATATTGGAGTTGCATGTTGCGGATGTCGTCGATGATCACAAGATCAAGATGGATGCAATGCTCTAGAAGATTAGAAAGATTAGAAAATATGCCATTCATACCGAGGCTTGGTATCATTATGCCGTTGGATCAGTTGTTACATTGGTTGCGATTATGATCGCATTTGTTTTGGCATTGAAATGTTTTACATAGTTTCAGTGTATGGTTTAATTATTTAGATGCTCTGTAGAGCTTTATGTTGTTAGATGAGAACTATGTATGTACTTTGGTTTTAATGTGATGATGAACTTCTATTAATTTGGTCACTTAATTATCTATTCATGATGTTACGTAATGATTTTGACACACTTAATTATATATAATGCACGCAGATGAACCGCAATGGATGTACGGTTCAAGACACACCTCCAAAGTACATTAAGGCGTGCATGATTTTCTCGAAGTGGCTGAGGCAAACAAGCAGAATGGTTTTATGTGTTGTCCATGCCCTATATGTGGGAATATGAAGTCTTACTCGACCGGAAAATCCTCCACACCCACCGCTTTACAAGGGTTTCATGCCACACTATAATGTTTGGACGAGGCACGGAGAAATAGGGGTTATGATGGAAGACGGCGAAGAAGAAGAGTACGATGACAATTATGTGCCCCTGAATACGGTGATGCTCTTGAACATCAAGAGGAACCAGACGATGTGCACGATGATCTGCAGACAGGCGAAGCTGCTGAAGATCAAGAGGAACCAGACGATGTGCCCGATGATGATGATCTTCGCGGGTCATTGTCGATGCAAGGACGCAATGCGAAAGTCAAAAGGAGAAGCTAAAGTTTGATCGCATGTTAGAGGACCACAAAAAGGGTTGTACCCCAATTGCGAAGATGGCAACACAAAGCTCGGTACCATCTTTGGAATTGCTGCGGTGGAAGGCGAGAGAATCTTTGTGCTCGACAAAGGATTTGAGAAGCTCTGAAAATATTGAAGAAGAAGCTTCCAAAGGATAACGAATTGCCCGACGGTACATACGCAGCAAAGAAGGTCGTATGCCCTCTAGGATTGGAGGTGCAGAAGATACATGGATGCCCTAATGATCTGCATCCTCTACGCGGTGCGTATAAGGATCTGAACGCATGCCCGGTGCGGCGCATTCTGTATAAGATCGACGAGATGACCACAGTGATGTTGACGGCGAGCCCCCGGAAGAGGGTTCTGCAAAGGTGATGTGGTATGCTCCTATAATACCACGGTTGAAGCGTCTGTTGAAAGCGGAGAGCATGCCAAGTTGATGCGATGGCACAGTGAGGACCGTAAGAAAGACGCGAAGTTGAGAGCACCCACGACGGGTGTGATGGAGAAAAATCAAGAGAAAGTACTGGTATGAGTTTGCAAGTGAGCCAAGGGCGTGTGGTTTGCTTTAAGCGCGGATGGCATTAATCCTTTCGGGAGCGAGCAGCAATCACAGCACCTGGTCCGTGACTCTATGTATGTATAACCTTCCTCCTTGGATGTGCATGAAGCGGAAGTTCATTATGATGCAGTTCTCATCCAAGGCCCTAAGCAACCCGCAACGACATTGATGTGTACCTAAGGCCATTAGTTGAAGAACTTTTACAGCTGTGGAATGGAAAGCGTGTGTGCGTCGTGGGATGAGCACAAACAGGAGAATTTAACCTAAAGGCGTTGCTGTTCGTGACCATCAACGATTGGCCGCTCTCGGTAACCTTTCGAGACGGACAAACAAGGGATACCACGCATGCACGCACTGTTTACTTGACACCAATAGTATATACCGGCAAGCTGCGGGAAGAATGTGTACTGGGCCATCGTCGATTTCTTCCGACCGACCATCCTTTGTTGAAAGAAAGGCAAGCATTTCAAAGGCGAGGCAGATCACCGGAAGAAGCCCGCCATGCGTACCAGTGATCACGTACTTGCTATGGTCAATGATTTGCACGCAATCTTTGGAAAGGGTCCCGGCGGACTAGCTGTTCCGAATGACGCTGAGAATCACGCACCCATGTGGAGGGGAGACTAGGCTGGGTTCTGCTCTGAAGACTCCATGCCTATGGCGGAAGGAGCTCATCAACCTTCCGAATGGGCGCCTCCGCCTCCTCCTCCTCCTCCCGCGAGTCGGGGCACTCCGCCTCCTCCACCGCCTCCTCCTCCGGTGAGTGGCGATCAGGGCAGCGTGGCAGCACTCCGCCTCCTTCTCCGGCGTGGCGGCACTCCGCCTCCTTCTCCGCTTCTTGGCCGCGCGCCCGAGCAGCTAGCCTCCTCCTTCTCCGCCTCGTCAGCAAGGGCGGAAGAGACCCGCCGCCGCTCCGGCTGCTCCGGCGCGTCGTAGTCCTTCTCCTCTGCCTCGTAAGCAAGCAAAGAAGACATCCACTCCGTCTTCTCTGCCGACGTCTAGCAGTACAGCCAAAGGTGGGAGGAAATACAGATTCGGTCCTTGTCTGAAGACTCCAGAGAAGTTACCGTACGAGAGGACCGAGGAGGAAAACGCGAAGATCGCGCAGACCGAAGTGGATGACTGGTTTGTAGGGTTGAAAGCAAAGAGACATCCACCTCCGGAGGAGAAGGTAGATCCGGTGAAAGCGAAGCGCACTCTGGAGGAGGGCGCCGGGGGCTGCAGGAGAGGGGTCGAGATCCGCCATCACCACCACGGCGTTCGTAGCAAGGCGTTCTCAGGAGGTAGGCCCTCCGCTGGGGAGGTGCCTCAGGGCCTGCCCCTGGCGGAGGACCCGTGGTCGTCGGGGGAACCGCTGGCGACCGCTCTACCCCATCGGCGGCGTCCTGGTTTCCGGTCGTCGTTGATGGCACTAGAGTGTGGCGCAAGGTGGGGCCCTCGTCTGGCGATATGAAGCAAGGCCGGTACCTGTGAAGAAGGACCAGTGCCTGTGAAGCTTGCCGCCCCGTGACACTCTCACGTAATAATGAGTGGGGCTGTACACGCCCCGGAGTCTCAGGGGTGCCGGCCTCAGGCCCTGGGGCTCCCTCCCACGCCTGATGGCAGCACTTAGCTCATATTTGGTGAGAAGACGTCCAAGACTAGACTAGGTGCCGGACGCGGCCTTTTTTGGTTTGCTTTCATTGCTTTTCCCTTTGGTTGTCACTTTCCCCTGCTCGATTTAAGTTAGATTCGAATTCAACATTTGCGTGTGTTTGGGGAAGGGGGTGTTTAGTCTCGTTCGAGCAATCTCTCGCGTTCCAGTTATCGCTTTGCCTCAGCTGCCTCCCCTCGTGAGTCCCTCACGAGCCGGGTTGGGCCTAGCTTGCGTGCAGCCCAGACTGCCGCCGCCGCATCCTCTCAGGAGGCTTTTACTGCAGATCCTATGGGTTCGATCGGGAGACGCTCGGAACGCCACAGCCCTCCGCTGGCTATCTCGGGGCCCGCGCGGGACAAAGGTAAACTAGCCAGCCACTAGGCATAGGCGTACGGGTGGTATAGCATCTACTAATACGCAGAACACAGTTTTACATGAGGGGCTCCCCCTCCCAAAATGCTCTCACGACCGTCAGGGCAAAACCTGAGTTCTATTCGTGCAGGAAACAGGAACGGTACGCAGTCAGTCGGATAAATCCCCCAATGCATCCTCAAGGGCACCTCCTGAATTGTCGTTGGCGTCGCTGGCCTCGCCGTCGCTCTCTGCGTCGTCGCCAGCGGCGTCAGGGCCGTCCACCACGCCGCCTTCGTCAGCAGGCACGATCACGCCATCGTTGTCTGAAGCAAAGGCCCTGACAAGGGCGTCCACGTTGTCCTCCACCGGTCGCCCGAGTCGTCCGGACGGCCTGGGGTACCGGGCGATGGCTGCGTCGAAGTCAAAGTGAGGTCCATATTCGGAGATGGCTGAAGACGAGAAAAGCGCGCCCGAGCAGGCGACTCCTCTCCTCCACCAACCTGTCGGCTCGACCGGCCGCTCCTCCACCGAGTCACCACATCGGTGAAGAACGAAGGTTGCTGCGTAGTTAATTGCGTGTGGCTCGCCAACAGCCGCCTCGCAGATGTTACCCAAGGCTGTGTTGGCTCTCTCCGGGCGTGGTGAGCATGGGGCGTGCTCATGCTCCAGACCCTTGTTGGCGCATCTCGTCCGCGATACTCGCGCAAGAACGGCCTCAGCCTCATCCACATGCTGGCGAAGAAGAAGCACCTCGGCACGGGAGGTAGTTAACTCCTCCTGCGCCACCTCAAGGGCGGCCCGAAAAGCATCGGCCCGCCTCATCGCCTCCTCTTGCTTGGCCCTCAAGGCAGCGGTCCTACCTTTGGCCTCAGCCCGGATCAACCCCAGCCTTTCCTCGAACTCGCGCTCGAGGTTCAAGCGCGCCATCACCACCCGACGCCCGACCTCCTCCAGGACGCGGGCCTCCGGCGCAGCGACATCATCCTCCGCCCTCGTCACCAAGCGCTCCCTTGTTTCCAGGCATTCGTACTCGCGTGCGCGCACGGCGGCTTCCAGCGTCAGCGCCTCCTCCCGCTTCTGGAGCTCTGCTGGGTCACCTGATGCCACCCTCATCGACGCAAGGGCCATCTCGCGCAGCTCCACCTGCTCCTCCAGTGAGCGGCAACGCGCTAGGAGTTCCCGCGCCCGCTCCTCCGCCGCCTCTCGCCGCCGGTCAGCTTCCCGAGCCTCTTCAACAGCCCGAGAACGGACCTCCCGAGAGGCCACCAGCGACGCCTTGGCCTCCTCATCGTCAAGATCACGCTGGTGGCGCGCATGGGCGACAGCTACCTTCAGCTCGTGCCTCTCCACGGCCAGGCACATGCCCTCGGCCTCGAGGCGCGCGTCTTCATCGGCGAGCTCTTCACCGAGCAGGCTCACCGCATGAGCCGCCCTCCAAAGAAACCCCTGGCGAAGAGCGCGACGCTCCCGGGCGCGCTCAAGTACGTCTTCCACACCATCATCCGCCCCGGGCGAGCGCCGAGGGCCGCGAATCAGCACTCTCCCTCCGGGCAGGGGGCTGGGGGCTGGCGCCCTCGCCAGGGCCGGGCACGCCTCGCCAGGAGCCCGGCCAGGAGCCAGCCCATCCCCCAAATAAGAGCGCAGGGAATGCCTCAGCCAATCACGGTCGACGACCAGACGAGAAGCCCACGGCAGGCCAGCTATGCCTCGAGAGGGCACGCGAAGGAGGGTCGTGTTGAGGATATAGCTACTAAGTATAAACCGGCCAGGAGGGCCCGGTTCACCTTAGACTGTGCTGAAGCCCATGAAGGTCTTGAAGATGGTGTTCAACTAGTAACGCTTGGAAGCCCACGGCCCAAAGGCGGATTAAGGCCCGTAGTGGTAAACCGCCATGATTACGTAAACTTGTAATATAAGTTAGAAAAGAGAGAGACCGAGCCGGACACTTTGTATAGGTCGGCTCAGGACTCTGTAGACAGGCCGGGCGTCAACCTGTGTATATAAAGGGACGACCCGGCGGTGGTTCAGGACAGAGAACAACAACTCGAGGCCTAGGCGAAGCTTATTTGCTCCCTAGTCATCGAAACCACATCAATCCCATCACAACTAGACGTAGGATTTTACCTTCATCGAAGGGGCCGAACTAGTATAAACCCTTGTGTCTTTGCGTCCGCTTTAACCCCTTCAAGTTAACCCGTAGCGATGGCTCCACGACTAAGTCCTTTCACGAGGACATCTGCCGTGACAAAACCACGACAGTTGGCGCCCAGCGTGGGGCTATCGCACAATGGTTTGATGATCTTGGAGGGCAAGTTCGAAGGACTCGAAGGCTATGCTGTGGGCCGGATGACCAAGAGTCGTCACGACAAGCTCTACATCGACGACGCAGGATGGGGCCCCGAGGCCGGCTCAATCGAGTACCGGTACCGGGTCCCCTTTGGTGGCATACACGTTTTCATCGGCAAGATTGGTGAGCCAGGGCCTGAGCCGGACATCTGCACCGACCTCGTCGAGACGGCTCAGCGTACGAGATCTGCCCAGGTTAAACCGGCCGTGAAGCGCACCTTCGTGGGAGACGAATTGGGATATGGTAGCGAGACCGTCGTCTATTCCGATGACGAGTCCTCGACCGGAGAAACCGAATCATTGTACCAGTTACAAGATGGCTGGATTGGGGGCTGCTCTGATGGTGACAGTATTCCGGACCCCTCCGATCTGCCCAACTAGGTTGGAATATTCATGGCCGGTACACAAGAAACGCTTCACTCTTCGATCGCTGCGGCAATGATCTCCGGTTCAACGGCGGCGGCTGCCGGGCAGGAGGCCTGTCGCCCGCCGCTCAAGTTTTTCAAATCTGTTCGATCGTTGGCTGCGCTCATGGCGAGGCTAACCCGGCGGATCGGGGCGCTCATAACGAGATTGCGAATGTGAAGGAACAAATCACTCAGGCTAAAGCGGATCTAGCAGCCGCAGACGCCAGATGACGGCAGAGCGGGCGCTTTAGATCGTGAGCTTATAGGCTCATGTTGGATCGAGTAGCGTCACATGAAGTCATGGAGAGAAATACAGATCCCGTTTGCCTTCAGTTTTCGAAGCCAGAGACCTCTTCAACACCCCCGGAGCGGGAACCAGTAATCCACCGGTGGTAAACCGGGCGGAAGCACCTTGGACGGGCGCGCCGGTCCAGCCCGCAATAGATCTACCTCGCCATAACGCCGGTGTGCCTCGAGCTGTGCAAACACCTCCGGGTCACTACTCCAACCCGATGGATAACCTTGTTGCAGCTGCGGCACGGCTGGAGGCGATTCCAATTGAAGGTGATTCACCACAGGCGGTAGAGACGCGCCGGGTCAAGGAGCTCCTTAGGACAACTTTGGTCCAACAGGAAGCGTATTCATACAGCCGCGACCGGATCCACTCTACCCCCCGCCCAAGCCGGAGCTACAGCAGGCACGTGGATGAACCGGCCGTATCAAGTAATGCACGGCGTGGTGCGCCCCGTGGCAACAACCCGGCAGGTGGTGTCGATAACGCCCAGGAGGTGGTGGACCGGGCCCGAGCGCGCAGGGAGGCCGAATTAGCAGCGCAGCATCAGGCTCATCAGCTTACGCCCCCGCTTTACGCAATGTGCCTGGGGTTACCTCTAGCTCTTTGGGGGTGCCTTGCCTCGTCCCCGCTTTACGCAATGTGCGCTTGCCCAAAGATTTCAAGGGTCCGCGCAAGGTGCCAAATTACACTGCCGATTTATCTCCGAAGCATGGATAGAAAGCTATGAGATGGCCATGGAGATCTTTGGATGTGGATGAGGGCGTGTGCAAAGTACTTCACCATGATGCTTGAAGGCACGGCCCGTACTTGGTTGAAGAGCTTGCCGCCCAATTCTATCAATCATGGGCCCAGTTGCGGACCCGGTTTATCCAGAATTTCAAATATACCTGTAAGCAGCCCATGTTCATAGTGGACTTGGCGGCTTGTGTCCAGGGGGAAGGGGAGTCAACAACCCATTGGGTACGCCGCGTTTCAGAAATCTTGCACTCATCAGACCGGATCAACGCTGATTCTGCGATCTTAACCCTGGAGGGCAACTGCCGGTTTCAGCCTCTGAAGTTAAAGTTGGGGCGCATGAAGCGATTTTGTAATGACATGGGAACTCTCATGGGCGCTTTAGTGAAGTATGCTGATTTTGATAGTACCAAGGATCCCGAGTCTGACGATGACAAGACAGGGAAGGGAAGGAAGAACAGCAACTCCAAGGGCCAGCAACATCACTCAGCAGGTAATGGCAAGCGTAAAGCGGATGGTAACATGGATTTTGTAGCTAATACCAACGCGCAGGACAAGGGTCAGCGACGCAGAGGTAAGGCGGCGAATCGTGGTGGGGCTCCGAATCCTAACCCGGATCGCTTAAATTATTTACTGAATCATCCCTGTCCAAAGCACGGGACGAAGGAGATGCCGGCCAACCACCTTTGGAAGGACTGCTACATTATGTAGGAGTTCAAGAGTTCTAATGCTTTCCGGTATGATCACGGCTCTTGCAGCGGTTCAGAATTCGGGCCGGGTTACGGTGGAGGAAATTCCGGTTCAGGATTTAATGGTAATCCGAGCGGACATAACAACCAGAATAGCCAAGGTGGTTACAACCAGCAATAGCAGCAGTCGGGTTATCAGAGCAACCCAAAGCAGTTGAATAGTGGGCAGTACCATGTCTTCACCACTAGCTTAGACAAGCGAGACCGGAAGGTTCAGAAGCGGGCAGTCAACGCTGTTGAACCGGTCGTGCCCCATTACCTACGCTGGTCGGAGCAACCCATTATATGGAGTAGAGAGGATCATCCTCCCCGGGTCGACAATCCGGGTCAGCTAGCCCTGGTGGTGGCACCTCAGGTGGGAGGTTACAAGTTCACCAAGGTACTCATGGATGGAGGGAGCAGCATTAACATCCTGTACTATGAGACCTTCCGTCGTATGGAACATCTCAAACCGTCCAATACAGTGTTCCATGGTGTGGTACCTGGCAAGTCAGCATATCACGTTGGTAAAATAGCTCTGGAAGTGGCCTTTGGTGATGAATATGACTCCAGATCGGAAACATTGACGTTTGAAGTGGTAAAAATCCAAAGTCCATATCATGCCCTGTTCGGGCGACTGGCTTATGCCAAGTTCATGGCACGGCCTTGTTATATCTATTTGCAGCTCAAGATGCCGGGTCACAAGGGGACAATAACGGTTCATGGGAGCCGCAAGATCTCTTTGGAATGTGAGGAAGGTGATGCAGCCTATGCAGAGTCGGTTTGCGCTACGGAGGAGTTGAAATATTACAAGGACAACGTTGATCCGGCGGACATGACCCCTTTGAAGAAGCCGACTACAGAACATGATCCGGACCCGAAATTCAAATCGGCAGCTGAGACTAAGCTTGTTGACTTCATGCCTGGCGATTCGTCCAAGCAGTTCAGCATTAGTGCCAACTTGGATCTGAAATAGGAAAGCGCGCTCATCGAGTTCATCCGTGAGAATCGGGACATTTTGCATGGAAGCCTTCTGACATGCCAGGTGTACCGAGGCAACTCGCTGAGCACACTCTTAATGTTGATCCCAAGTACAAACCGGTGAAGCGGTTTCTCGCCCGTTTAACGAAGAAAGGCGCAAGGCCATTGGGAGGAAGTGGCGGGCTCTTGGCAGCTGGTTTTATCGTTGAAGTCTTCCATCGAGTGGCTTGCTAATCCGGTGCTGGTTCTTAAGAAAAAGCGGCACTTGGCGATGTGAGTGGATTACAGATCTTAACAAGGCTTGTCCAGCAGATCCTTTGCCCTCCCCCGCATTGACCAGATTATTTATGCCGCTGCGGGTTGTGGCGTTGAGCTTTTTGGATGCGTATTCGGGTATCATCGGATCAAGATGGCAGTTAAGGACCAGGAGAAAACAACGTTTATCACTCCCTTTGGAGCCTTCTGCTATGTATCTATGCCTTTTGGGCTCAAGAGCGCCCAAGCAACTTATCAACGCTGTGTACAGAATTTTCTGCATAAACAGATCGGCCGTAATGTGCACGCCTATGTTGATGATATTGTGGTTAAGTCAAGGAGAAGGAGACACGATTGGCGAATTGAAGGAAACCTTTGACAACCTGCGGGTTTACAAGATGATGCTCAACCCGCCAAATGTGTCTTTGGTGTTCCGGCGAGCAAGTTATTGGGTTTTCGTGTCCAACATGGGAATTGAAGCTAATCCGAGAAGATTACGGCTATTACCTCCTGGCTAAACCGAAGTGTATTAACGATGTCCAGCGTCTGGCGGGCGGATTGCCTTGTTGAGCAGTTTATCGGCCGCCTTGGTGAGAAGGCGATTCCTTTATATCGATGTTGAAGAAGACGGATCGGTTAAATGCGAGTCCCGCGCTGATAAGGCATTTGAGGACTTAAAGCGGCAATGGCCAACCCTTTGTGTTTCGCCGCTCCCATTGACAAGGAGCCACTTCTACTATATGTTGTCGCTAACGCTGTGGTGGTCAGCGTGGCCATTGTGGTGGAGCGGAAGGAGGCAGGGAAGGAGCATCCGGTTCAACGTCCGGTTTACTATATCAGCGAGGTACTTATTGAATCTAAGCAAAGGTATCCGCATTGGCAGAAGCTGGTATATGGAGTTTTCATGGCAAGCCGAGAGCTGAAGCAGTATTTCCAAGGGCACCCCATCACGGTGGTCAGTTCTGCTCCCTTAGGCGATATCATCTGAGTAACCGGAAGCGGCGGCAATTGCCAAGTGGGCTATAGAGCTTGGGCTGCACGGTTCAAGTACATGCCTCGGACGCGGTGAAGTCTCAAGCACTTGTGGATTTCATTAATGATTGGACGGAGTTGCAAGCACCTGAAGAAAAGCCGGATCACACATATTGGACCATCCATTTTGACGGATCCAGGCAATTGGAGGGCTCGGGGGCTGGAGTCGTATTAACTTCCCCACGAGGTGACAAGTTACATACGTTCTCCGCTTAATGTTCCCTTGTACTAACAATGCAGCTGAGTATGAAGCCTTGCTCCATGGTCTCCGGATGGCTAAGGAGATGAATCTAAGCCGGGTTAAGTGCTTCGGTGACTCGGACCTAGTGGCTCAACAGGTGTCTGGCACTTGGGATTCAAAGGACCCACTCATGGCTGCATATCGTCGTGAGGTGGATATTGTTGCAGGTTATTTCAAGGGATATCAGGTGGACCACGTGGACCGTCGGAAGAATGAAGCGGCGGACGCTTTAAGCCGGTTGGGCTCTCAACGTAAACCGGTCCCGCCCAATGTTTTTCTGGACGTGCTGCACAACCCGTCGGTCAAGCTCCCTGGTGAAGCGGATTTGGCTATTCCTGATCCGGAGGCTCAATTGGTGGCAGCTCTTCACGTCACTCCGGATTGGACGCTTCCTTATCTTGCGTACATGAACCGGGGCGAGTTACCAGAAGATGAGACGTTGGCCCGGCAGATAGTCCGGCGATCCAAGTCTATGACCATTGTTAATGGCGAATTGCATCATTGCAGCATGTCAGGGGCGTTTCAGCGCTGTGTGTCCCCTGAGGAAGGCTGTGAAATATTGCGTGAGATCCACGAAGGAGATTGTGGTCACCACGCCGGTTCAAAATCCTTGGTGGCTAAAGCGTTCCGCCACGGTTTCTATTGGTTGCTGCTCATGCCGATGCGGAAGATCTGGTCCAGACGATGTGATGGTTGCCAAAAGTTTTCCAGACGCTGCTCATGTACCGCCCAAGAATTGAGGATGATTCCAATTACTTGGCGTTTGCAACCTGGGGTTGGATATGGTTGGACCTTTCAAAAGGTCCAAGGACAAGAAGACCCACCTCCTGGTGGCGGTTGACAAGTTTACTATTAGCAAGTCTGACGCGGCCACGGCAGTTCAGTTCATCAAAAAGGTGATTTTCCGGTTTGGCTTTCCACACAGTATCATCACAGATAATGGTACCAATTTGTCCAAAGGCGCCATGAAAGAGTTCTGCGAACATGAACACATCCGACTTGACGTTTCTTCAGTAGCCCACCCACAGTCCAATGGTCAAGCGGAAAGGGCTAATCAAGAGATCTTGAGAGGCATCAAGCCCCGGCTTATGGTCCCTTTGCAGAGGACACCGGGTTGTTGGGTAGAAGAACTACCCTCTGTGTTATGGAGTATCAACACTACGCCCAAAAGATCCACATGATACACACCGTTCTTTATGGTCTATGGAGCGGAGGCGGTTCTCCCCAGTGACATCCGTCATGACTCACCTCGTGTGGCAGCTTATGTTGAAGCGGACAACGAGACGGTACGGCAAGACGCTTTGGACCTGTTGGACGAGGAGCGTGACATAGCAGCTGCCCGCTCGGCGATTTACCAGCAGGATCTTCGTCGTTACCATAGTCGCCGGGTCAGAACCAGAACTTTTCAAGAAGGAGATTTGGTGCTTCGGCTCATCCAAGACTAGACTGTATGCACAAGTTATCCCCGCCTTGGGAGGGACCTTTCGTGGTCAGCAAGAATCTGCACAACGGGTCATACTATCTAATCGATATTCGAGAGCATAAAGACTCACGTACATCGGAGGAGGAGACCAACAGGCCGTGGAACATAGCTCATCTTCGGCCTTATTATACCTAAGCCACCGGCTCTACTCATATACATATTATGACAGTGTATATATTATTAATAAAGTAATAAACCGGAGCCTCAGCTAAAGCGGGGTATCTGTTCTGTTATATCATGCGTGGTTACATGGAGTTGTTCTGTCTTAAAGCGGCCTCCGGTTTACCCCTCTGAGTTTGCTTTTCAAAAGCTTTATGATATCACTTGGGGGCTTGGTCGTGTCCGAACCAATGCAACACCTTTTGATAGGCGAAAGCCACCAGATCACTTGGGGACATGGTCAAGTCTGAACCAGTCACGCCTCTTGATCGGCCTAAGGCCATAGAGTCACTTGGGGGCTTGGTCGAACCCGAACCATTGCCACGCCACTTGATCGGCATAATGCCACGGTTTCAGTTGGGGACCTGGCTGACTTGAACCATAGCTACACCTTATTGGGAGCTTGGTCGTGTCCGACCATGGTAACACCATCTGATCGGCTCAGTAAAGCCTCTTTTTGCAAACGGTTTATCATTGCCTTTGCTTCCATATTTTTTCATAACTGCTATTTGATTTTTGTCGCAATAACATTTTTAAACCGGTTAAAACTGTCAATTGACGGAATTCGGTCCGTTTTTAATCCGGAGATAATTTTTCCAGTTTGACTTTTTCTGTTAACATCCCGTTATGGAGTAACAGGGGGCTTGTCATGACCCGGCACGGTTTACATGGTAAACCGGCATTATAAACACAGGATCTGTTTTCTCCTTTGACGGTAATGGCTTATACAACCTCCGCTTCAAGATTGGCTAAGCCAACTTCATGCCCAGCGACGGCAGGTATTTTGTATCACAAATTTTGATCGTATACCTCAATATTTCATTGCATATATATACGAACGTGACAAGCCGGCTGGCGGCACAAACCGCCGTGACAGTTTAAGATTTTGTGACTGCAGGCAATATGGATTGAAGGTTTCGATCATTCAATCAAAAGTATCAGCACCCATGCACGAAGGCATATTAAAAGCAAAAGTGTTGGCTATCCTATACAAGGCATTCAGAGGCCCAAAATTTGGAATTGCTTCATAACGGGCAGTTTCTGACGTATCAACCGAATTGACGGATTAAGCTTCATTATCGGGTTGACGTGAAGTAGATGGGTCGTCCTGCGCCGCTTCAACTTCTTCCTCCTCACCATCCAATGGCCGGAAGTCATTGGTGGTCCAGTCAATCCGGGTTAAAGCCTGAAAGACAGCCTCTTCACTTATAAGCTCACCCGGATCAACGTCAGGGGCGTAAGTGTGCTTACGGGTTGGCGTAACAAGGTTCTGCACTTCCGGAATAACAGCTTCAACCCGTCTGTTGTTCGCGTCGTAGAAGGAGCGGTGAACCGTCAGGTTGGCCTCTTCTGCCAGTTGACTCGCCAGAGGACATATCTCCCTTGTTACCCGTTTGAGAGCATCATTATCAAATACTTCGCCATTTTCTTGAGCACTTGGGAAGCCTTTGGCTATGTCAGCCAGATCAAGGTCAGCTATCCATGCTTTGGCGCGAGTTAGTGCCAATAAGGTGCCAGCCCGGGCAGCGGATCGTTTCAATTCTTCTATCCGGCCGGTATCATAGATTTCCGGTCCAAAGGTGTCCTTGATCAGTGTCGGAGCTGCATTATCATAAGAAGTGGCGCAAATAACTCATTTGGGTGCGGTATACAGCTGTTCAATTAGCGTATACGCGGCCTTGAGTTTCTTCCACATGTCAGAGCCCAGATGAGCAATGTGCCTACCTATACCGGTTTAAGAAAGTTCAGGTTAAACCAGAGGAAATTTCAAAGCGGAATATTCATCACAACCTTGGTGAAACGTTGCTTACCAAATATTGCAGAGGTCATGGCATTGATTTGGCGCTTTAATCCAGTGAGCTCTGCAGTCACCGGTTTAAGAGCTGCTTCAGCATCTTCCGCCCGTTTTAGCAAGCCCGCCTTTTCAGTATCCCAGCCGGCCCGCTCAGACTTGAACCACTCCTTGAGCTGCTCCATGGTAGTCAAGGCGGTTTTCAACTCATCCTTGGCCTTGGAGGTTTCTGCTTGTTGAGATTTCAGATTTTTGTGAAGATCATTGATTTGTGAGACTTGTTGGCATATCTCACTCTGCAACAAAAAGAGAGCATGTTAATATCTTCATTAAAAGTCCCAAGCGCATAACCAGTCATACACTTGGCACTTGGGGGCTAATGCGGATCATTTTTTATACTGATTATTGAAGTCCCATGGATTAATACAAGTGTTAATCATGGCACTTGGGGGCTAATGTGTGTTTGATCAGAAATATACAGGACAAAGTACTATGAACTATGCAAAGTCCCGGTTTGACTTTCTAGGGACAAATCGGCCCTTGGGGGCTACTATGCAATGAAGGTACAAGAGAAGGGCACAACTATTTACCTCCTAGCGCTCCTTCATAAGATTTACTAAACCGACTTCATAATCACGGCTTGTGTAGAGCCGGTTCAGGAAGCCAGAGTGATGGTCTTGGGCAGAGAGATTGTTATAAGCTGACAGATCAGTTTTCTCCTACCCTTTGCTCATGGCAATAAATTCGTCCTTGGCAGTGTGCTTTGATAGAGTAACGGATTACTGTGGGCGGTATATGCGGTGCCCGTAAATTCACGACATCATCATCTTTGGTCGCTGGCCGGATTAGCATTTTCAATCTGGGCTTGGCGCTTTCATACCCGGGCTTGGCGGATCAGCGATTGAGTCCGTTGTTACTGCTGCGGGACTCGGAGGAGCAGGAGGATGTGAAGTCTCAACTTGGACATCCGGTTCAACCTCTCCGCGGATTAGCATTGGCATCTTGATTTTCCCAGCAGAGTTGTCTTTAGCAACTTCGGATTTTCACCATGATGCTCGAGTCTTCTCCGGATCAACATCCATGAGGGTCGAGGGTCTTGGCCTTTTACTAAGTCGAGCCTTGGTGCTACAACATCAAGGGTTAGAATATGATAAACCGACAAATGCAAGGAACAAATTAAGGAGTAATATACTTACCCAGCAGAAACTTTGAGAGGAGGCAGCTGAGTGGTTGATGAACCGCCCGACGAGTTGGAAGAAGCCTGGTAATTCGGGTCAGACGGATTGAGAGGGCATCGGAAGAAACCTTTCAAAGGATAACGCTTTTTAGGAGAACAAGTCACATCTGGACGACGTTTCCGGGTTGGTGTGTCAGCTAAACCGGACGACGTAATTTGTTGACCGCTATGCCGGGTCGTACGGCATTCTTCAGTTTGTTGTGTCTTCAGAGAAAGTTTTGGATTCAAATGAGCATAAGGGTGAGATTGTTTCACTTTCCGGACTGTGCGGCGAATTCTTTTAACCGGTACAAGATCAGAATCATAAGGAAGAAGGATTACCTCAACAGTTCTCGCATGGCTGGCCTCGGCGTCATCCAGGAATTGTAATCAATAAAATGAATGAAAAAGGAACCAAGTGAGTCAAGCTCTACCTCAGCATCTGATTCTTCATCTTCTGGCGGTTCAGAAGTCTCGGCGGTTTTCTTCTTGCCAGTTTTCTTGGTGGTCTTGGTCTTTGCACGAGGAACCCGGGCCGGTTTAGTTCGCTTCCAAAAGGAGCTGTTGGCCTGAAAATTAATACAGAGGGATTAATACAATCAATATGGAATCAAAGTCAGTAGAATAATGAGAGGAACCTTACCGCGGGCGGTTTGTTGGAGAGGCAGAACGGAGCCAACCCGGTTTGGCTGCATGCGGAGATCGGTTCATCGAGAATTTTCTTCCTTTATTTCGTAAATTCAAGCTCGATTATTGATAGTTCGTGATGTCGTTGAGGATCTTTGACGTCACCAGTATATTCGTGCATCAATCCGGGGCGGCGGCTTAACGGCAAGATGCCCCAAGAAACCCAGCAGCGGACAAGGTCAATACCAGTTAAACCGTTGGCCATCAGAGCCCGGAGCTTGGTAATTTGAGGTGCAAAGTTCTTCCGTCCTGCGGCGGTCAAGCGCGAAGGCAATGGGTGGCTGTTGTTAAGCCGGTGAGGGCGATAACCCGGCAAGGGATTTTCTCCGTTAGGAGCAGTGTTCCGGCAATAGAACCAGGTTTGATTCCAATCTTTAGGATGGCTATGATGTTTGGCGTGAGGGAAGTCCACTTCCTTCCTTTTCTGGATTGAAACGCCACCAAGTTCTGTGTTAGGACCGTCCGAGAATTCTGTACGGCGGTTCAAATGAAAGAAATCTCGAAATAACTCCACGGTTGGTTCTTCTTGAAGATAGACTTCTCGGAATACTTGAAAGTTGCATATATTGGACACGGAGTTCGGACCAATATCTTGTGGATGGAGTTGGAAGCTTGGAAGGACATCCCGGAATTTTTTTGATTCGGGCGGGCTGAATCCCCGGTCTAGGTGTTGCATAAAAACAATCACTTCTCCTTCTTGAGGTTCAGCTGGACATTCTGATCCCGGAACTCGCCAGTGGAGAACATTTTTTGAGGCTCAAACGCCGGTGGTGACGAGCCGCTGAGTTGTGTAGCCGTGATCCGGACGGAACCCAATTGCAAGTAGTAAATTGTTTCGCCATTCGGAAGGGGGATCTGAAAGAAAATCAAACAGGTGCCGGTTTACTGTCCACAGTTTGTAAGTGAAAAATTCAGTGTTAAACCGGTGAAAATACAATGCAAGGCCAAGTTGGCGGTTTAAGAGAGGGCTAATGACAAATGGCGGATTGGCCATCAAGGATTAAACCGCCCATAGGCAGAAAGGCCCAGATTCAAAATTTCTGCTAAGTGTTGACAGAAACAGGTTTCACACAATGTTCAAATCTATTTGGATCTACCGCACATCTATAAAGCAGTTTTACTGCGTTCTTTAAAAGGCGTTCAAGTAAAGCAGAAGGATGCATACTCTACCGTAAGAAAAGGAAGGGCTGCTAGTATTAAAAACAGATGCGAAAGACTACCGCAGGAGATCTATATCGCTTTTGGATCAAAACTACATGGCGAAGGTAGGATGATGAGGAAAATGGAGAGCTATGTGGATGAGCTTGTAAAACCTAATGCAGATCTAAGGACTAAGAATGAAGAAGCTTACCGCTGCAGATTACGGCGGAGGGGGGGCGATGAGCCTCGATCTAATTCAGGTTGATGCAGCAGCCTTGGTTGGTGCAGTTCTCGAAGGTCATGACGACGGCGGAGCTTCAGAGCTGAGGGCGTCGCGAGGAAGAAGAAGATGCAGAAGAGAGAGAAAAAGGAGCCATCGGGCTTTATTTATAAGGGAAAGAGTAAATGGCAGGCGTGAGAATCAAGGTGTCCGAAGCGGCCGAGTGGGCGCGCCTGTCGCCTCGATTTTCGAGATAATCATTAATGAGAAGGGAATCTTTTTAATTCTTTTATGCAGAGATGATGTCATGACGGACTGTTGCGGTGCTCTGAAGATGACGTCACAGCGGTTTACAAAAATTCACAGGAGAAGTCAATATGGCGGTTTACGAAAATATAAGAGGATGTTTACAAGATATTTTTAGTGTTGAAGATTGACATGAATAAATTCAAATCAATCCGGGGCCTAATGTTGAGGATATAGCTACTAAGTATAAACCGACCAGGAGGGCCCGGTTCACCTTAGACTGTGCTCAAGCCCATGAAGGTCTTGAAGATGGTGTTCAACTAGTAAAGCTTGGAAGTCCACGGCCCAAAGGCGGATTAGGGCCCGTAGTGGTAAACCGCCATGATTATGTAAACTTGTAATATAAGTTAGAAAGGAGAGAGACCGAGCCGGACACTTTGTATAGGTCGGCTCAGGACTCTGTAGACCGGCCGGGCGTCAACCTGTGTATATAAAGGGACGACCTAGCGGCGGTTCAGGACAGAGAACAACAACTCGAGGCCTAGGCGAAGCTTATTTGCTCCCTAGTCATCGAAACCACATCAATCCCATCACAACTAGACGTAGGCTTTTACCTTCATCGAAGGGGCCGAACTAGTATGAACCCTTGTGTCTTTGCGTCCGCTTTAACCCCTTCAAGTTAACCCGTAGCGATGGCTCCATGACTAAGTCCTTTCACGAGGACATCTGCCGTGACAAAACCACGACAGGTCGCGAGGCGCGCGGGGACGCGATGCGCCTCAGGATGGCTCGTCTCTTCGGCCGACCTCACCACCAGGGCCCTGCAGCTCGGAGTGCTCGAAGACGGTGGAGAGGGCGGAGCCAAGGGGGATGGCTCCTCAGACATCTCCGTGAGCTCGGCAGGAAGGGCCTTGTGGAGCAAGGATCAGTAAAAACAACAGAAGAATCAGGAGCCAGAAAAGGGGAAAGCTTACTCATCTGTGGCGAAGTACTTCTTGCGCTTCAACAGGCGACAAGGGTAATTGTCGCCCAGGTCTTCCCTTCTCTTCCGAAGAGCCTCAAAATCAACGCGGAATCGACCTTAAGAGTTGAGCGCAGGGGTCAACCTTCGATGAGGAAGGAGCGTCGAGACGACCGGCGTCAGGGGCGTCGTCCTCGAGCTCGCCGGCAGTCGCCTCACCAAGGAGGGTAGCTGGGACCGCAGGGGCCTCAGCCGCAGGCACCACGAGCAGCTGCTCGCCTCCCCCAACCACGACAGCCTGGGCCTCAGGAGCTGCTCCCTCAAGAGCGCCGCCTGGGACCGTCACCCCTGTGGAGGCCCCCTCGGCCTCCAGCGGCTCGTGCCTCCTTGCACCGCCACTCGAGGAAGAGCCGCCACGGCCGACTGGAAGGGCAGTCACCACCACAGGGTTCTCGCGAGATCCCATGAGGCCTGTGGGGCGCAGCCCCCACTCGTCTAAGCTGGGCATCTGCTTCACAAAGTCACCCCTGCTTGAGCAAAGGTACAGCAAAGCACCCCCTTGCCGGACGCTGCCAGGGTTGGGATCCCCAGTCAAGACCAAGAGCACCTTCCTCGGCCAGCGCCAAGTCCTCCTCCTCCGAGCCTCATGCGGTCTTCACGCCCATCGAAGGCCCACATCCGTGGGAATGGCGCTGGAGAGGGCAATGCGGCACAACAGAACTCCTTCACCACCTTGGGCGCCGTCACACCGGCGCCCTCAGAACGCTGGCGACGCCAGACGAACGCGAGCCAGGGGCTCGTGAGCGTCTCCTGGCCCCAGCCTGAATTGGGGACAGCGGGTGATGTTGGCTCCAACAGCAGGGGGCTGGGCACCCCCCACGTCCATGTACAACCACCGCTCGTGGAACCCAGGCGCGGGCGGAGGAAGGGTGAAGTCAATCCCTGAAGCCGCTGTTTCAGATGCAGCAATGAAGCTCACGCACACCGAACATTGGGTGGGGTCAACAAGGCACAGAGAGAATAAGTGGCGCAACAAGGCAACCGAGGGAAGGATGCCCATCATCGCCTCGCAAAAAAAGGCGAAGACCGCAAGAAGAGTGATGGATTCCGGACCCAAGTGCATCATATGGATCTGATAGTGGGAGAGTACAACATTGAAGAAATCGGAGAAGGGGGGAACCTGCCCCGCCCACAGGCGTTGGCAAAATACTGGACCTCGGTGATTATCCTGTCAATGGCGAAGTGGGACGCGGGCCAGGCCGTCGTCCGCCCGCATTCGTTGAAGATGGTGTCCAAGGCCGAGCTGAACTTGCCCAGGCCCTCTCGATTGAGTATAATTGACCGATCGACGGCAGGGGCCGCCGATGACGGCGAGCGAGGCGGAGGCATGGGTTTCTTCACTCTTCCTTTCTTCGTCAGAGCCATGGCAACGGAAAGGGGGGGAGGAAGGTTCGAGATTGGATTGGGAGCAGAAGCTGGAGTTCGAGAGGAGGAAGAGTGGGGGACGGTCGAGCAGCGAAAAGGGGAGCGGCTGTGTGCGGCTACGAGTCCGCCTAGCACAACACAAAATAAGGAGGCGTGGGGGAACAGTGCCGCCCACGTCCAATCAACCGCCACGCCGCGCCCAAGGCCGCAGGCTGTTAGGGCCCTGGGCGCCAGACTTGCCCTTCGCCTCTCTCGCTCGCCAAGTCCGGGCGCGCTTTGGGCCCGGGGCTCTGTCGGCGCTCGGGAACGGGGTCCCAGACTTGCACTGCGGCTGCGGCGTGGCTCAAAGGGGGCCCATCATGGCCCATCTTCATTAACACGAGCTCAAGACCTCGCGAGGGGCCAAGATTGCGGGCGACGACGACAGAAGCTTCTCGTGCACGGCCTCATCAGGCTGGCTCGCGAGGTGGCGGAGAGATCAAGGCGGGTACCTCACGAGGTGCCCATGACGCAAGCCATGACGACCAAGGGCGCCAGGCGGGCGCCAGCCCGCGCAGTGTCCTCCTTTCCCCTTTGGTGCAAAGGGAGCAAGCGCAGGCGAGAGCATCAAGCAAAGGTGCCCATTTCGGTGCAATGAGACCAAGACCAGTCCAACGGCAGGAAGGAAGTCATTGTGGAGCCCAAGCCGGCGTCACCACCAGAGCCTTTGACAGGCGAGGACCAACTTTAGTCAGGATAAGTGTACCATATGTTCCCCTTCAAAATGGCCAATTGTTGGCGCCCTTCCCGCTCAATATTTGGGAAGAGGCCCAGGGCCTCCGCCTATAAGTAGAGCTAGCCACCATAGTAAGGAGTGACCCGGGATCAGAGATTCAGGAAGATAGCAAGAGAACAAACGAGAGAACGATAGAGAGAGGCGACTGAACTCCCCTAGCAGTTCATCGCACCAGCCAAGAACAGACCCTCGCGAGGCTGTTCTTCCTTGTATTGTTCATCACCATCAGCCCAAGAGGCAATCCACCACCCCACAAACTAGAGTAGGGTATTACACCAAAATGGTGGCCCAAACTAGTATAAACCCTATGTCTCTTGTGCTGTTCCTTTCGTAGTTTAGATCCTAGCGTGGCGGCGGGGTGCAGGTAGGTATAAGGCGAGATTCCGCATGCACCCCAGTGTTCGAACCTCAAGGGTCTGCCGGAACCCGAAATCCGACAGGTATTATTAGACGTTGTGTGCCTGAGCATGAACAGGAACAAATCCTATGCAAGTGTCACTCTGTATCTTATGGAGGACACCACGCTGGAGATAGAACTGCACACAAGGTACTTTAGTCAGGTTTTTATTGGCCTACTCTTTTCAAAGATGCTCGTAAGTTTGTTTTATCTTGTGATGAATGTCAAAGAATAGGTAACATTAGTAGACGTCAAGAAATGCCTATGAATTATTCCCTTGTTATTGAACCGTATGATGTTTGGGGCTTTGATTATATGGGACCTTTTCCTGCCTCCAATGGTTATACACATATTTTAGTTGCTGTTGATTACGTTACTAAGTGGGTAGAAGCTATTCCAACTAGTAGTGCTGATCATAACACTTCTATTAAAATGCTTAAAGAAGTTATTTTTCCGAGGTTTGGAGTCCCTAGATATCTTATGACTGATGGTGGTTCACACTGTATTCATGGTGCTTTCCGTAAGATGATTTCTAAGTATGATGTCAATCATAGAATCACATCTCCTTACCACCCGCAGTCTAGTGGTCAAGTAGAATTGAGCAATAGAGAGCTCAAATTAATTTTGCAAAAGACTGTGAATAGATCTAGAAAGAATTGGTCCAAAAAACTTGATGATGCATTATGGGCCTATAGAACTGCATACACAAATCCTATGGGTATGTCTCCATATAAGATGGTTTATGGAAAAGCATGTCATTTACCTCTTGAACTTGAACATAAAGCATATTGGGCTATTAAAGAGCTCAATTATGACTTCAAACTTGCCGGTGAGAAGAGGTTGTTTGATATTAGCTCACTTGATGAATGGAGAACCCAAGCATATGAGAATGCCAAGCTTTTCAAAGAAAAAGTCAAATGCTGGCATGAGAAGTGGATACAAAAGCGTGAGTTTAACGTAGGAGATTATGTGTTATTATTCAACTCTCGTTTAAGATTTTTTGCAGGAAAACTTCTCCCAAAATGGGAAGGTCCCTACGTTATCGAAGAGGTCTATCGTTCTGGTGCTATAAAAATCAACAACTTCGAAGGCACAAATCTGAGGGTGGTAAACGGTCAAAGAATTAAACATTATATTTCAGGTAATCCTATTAATGTGGAAACTAATATTATTGAGACCATAACCCCTGAGGAATACATAAGAGACACTTTCCGTAACGTTCTGCACTCCTAAAAGCATAGGTACGTGGTACGGTAAGTAAACCGACTCCAAAACAACTCTAATGGCAATTTTATCAGTTTTGGATTATTTTAGAATTTTAGGAAGAAAGAAGTAGTCCGAAGGGACACGAGGCTCCCACGAGAGAGGAGGGCGCCGTAGTAGGGCGCCCCTGCCCTCGTGGGCACCTCGTGTGCCTCTGTGACTCCGTTTTCTTGTATGTTATGTATTTTGGTCGGTAAAATTCATTATATATACTCCCAAGGTTTTGACCACCGTATCACGCAAATATCCTCTGTTTTCGTTTTGAGCTGTTTCTGTTTCAGATTTAGAGCACCATGACTTCTCCCTCCTCCGACAACGAAGACAAGGATGCCTGGCTATTGAAGATAGAGTTGAAAAGAGAGGAACCAGAGGAGATTAACAAGGATGAAGGGATCAAAAAGGCCATGGAGGTTCAAGCTCCGGTGGTGAAAGAAGAAGACATCTCTCAACCTTTACCTAACCTTTTTACTCCAACAGAGATTGAAGCTTTCAAGATGATTGAGTTAGCCTGCATACAGAATAAGTATCTCACGCAGGAGAATATTTTTTTGAAGGATCACATTGCTAGGCTCAAGGGCATTATTCGCAAGTTGGAGGAGCTATTACGCTCGATGTGCAATTATCCACCGTCATCATCACCACCTCCATCACCTCTGAAGAAATAATCACATGGGTATGGGCACTCCCCTTGGCAACTGCCAAGCGTGGGGGAGGTGCCCCGATATCGTATCACCATCACACTCCTATCTTTACCGCTTTATTTAGTTCGATCCTTTTAGTAGTATCTTGATCTAGTAGATTGAAGTTTTGATATCAAGTACTTTTGAGCTTTGCTTTGTGATCTCTTTATGTAAGGGAGTCCGTGTGCTATCTATAATAAAGATTAGTGTTGAGTCAAGGGCTTTGCTATGATGCTATGATCTTGAGAAAATAGAAAGAATAAAAGAGTTCATATTGATCTTATGGATAGTGATAACTTCACATATAGGAAGTATGAGGCATAAAAATTGTTGAGAGTTGATGAACGTAGCCTCGGTCATCATTGCAATTAATAGGAAGTGATAAGGAAAGAGGGGTTCACATATAAATATATTATCTTGGACATCTTTTATGATTATGAAGCACTCATTAAATATGACATGCTAAAAGAGTTGACATTGGACAAGGAAGACAACGTAATGGTTTATGTTTTCCGACATCTCAGTTAAAGTATATTGTCATTGACCTTTCAAACATGTTGAGCTTGCCTTTCCTCCTCATGCTAGCCAAATTCCTTGCACCAAGTAGAGATACTACTTGTGCTTCCAAATATCCTTAAACCCAGTTTTGCCATGAGAGTGCACCATACCTACCTATGGATTGAATAAGATCCTTCAAGTAAGTTGTCATCGGTGCATGCAATAAAAATTGCTCTCTAAATATGTATGACTTATTAGTTCAGAGAAAATAAGCTTTGTACGAACTTGTTGTGGAAGTAATAAAAGCGACGGACTGCATAATAAAGGTCCACATACAAGGGGCAATATAAAGTGACGTTCTTTTGCACTAAGATTTTATGCATCAAACCTAAACGCGCATGACAACCTCTGCTTCCCTCTGCGAAGGGCCTATCTTTTACTTTATGTTTTACTTTATGCTTGAGTCAAGGTGATGCTCACCTTTCCCTTCTTATTTTTATCCTTTGGCAAGCTCTTCATGTTTGAAAGATCATGATATATATATATATATATATATATATATATATATATATATATATATATATATATATATATATATATATATATATATCCAATTCAATGTAAGTTGGCATAGGCTATTATTGTTGACATCACCTAAAGGTGAATACGTTGGGAGGCAACACAATAAGCCCCTATCTTTCTCAAAGGTCCATTGAAACTCTATAACCACAAGTATTGCGTGAATGTTAATAATTATAGGGGACTACGAGATAGTTGAGTATGTGAGCTTACTGAAAAGCTCTATTATTGACTCTTTCTGATATTACGATAATTGCAATTGCTTCAATGAACGAGATTATAGTTTGTTAGTTCCCAATGAAGTTTTTGAACCATACTTGACGTTGTGAATTGCTTATTACTTGAGCATAGGAAATCATATGACAAAATCCATATATGTTGCTGTTATTAGAATGATCATGATGCCCTCATGTCTGTATTTTATTTTTATCGACACCTCTATCTCTAAACATGTGGACATATTTTTCGATTTCGGCTTCCGCTTGAGGACAAGCGAGGTCTAAGCTTGGGGGAGTAGATACGTCCATTTTGCATCATGCTTTTATATCAATATTTATTGCATTATGGGCTGTTATTACACATTATACCTCAATACTTATGGCTATTCTCCCTTATTTTACAAGGTTTACCATGAAGAGGGGGATCTTGGTAAATGGAATTCTAGCTGGAAAAGGAGCAAACATTGGAAACCTATTCTGCACATTTCCAAAAGCCCTGAAACTCCACGAAACAACTTTTTGGAATTTATAAGAAATTATTTGCAAAAGAAATAGGACAGGGGGCCCACACCCTGTCCAGGAGACAGGGGGCGCCCCCCCCTATAGGGCGCGCCCCTATCTCTTGGGCCCCCTGGTGGGCCTCTGGCATCCATCTTCTGCTATATCATCACTTTTACCCTGGAAAAAATCATGGGCAAGCTTACGGGACGAAATTCCGCCGCCACGAGGCGGAACCTTGGCAGAATCAATCTAGGGCTTTGGCGGAGCTGTTCTGCCGGGGACACTTCCCTCCGGGAGGGGCAAATCATCACCAACGCTATCACTCAACGATCCTCTCATCGAGAGGGGTCAATCTCCATCAACATCTTCACCAGCACCATCTCCTCTCAAAACCCTAGTTCATCTCTTGTATCCAATCTTGTATCAAAACCACAAATTGGTACCTGTGGGTTGCTAGTAGTGTTGATTACTCCTTGTAGTTCATGCTAGTTGGTTTACTTGGTGGAAGATCATATGTTCAGATCCTTTATGCATATTATTACTCCTCTGATTATGAACATGAATATGCTTTGTGAGTAGTTACGTTTGTTCCTGAGGACATGGGTGAAGTCTTGCTATTAGTAGTCATGTGAATTTGGTATTTGTTCGATATTTTGATGACATGTATGTTGTCTTTCCTCTAGTGGTGTTATGTGAACGTCGACTACATAACACTTCACCATTATTTGGGCCTAGAGGAAGGCATAGGGAAGTAATAAGTAGATGATGGGTTGCTAGAGTGACAGAAGCTTAAACCCTAGTTTATGCGTTGCTTCCTTAGGGGTTGATATGGACCCATATGTTTAATGATGTGGTTAGGTTTACCTTAATACTCCTTTTTGTAGTTGCGGATGCTTGCAATAGGGGTTAATCATAAGTGGGATGCTTGTCCAAGTTAGGACTGTACCCAAGTGTCGGTTCACCCACATGTCAAATTATCAAAGTACCGAACGCGAATTATATGAACGTGATGAAAACTAGCTTGACGATAATTCCCAATGTGTCCTCGGGAGCTCTTTCTTCATTATTAGAATTTGTCCATGCTTATCATTTCCTACATAAAGGATTGGGCCACCTTGCTGCACGTTATTTACTTTATTTACTTTTTGCTCGTTACTATTTATCTTATCACAAAACTATCTATCATCTACTATTTCAGTGCTTGCAGAGAAAACCTTACTGAAAACCGCTTATCATTTCCTTCTGCTCCTCGTTGGGTTCGATACTCTTACTTATCGAAAGGACTACGATAGATCCCCTATACTTGTGGGTCATCATCCAGCAGCGACCTTTGTCTTCAGCAAGGTTGGGCTAGTTGAGGACTGCGGAGGAGCTGAAGAACTTGCAGATGCTGTATTTACTTATGGTATCTTGCCTCCCTTCTGAGGTCTCTTTCCATCAGCCATTTTCTTCAACTGAGGATTTTGAACAATGGAATTCTCTGAAGAGGTATGTAACTTGTCTTCGAGGAATGTTGCAAATGAGTTAAGTTGATGAGAACCAAGTGATTCAGCAGCGGACATGAGTACCTGTGAACAGAGTATAGGTGCGAAGAATTTGGAGAGGTCATATGCGTTCTCAGAAGTTTTGCAAAATGAACAAGTTTGAGGAATTTGACCAGAGGTGTCTTGAGGAATTTCACTAAGCGTTCTTTGACCTAGGTTCCAGAGTTGTATAGATTGTAAAATCCATACAATTGAGGAATCTTGAAGAAAAGCATTGCTTAGAGAAACATATCAAGAACATATGCATGTGAGGTGTTTACGTGTGTGGAAGTTGAAGAATAAACACCTTTTGAAGATTTTGTAGAAATTATCAGATCAACAAGGGCAGTAAAAATAAATTTTATTTACCCTTGACGAAGAACATGATGAACTGGGAGTTGTAGATTGGAAGTTTGTCCGTTCAGATCTTCCATGCCCTAACTTGGCGGAGGAAGCCAACTATGGCGGCAGCGTGATACGTCTCCGTCGTATCTACTTTCCCAGACACTTTTGCCCTTGTTTTGGACTCTAACTTGTATGATTTGAATGGAACTAACCCGGACTGACGTTGTTTTCAGCAGAATTGCCATGATGTTGTTTTATGTGCGGAAAACAAAAGTTCTCGGAATGACCTGAAACTCCACGGAATATCTTAGAATAAATAATAAAAAATCCTCGCCAAAGGTGAAGACTAGGGGGTCCACACCCTGTCCACGAGGGTGGGGGCGCCCCCCCTCCTGGGCGCGCCCCCCTACCTCGTGGCCCCCCTGGACACCCTCCGACGCCAACTCCAACTCCATATATTGGCTTTCGGGGAGAAAAAAAATCAGAGAGAAGAAATCATCGCGTTTTACGATACTGAGCCGCCGCCAAGCCCTAAAACCTCTTGGGAGGGCTGATCTCGAGTCTGCTTGGGGCTCTCAAGAGGGGATTCGTGCCGTCGTCATCATCAACCATCCTCCATCACCAATTTCATGATGCTCACCGCCGTGCGTGAGTAATTCCATCGTAGGCTTGCTGGACGGTGATGGGTTGGATGAGATTTATCATGTAATCGAGTTAGTTTTGTTAGGGTTTGATCCCTAGTATCCACTATGTTCTGAGATTGATGTTGCTATGACTTTGCTATGCTTAATGCTTGTCACTAGGGCCCGAGTGCCATGAATTCAGATCTAAACCTATTATGTTTTCATGAATATATGTGTGTTCTTGATCCTATCTTGCAAGTCTATAGTCACCTACTATGTGTTATGATCCGGCAACCATGTTATGACTGTTCCCGGGACCACTCCCGGTGATGACCATAGTTTGAGGAGTTCATGTATTCACTATGTGCTAATGCTTTGTTCCGGTTCTCTATTAAAAGGAGGCCTTAATATCCCTTAGTTTCCAATAGGACCCCGCTGCCACGGGAGGGTAGGACAAAAGATGTCATGCAAGTTCTTTTCCATAAGCACGTATGACTATATTCGAATACATGCCTACATTACATTGATGAATTGGAGCTAGTTCTGTGTCACCCTATGTTATGATGTTACATGACGAACCGCATCCGCATAATTATCCATCACCGATCCGGTGCCTACAAGTTTTCCATATGCTGGTTTACGCTTATTTACTTTTTCGTTACTCTTGTTATAATCACTACAAAATACCAAAACATTACTTTTGCTGTCTTTACTTTTGTTACCATTACCACCACTATCATATTACTTTGCTACTAAACACTTTGCTGCAGATACTAAGTTTCGGTGTGGTTGAATCGACAACTCAGCTGCTAATACTTGAGAATATTCTTTGGCTCCCTTGTGTCGAATCAATAAATTTGGGTTGAATACTCTACCCTCGAAAACTGTTGTGATCCCCTATACTTGTGGGTTATCAAGACCTTTTTACGGCGCCGTTGTCGGGAGCATAGCTCTATTCTTTGAGTCACTTGGGATTTATATCTGCTGGACACTATGAAGAACTTGAAAGACGCTAAGACAAAATTTATCCCTCAACTACGAGGGAGGTAAGGAACGCCATCTAGCTCGCACTTGATTCACCTTCGTTATGAGTAAGCTTGCGACACCTAAACCTGCTTCGCTATTCGTTCCGATATGTCGCATGTTATTGATGATGCCACTACGCTATGCATGATACTTATGATGAAACTACTTCTATGCTTGATACTACTGTGCCCCTTGGTGAATTTCTAGATGAACAAATTGCTAGGTCTAGAGAGAAATAAACTATTGAAACTGATAATATTGATGAAAGTGATGATGAAGATATGCCTGCTATTCCTGAGGGTTACCTTTTTGATATGGAATCTTCTGCAGCTATTTTTGCTTGCCAGGATAGATACGAACTTAAGAGGCTGCTAGTTAAATGGGGTAAAGAATCTCTTAGACACAGAATGAAACCTGACCCTGCTTTTTCTACTTCACCTATTTGTGTTCCCCATAAGGATTATGAATTCTCTATTGATCCTGATATAATTACTTTGGTTGAATCTGATCCTTTTTATGGCTATGAATCTGAAACTGTTGTGGCACATCTTACAAAGTTCAATGATATAGCCGCCCTGTTTACTAATGATGAGAGATCGCGCTACTTTTATATACTCAAAATATTTCCGTTCTCGTTAAAGGGTGATGCTAAGATATGGTTTAATTCTCTTGATCCTGGTTGTGTGTGTAGTCCCTAGGATATGATTTATTACTTCTCTGCTAAATATTTCCCTGCTCATAAGAAGCAAGCTGCTTTGAGGGAAATATACAACTTCGTGCAAATTAAAGAAGAGAGTCTCCCACAAGCTTGAGGGAGGCTTCTCAAGTTACTTAATGCTTTGCTTGATCATCCTCTTAAGAGACCTGAAATACTTGATATCTTTTATAATGGACTAACCGATGCTTCCAGAGATTACCTGGATAGTTGTGTTGGTTCTCTTTTCAGGGAAAGAACACCGGATGAAGCTGTAATTTTATTGAATAATATGTTGACAAATGAAAATAATTGGGCACCTCCTGAGCCTATTCCTAGACCAACTCCGAAGAAGAGAGGTGTTCTATTTCTCAGTCCTGAAGATATGCAAGAGGCAAAGAAATCTATGAAAGAAAAAGGTATTAAAGCTGAAGATGTTAAGAATTTACCTCCTATTGAAGAAACACATGGTCTTAATCTACCGCCTGTCGAAGAAACTTATGATCTTGATCCATTACTTATTGAAGAACCTCCTGATCCCGATAACCCGACACAGGTAGTACAGGTAAATTCTCTCTATAGATTTGATGAAGGTGATATTCCTCATTATAAGTCTGCTAGGCAATGCTTCGATGAGTTTGATAATTTTATTGTCAAACAAGAAAACTTTAATGCTTACTTTGGTAGACAATTGAAATATGATTCCAATATGATTAAACGCTTGGGTGATTATATGGCTAATATTAGAGGTGAACTTAAACTTGTTAGCAAACATGCTTCTATGGTTACCACTCAAGTAGAACAAGTACTTAAAGCTCAGAAAGAAGTGCTTGAGGAAATGAATAGTAAGAAAAATGATTATGCTGTTAGAGTGGCTACTAGAACTGGTAGAATGACTCAGGAACCTTTGTATCCTGAAGGACACCCTAAGAGAATCGAGCAAGATTCTCAGAGAAATAATATTGATATGCCTAGTTCCTCTAAAAGGAAGAAAAAGAAAAATGATAGGACTTTACAAACTTCTAGTGAACCTATTGCTGAACCACCTGATAATCCAAATGATATCTCTATGTCCGATGTTGAAACACAATCTGGTAATGAACATGAACCTAGTGAAAATGTTAATGATGATGTTCATAATGATGCTCAACCTAGTAATGATAATGAAGTGGAAGTTGAACCTGCTGTTGATCTTGATAACCCACAATCAAAGAATCAACGTTATGATAAAAGAGACTTCATTGCTAGGAAACATGGTAAAGAAAGGGAACCATGGGTTCAGAAACCCATGCCTTTTCCTCCAAAACCATCCAAGAAAAAGGATGATGAGGATTTTGAGCGCTTTGCTGAAATGATTAGACCCATATTTTTGCGCATGCGATTGACTGATATGCTAAAAATGAATCCTTATGCTAAATATATGAAAGATATTGTTACAAACAAAAGAAAGATACCGGAAGCTGAAATTTCCACCATGCTTGCTAATTATACCTTTAAGGGTGGAATACCAAAGAAACTTGGAGATCCAGGAGTACCCACTATACCATGCTCCATTAAGAGAAATTATGTTAAAACTACTTTATATGATCTTGGAGCCGGTGTTAGTGTTATGCCTCTCTCTTTATATCGTAGACTTGACTTGAATAAGTTGACACCTACTGAAGTATCTTTGCAAATGGCTGATAAATCAACTGCTATACCTGTCGGTGTTTGTGAGGATGTGCCTGTTGTGGTTGCAAATGTTACTATTTTAACGGACTTTGTTATTCTTGATATTCCCGAGGATGATAGTATGTCTATTATTCTTGGAAGACCTTTCCCTAATACTGCAGGGGCTGTTATTGATTGCAACAAAGGCAATGGCACTTTTCATGTTAATGGTAATGACCATACGGTACACTTTCCGAGGAAACAACCTCAAGTTCATAGTATCAACTCTATTGGAAAAATTCCATCGATTATATTTGGAGGTTTTGAATTTCCTCTCCCTACTGTCAAGAAGAAATATGATATACTTATTATTGGGGATGTCCATATCCCCGTTGAGGTAACATAGTGTTATTCGAAATTTCTCCGGTTCCATGTTAATCGGAATGAATTTGCTAACAAGACTTGATCAACCTTGTTAGTGGATTCTTTTTGATGAGCATGAGAAGGATGAAACTAGAAGCACAACCTTCTGTACCCTCTTTATATTTTCTGTTCTTTAGTAGAAATATAGTAAAATAGTATTTTTCGGTCTGTTTCCTGATTTATCCGTGCAATATAAAAATACCCCAAAAATAAAAGTCCTCGGGATGCCATGCCAATTTAGTATGATTTTTTCAGGAATATTTGAGGATTTACTGTGCAAAATTACATGGAGGAGCTGCCACTGCCACGAGGGTGGAGGGCGCGCCCTACCCCCCTGGGCGTGCCCCCTGCCTCGTGGGCCCATGGTGGCCCTCCTCCACTTATCCCTGCACCCATCTTCTTCCTCTGCTTCACACAAACCCGAAAAACCAACTCAAGCTCGTGTTCCAGCCACTTTTGATGTGATTTTCAATCTCCTTGCTCAAAGCACCTCTCGCAAAACTGCTTGGGGAGATTGTTCCTTGGTATGTGACTCCTCCATTGGTCCAATTAGTTTTTGTTCTAGTGCTTTATTCTTTGCAAATTTGTGCTGCATAGGTGACCATGTTCTTGAGCTTGCATGTCAAATTTATATGGTTCCAAGTAGTTCTAATGCTTGATATATGTTCTAGGAACTTGTAGGAGTAGTTGCTATCAATTTTATTGAAGTTGGCTCACTTTTGTTTGAAGTTACTAAAAATTTCAGATTATTTCAGAAAATAATGAAGAGACTTTTGAGGGGCTCGTCGAGCCGAAGCTCGAAGGAAAAACAAAAGGAAGAAGAGCAGAAGCCCAAATTTAATTTGCCTCGTACCGCAGAGGTCCGGCCGTGTGAATGGCCTTCCGATGACTTCTTGAGGAGAGCGGAGGCGTCTCGACGCTACGCTGCAGCCCAGGAGGCGATAGCGGCTGCATCACAGTACGACCCCAGCTACACCTATGGGTATTCGCCAGGCAATCCCTGGCAATAGACCAACTTAGGCCAAAAGCCTAAGCTTGGGGGAGTACGTATTTCTCACCGACATTACATTTATGTTCACACACACTCATTGCTAGATGTCGGTGCTCATACTCTTTCACTGTAATATCCATGCTAGTTTATTTCCTTTTTCCTTCTTTCTTCTTGTGTGTTTAATAAACCTTGGAAAAACCAAAAAAATTAGTAGTAGTTTATTTTTCCTGCTGTAGTAGTAATAATTAAAAAGAAAACCCAAAAATATTTCCCGTTCTTCTTTTGCTTCTTGGGAGCTTTCCCGTGTAAATAGTTTTTATTTCCTTTCTTTTCTTTGGGGGTCAGTAGGAGAAGACCATGATTAAATTGTTGAAGTGGCTCTTATATGCATCATTGTTGATTTAACCAAGAGCCCATATTGCCTTGTCTTCTCCTGTTTATTGAATTCTCGCAGATTCCAGCTTAGTCCATTGCACGTACACTCTTATTTTTATTCACATCGTTCGGTCGTGCAAGTGAAAGGAAATTATGATGCTATATGATGGACTGACTGAGATGAGAAAAGCTGGTATGAACTCGACCTCTTTTGTTTTTGTAAATATGATGAGTTCATCATTCTTGATTCAGCTGATTATGAATAAACATGTTTGCAATGACAAGTAGAGATCATAGTTGCTTGTGCCATGCTTGATTAGCTATGAGTTATAATGGTTTACCTTGCGTGCCAACATGCTATTGAGATGATTGTGATGTGGTATGATAGGGTGGTATCCTCCTTTGAATGATTTAAGTGACTTGACTTGGCACATGTTCACGCATGTAGTTGAAACAAATCAACATAGCCTTCACGATATTTATGTTCATGGTGGATTATATCCTACTCATGCTTGTATTCAATGTTTATTAATTTTAATGCATGTTCATGACTGTTGTCGCTCTCTAGTTGGTCGCTTCCCAGTCTTTTGCTGGCCTTCACTTGTACTAAGCGGGAATACTGCTTGTGCATCCAATCCCTTAAACCCCAAAGTTATTCCATATGAGTCCACTATACCTTCCTATATGCGGTATCTACCTGCCGTTCCAAGTAAATTTGTATGTGACAAACTCTAAACCTTCAAATAAACATTCTATTTTGCATGCTCGAATAGCTCATATATCAACTAGGGCTGCCCTTATCCTCCGTGTTAGGCGGGTTATTCTCAAGAGGAGTGGACTTCGCTCCTCACTCATGAGAAAATGGCTGGTCATCGGGATGCCCAGTCCCATGCTTTATGCAAACTAAATCAAAATAATTGCAAACAAAACTCCCCTGGGACCTGTTGAATGTTGGAGGCACTCGTTGTTTCGAGCAAGCCATGGATTGATGCTTGTGGAGGAGGGGGAGTATAAACATTACCATTCTGTTTGGGAACCACCTATAATTTGTTTAGCATGGAAGATATCGTCATCTCTTAGTTGTTATGTTGACAATGAAAGTATGCCGCTCAAAATATAATTTATCTCTATTTCAAAACCGAGCTCTGGCACCTCTACAAATCCCTGCTTCCCTCGGCGAAGGACCTATCTATTTACTTTTATGTTGAGTTATCACCCTCTTATTAAAAAGCTCTAGCTGGAGAGCACAACTGTCATTTGCATTCATTATTGTTAATTTATATCGGGTATGACTATGATTGGATCACTTTTACCATGAATTACAATGTCTAGTCAGTCCTTGATCTTTGAAGGTGCTCTGCATTTATGTTTTGCGGTCTCAGAAAGGGCTAGCGAGATACCATCGTGTTATATCATATTATGATTATTTTGAGAAAGTGTTGTCATCCGAGATTTATTATTATGGCTTGCTAGCTGATTTTGTTATTGATATGAGTAAACATGAGACCTAGGAGTTATTGCAAATGTGGTTAGTTATGATCTTTGCTGAAAACCTGAATGCTGGCTTGACATAAGTACAACAACAAGAGCAAACAGAGTTTGTAAAAGTTTTTCTTTTTCTCTTTTAGTTTGTCAACTGAATTGCTTGAGGACAAGCAAGGGTTTAAGCTTGGGGGAGTTGATACGTCTCCGTGGTATCTACTTTTCCAAACACTTTTGCCCTTGTTTTGGACTCTAACTTGTATGATTTGAATGGAACTAACCGGATGACACTTTGTTTTGGTAGAATTGCCATGATGTTGTTTTATGTGCAGAAAACAAAAGTTCTCGGAATGACTTGAAACTCCATGGAATATCTTAGAATAAATAATAAAAAATCCTCGCCAAAGATGAAGACGAGGGGGCCCACATCCTGTCCACGATGGTGGGGGGTGCGCCCCCCTCCTGGGCGCGCCCCCTACCTCGTGGGCCCCCTGTACACCCTCCGACGCCAACTCCAACTCCATATATTGGCTTTCAGGGAGAAAAAAATCAGAGAGAAGAAATCATCACGTTTTACGATACGGAGCCGCCGCCAAGCCCTAAAACATCTCGGGAGGGCTGATCTAGAGTCCGTTCGGGGCTCCGGAGAGGGGGATTCGTCGTCGTCGTCATCATCAACCATCCTCCATCACCAATTTCATGATGCTCACCGCCGTGCATGAGTAATTCCATCGTAGGCTTGCTGGACGGTGATGGGTTGGATGAGATTTATCATGTAATCGAGTTAGTTTTGTTAGGGTTTGATCCCTAGTATCCACTATGTTCTGAGATTGATGTTGCTATGACTTTGCTATGCTTAATGATTGTCACTAGGGCCCGAGTGCCATGAATTCAGATCTGAACCTATTATGTTTTCATGAATATATGTGTGTTCTTGATCCTATCTTGCAATTCTATAGTCACCTACTATGTGTTATGATCCGGCAACCCCGAAGTGACAATAATCGGGACCACTCCCGGTGATGACCATAGTTCGAGGAGTTCATGTATTCATTATGTGCTAATGCTTTGTTCTGGTTCTCTATTAAAAGGAGGCCTTAATATCCCTTAGTTTCCAATAGGACCCCGCTGCCACGGGAGGGTAGGACAAAAGATGTCATGCAAGTTCTTTTCCATAAGCACGTATGACTATATTCGAAATACATGCCTACATTACGTTGATGAATTGGAGCTAATTCTGTGTCACCCTATGTTCTGACTGTTACATGACGAACCACATCCAGCATAATTATCCATCATTGATCCGGTGCCTACAAATTTTCCATATACTGGTTTACGCTTATTTACTTTTCCGTTGCTACTGTTACAATCACTACAAAAATACCAAAAACATTACTTTTGCCGTCTTTACTTTTGTTATCGTTACCACCACTATCATATTACTTTGCTACTAAACACTTTGCTGCAGATACTAAGTTTCCAGGTGTGGTTGAATCGACAACTCAGCTGCTAATACTTGAGAATATTCTTTGGCTCCCCTTGTGTCGAATCAATAAATTTGGATTGAATACTCTACCCTCAAAAACTGTTGCGATCCCCTATACTTGTGGGTTATCATGGCGGAGTGAAGATTTCCGCAGCCGGCGCAAGTACGACGGCGATGAGGTCGAGGCAGTGAGCTCTTCCCCACTGGCGACGATGGAAGTAGCGGCGGCTCTAGGTCAGAGAGCTCGAGCGAGGGGAGTGAGGTCGAGCGTGGTAAATGAAGTCTGAGGAGGGTGAGGGGTATTTAAAACCAAGGTGAAAACCCGCTCGCCTGAGCAAAATGGACGAACGTGCCCCTGACCCTTCTCATCCTAGCGACATGTGTCACCCACGTACAGAGAGGTGGAGATCGTGTGAGATCGTGTGTGAATAGATAAGTCTTATCGTGGGATGTGGAACGGTTTGAGCGGCAAAATTCAAAAATTAAGATAAGAATATTTTAAAGTTTCGTTCACAGATTCTTCAGCTGCCAAGGACACAGTGAAGATTTTGGACGAGTTTCAAACAGAACGCACATGAAGAATTTGTGAACAGACTGGGTTCAGTTTAGCATAGAGGGGGACGGGTCCGATCACATTCACTTAGCAGAAAAGTCAACTTGAAGAATTAGCAATAAGCGAATCTGTAGAGAACTGAAAACTCAAATATATATATATATATATATATATATATATATATATATATATATATATATATATATATATATATATATATTAGCGGTCTATTCTGCTAATATTAGCAGAATAACTATTCTGATAACACTTCCACACTACACGCTCAACGCAAGTGCACGTCATTGTTTGAATCAAGTGTGCTGCAGTACTCAGGCGAGTGAACTTCTCGTCGCAAAAAAACTGCATGCTCTGTTTTTGGTACCTTTTTTGCTCTAGCTTTCAACCGTTTATCAGAACGAGATGTGTAATATATCGTTGAAAAGCTATGAATTATGCGCTACTTTGCCATGCTGAACACTTTTTGAGATTCCTCACGGTTTAAGAGCAGTTTTGAAAATGGTGCGGCGTACGACGTGTGGCAGCGAGCGTTTTTTCGCGTTTATTTCTTAACCGCTCGTCGAAATGAGGCAAATGATACACCGTTGAAAATATATCATCGAGGCGCATATTTTTAATATCTATTATTTTCTCTTATACGTTACGGTTTAAGTGCAGTTTCAAATTTACTAAATCATGGAACTGTGTTTTTTAAAAAAATTCAAAATTTTGGTACTGTTTTCGCTCTAGTTTTTGAACCGTTTATCAAAACGAGGCGTGTGATACGCCGTTGGAAAGCTACGGACGAGGTGCAACTTTCATATATTGAAATGTTTTTGAGATTCCTTCCGGTTTAAGTTAATTTTAAAAATCGTGCGGCGAACGACGAGTGGCAGCGGTCGTTTTTTCGTAATTTTCTCAAACCGCTCGGCGGAATTATGCAAATGATACATCATCGGAAAGATATCAAGGAGGCGCAACTTTTCCATGAAGAATACGCTCTCTATGTCCTTACGGTTTAAGAGCAGTTTTAAAATTAAAAAAATGCAGATACTCTGTTTTTTGCGACACCAAAACCGACGTGTGTACTGCATTAGACAGAAGAAAGCACTGCTTCGGACAGAATATCGCACTGCATTAGACAGTCAAGCGAACTTCATGATTTGTCTTATCGGGCGTAAATTTTCTCAGATGAGCTTTTTTGTGAGTTTTTGTTGTCATTTTTTTATGAACGACAAAAGAACGCACTACTCAGGACGGAAAGCCGCACTGCATCATACTTTCAAGCGAACTTCATGATTTGTCTTGTCGGGAGTAAATTTTCTCAGATGAGCTTTTTGTGATTGTTTTTTTGTCTTTTTCTTGTGAAATACAGAAGAATGCACTGCTTCGGACAGAAAAACGCACTGCATCAGAGAGTCAAGTGAACTTCATGATTTTCTTGTCGGGGCGTAAAATTTCTCAGATGAGCTTTTGTGAGTTTTTGTTGTCATTTTTTATGAACGATGGAAGAACGCACTGCTTCGGACGGAAAACCGCACTGCATCAGACGCGAACTTTCATGATTTCTTTTTGTTGGCGTAAATTTTCTCGAACGAGTTTTTGTTTTCTTTTTTTAAACATTTTTTATGAACGAGAGTGGACCGCAGAGACAAGTGCAAATGAACCTCGACATACATGGAAGTTCGCTTGATTGTCTCTGCGGTTCACTTCATGTCGAAATTACTGAAATGCGGACACTCTGTTTTTCACTACACCAAAATCGACGAGGCACACTTCATCGGACAGAAAACTGCACCACTTCAGTCTGAATACCGCACTGCATCAGAGAGCCAAACGGACTGCATGATTCATTTGTCATTTTTTCTAACTTTTTTATATAACAAGAGTGCATCGTTCTTATTATTGAGAGTGAATCGCAGACAAGGTCAAAACGCACGGCAATGTCATCAAAAGGGGGCTGCATGCATTTTGTGTCACTATCTTTTGAACACAAGAGGAGGGATTTTTCTAACACTATTTTTTTCATCAACAAGTATGTACTGCAAGGACGAGGTCAGTGCACTGCATCATATAAAAAGTATTACAAAGTGAGCTCCAATTTTTATAACGTGAATGGCAGAAGGGTCGTGGCGCTCGTGGATGAACCGCTCGAAGGCGTGGGGCGCACTGCTTGAGGGTTCCAGATGCACTGCACACTGACCTCAAAAAACTACATTGCTTTTCGAACAATTACAAAATAAACTTTGCAAATTTTACATAGCAAGCCATATAAAAAAATTAAAAGAAGAAAGGCTCCGCGAACAGCACGAAGCACATGGCCACGGTTTCCGGACTGCAGCACCCGGGAGGCCAAACCACACACATGGCTTGACCGCACTGCACATCCATAGACAGTCGAAGAGGACCAAATCACGACAACGGAGATGACCAACGCTGCTGGGGGATACCGAACTTCATGATGGCCATGTTCAGAGTGAGGTGGAAGGGGAATAGCACTGCAGTGCGAATCCGACCACAAGCCTCCTGGAAAAAATATCAAACATCACCGCCCAGCCACCACCGGAATCGGCGGAGTCGATGGGGGGCGGGGTAGGCGGGGCTCTGTGGCTGAGGCTCGTCGGATCAAGCCGCGGGCTCGCGGATCTGGCACGGCAGATCCAGGGCGGGAGGCCGTGGTCGTCGCCGTTTGACCTGGTGTGTAGCGGGGGAGGCATGGCCTAGGTGGTTGCCGGCGGGAAAGGAGGTGCCCAGTCACCAGAATGTTGGGGGAGCCGCCATGGGAGTGGGTGGTCTACTGGGGGGGGGGAGGTTGAAGTTGACCCCCGTGCCGTTGGGGCGGCGGTTCCATCTGCTGTGGAGCAACTCCCGCACCCGGGGTGGTGGCGAGGGGTAGGTAAGCGCGTGGCGGCGCGGGCGCTCCGCTGGTGACACACGGCTGGGTGCGCGGCGGTGCCTAGAAGAGGCCACGGCAATGGGGATGAAGAAGGTGGCGCCGGGAAGGAGGGCAAGGGGCCGGGGAGGAGGCCACGGCGCCAGGGAGGAGGCCTCGGGTCCGGGGACATGGGCGCGGTGCCAGAGAGGAGCAGCGAGGCCGGGGACGAGGCGGCGGCGCTCGGGAGGAGGCCGCGCGGCCGGAGCAGAAGGTGGATCGAGGGGAGGTGCGGTGGAAGAGGGAGGTAGGCGCTGGTGGGAGGAATCGGGGGAGGTTGGAGATGGAGGTGGGGTGTGAGGGGGGTGCAATGGTGTTTTCTTGGGTGGGTTCGGTGGGGTTCGGCTCGTGCAGTTTATTTGTGTTAGCAGAATAAGGTGGGGATGTGCAGAATTAGGGTCTTAAGGGGTGTTATCATAATAGACCCACCCTATATATATATTCCATGAAGAACACATACAGAGAGAGTGAAGACAATGCAAATTTGAAGAAATTGAACAACTGAGGAATTTAAAAAATTGAAGAAAAACTCAAATTGAAGAATTTCAACTTTTGTTGGTGGCGTGACCCATCGTATAAGAATGATGATTTCAGAGGCCGCGTACAATTGTAGTAGGGCTCTAAGAATCAAACTCTTCGTTAATTTCTTCACACATAGAGGGTTAGTCTTCATTGATTAAAGAAAAACGTTACTTCGTGTGTTGCACATCTAAGTCGTCAATTTTGCGTAAGTGTTAGGATGTGTGTCCTTTTCAAAGGACATTCGAACATTCTAAGATATTTAGCTCACACCACAACTTGCTAAATCTCTTCTCATCCAAGGGCTTTGTGAAGATATCAGCTAGCTGTTCTTCAGTCTTCATGTGCTCGGTAAAGATGTCGCCCTTTAACACATGATTACGAAGAAAATGATGACGAATCTGGATGTGCTTTGTCTTCGAGTGCTGAACTGGGTTGTGAGCAATCTTGATGGCACTCTCATTGTCACAGTAGCGTGGCACATTCTTCACATTGATGCCGTAGTCCTTGAGGGTTTGCTTCATCCAGAGCAATTGAGCACAGCACGAACCAGCATCAATGTACTCAGCTTCAGCAGTAGAGAGTGATACGCAGTTCCGTTTCTTCGAGGGCCAACATACCAAGGATCGTCCGAGGAAAAGGAAATGGCATGTGCCTGATGTTAACTTGCGGTCCACACGATCACCAACACAGTTAGAGTCAGAATATCCAGTGAGATCAAAAGCAGAGCCCTTGGGATACCATAATCCAAGTGTTGGAGTGTGAGCTAGATATCGAAGAATATGCTTCACATCCTTATGGTGTGATTCCTTCAGTGTAGCTTGAAAACGGGCACACAAGCAAACACTAAGCATAATATCTGGCCTAGATGCACATAGATACAATAAATAGCCAATCATGGAGCAGTAGACCTTTTGATCAAAGTCAATACCATTTTCATTAGTGCATAGATGGCCATTTGTGGGCATAGGGATTTTGACGCCTTTGCAATCTTGCATGCCGAATTTCCTCAATACATCCTTGAGGTATTTATCCTGAGATATGAAGATGCCGTTGCGTTGTTGACGTATTTGAAGACCTAAGAAAAATTTTAATTCTACCATCATAGACATTTGATATTCTTCACTCATCATTTAGGCAAATTCATCACTATAACACTAGTCAGTACAACCAAAGATTATATCATCAACATATATTTGGCACACGAATAATTCATCATCATAGGTTTTGGTGAAAAGAGTTGGGTCAAGTGAACCGGGTTTGAAGCCTTTCTTCGTGAAGAATTCCTTTAAAGTATCATACCACGCCTGAGGGGCCTTCTTGAGGCAATAGAGGGCCTTATTGAGTCTGAAGACTTTGTCAGGATGCTTGGGATCTTCAAAACCTGGGGGTTGAGCAACATATACTTCTTCCTCAAGCTTACCATTGAGGAATGCTCTTTTCACATCCATTTGATATAAGATGATATTATGATGGTTAGCATAAGCAAGTAATATGCGAATAGCCTCAAGTCTAGTAACTGGTGCAAAAGTTTCATCGAAATCAATTCCTTCAACCTGTGTGTAGCCTTGAGCTACAAGCCATGCCTTATTCCTCACCACAAGGCCAGTTTCATCTTGCTTGTTCCGGTAGATCCATTTTGGGCCGATGATATTGTGCTTGCGTGGGTCTGGTCGCTTGACAAATTCCCAGACATTGTTGAGCTCGATCTGATCTAGTTCCTCTTGCATCGCTTGAATCCACTCAGGCTCCAGAAATGCCTCATCTACTTTGATGGGCTCTGTGATAGAGACAAAATCAAAGTTTCCACAAAAGTTAGACAGATGTGAAGCTTCTAAGCGTGTGAGAGGACCTGGTGCGTTGATGTCGCTGATGATTTTCTCGATCCGCACTTCATTTGCAACGCGAGGATGAGCGGGTTGACAATGTTGAGTCGGCTCAGCATTTTCTTCAGGTGCACCAGCAGGATATTCTTCACGTCCTGGAATGACTTCTTCAGCAGATTCTTTGGTAGGAATGACATCCTCAGTAGCCTTGAACTTGATGGATTCCTCAGGTGACTTCTCATCTAGCACAGGAGGTAGGTGCTCTCTTTGCGAGCCATTAGTTTCACCGAACTGCACATCTATATTTTCAACAACCTTGTGATGCACGGTGTTGAAGACTCTGTAGGTGTGTGAGTCCTTTCCGTAACCAAGCATAAAACCTTCTTGTGCTTTCGGTGCAAATTTAGAATTGTGATGAGGATCTCCAACATTTAGCACCAAAGACTTTGAAATAACTCACATTGGGTTTCTTGTTAGTGAGGAGTTCATATGAGGTATTTTTGAAGTATTTGTGAAGATATACCCTGTTGATGATGTGGCACACAATATCAATTGCCTCAGGCCATGACGAGGCGTCTTGCATTCGTCAAGCATGGTGCGAGCCATCTCAACAAGAGTCCTGTTCTTGCGCTCCACGACGCCATTTTGCTAAGGAGTATAAGGAGCAGATAACTCGTGAGTAATACCAAGTTCATCAAGATAGTTATCAAGACCAGTGTTCTTGAACTCGGTCCCATTGTCACTTCTGATGTGCTTGATCTTCACACCAAAGTTGGTTGAAGCCCTCGAGGAAAATCATTTGTAGACTTCCTGCACTTCATATTTGTAAGTGACGATATGCACCCATGTGTAATGAGAATAGTCATCAACAATAACAAAGCCATATAATGATGCAGCATTGGTGAATGTGGTATAGTGAGTAGGGCCAAAGAGATCCATGTGAAGCAATTCAAATGGACGAGTGATAGTCATGATAGTCTTTGAGGGATGCTTGGCATTGGTGATCTTTCCAGCTTCACAAGATCCACACAGGTGATCCTTGAGGAATTTGACATCCTCGATGCCAATGACATGCTTCTTCTTGGCGAGCGTGTGCAAGTTCCTCATGCCATCATGACCAAGTCGTCGATGCCATAGCCAGCCTTCTGAAGCTTTTGCAAGTAGACATGTAGCAGGTTGTGGTCCTGTAGATAAATCAAGAATATACAGGTCTCCTCTCCTAAAGCCTTCGAAGACTTTGGAATGGTCAGCTTCCATGATCACAACACAATAATACTTGCCAAAGACAACAACCATATCAAGATCACAAAGAATTGAGATAGACATAAGGTTGTATCCTAAGGACTCGACAAGCATGACTTTGTCCATGTGTCGATCCTTTGAGATCGCAACCTTACCTAGACCCAATACCTTGCTTTTGCCTTTGTCAGCGTAGGTGATATGGTTCAGATGAGATGGAGATAAAGCAGTGTCCATCAATAAGTTCCTGTCACCAGTCATGTGATTTGTACATCCACTGTCGAGGACCCACTCAGTAGCTTTTGGTTGATCATCCTGCAGATGAATTAGTGCATCTTACGAACTCATATACTTCATCAGTGAAGAATATGACATGAAATTCATCAGATCAATTTCATCAAGCAATAGAACAGATATAGCAGTATGAGAACGTGAGAAATGAAAATTCATTTCTTCATGATTAGCTTGCGTCCTTTCAAGCATTAGTCAAGCCTCCAGCAAATTCTTCAGACGCTTAAGTTCGTCTGGACACTTGACCCTGCATAAGAGATTAGTTCTTTTTCTTCACCACCCACATCTGGAGGGGTGGCAAAGAGTTCATCATTCTGCGAGCTCCATAAGATAAAGGTGGCATAGAAGCCAATCCACTTCGTTTCACAGAAGCGAGGTTAGGGTAAGCATATGAATAGCCAGAGAAATTCTTCGAGGACTTATTATCATAATGATTGGAGGAATAATGCACATATTCATAGCCCTTAGTCTTTCCTTGCGAAACAGAAGTGTTAGCACGATGATGCTCATATGAGGACTTTGATCCATGTGAGGAATGTGGTCCATATGAGGACTTGGATCCATATGAAGACTTTGGTCCATATGAAGAATTTGATCTGGGGTTCTATACTTCACCGGCGGTGTCATGATGACATTCACCTGAAGACTTTGAAGCCACCTTTTGGGAACCTAGATTTTCTTCATAGGGGGACCATTCCTGGAGTTAGTGCCAACATATCTAACAAATACTTCACCATTCTGATTTTTGAACAGTTTATAGTTGGAGTCAAATGACTCATCAGAAGAATATGAAGATTCACATGTAAAGCCAGATAAAGTAGATGGATCTATGGGAGGTCCTTTTGCAGCAACCCATGAGGTTTTGGGGTACTTCTCAGGTTTCTAGTAGGTCCCATCAGAATTGAGTTTCCTCTCAAAGGCAATACCCCCTTTCCTAGGGTTTCTGTTGAGGATATGCTTTTTAAGCACATCACAAAGTGCCTGATGCCCTTTGAGGCTTTTGTACATGCCTGTCACATATAATTCCTTTAGCCATGCATTGTCAGTGATACTAGTAGCATCCTCAGATGATGAATTAGTGATAGCAGAGACAGTTGAAGAATTTGCAACAATAGAAGCATTTGAACTTTCAGGTGAAGAATTAGCAGATTTTCGTTCAATGCATTTCAAACATGGTGAAATGAATTCTTCTTGAGTGGCACTGATCTGTCGAGCAAGCAATGAATCACGCTCCTTCTGAAGATCTTCATAACTCACCCTTAGCTTATCAAGATCTTGCTTTCTCTGAAGAAATTCATAAGAAAGCTTCTCATGATAAAATAAGAGAGTGTTATGATGACTCTAAAGGTTATCAAACTTGGACTGAAGTCTTTGAAGATTATCAGTCAAGGTTTGAGTGCGATCCATTTCTTCACCCAATAGGTCATCGCTTTTGTCTAGCATATTTTGAACCTTTTCAAAAGCCTTTTGTTGTTTCACAGCAATCTTAGCAAGTTTAGAGTAACTAGGCTTGAGGTTTTCATCAGATTCATCCTCACTAGATTCAAAGGAGAGATATTTGAGTACCTTGGCACCCTTTGCCATGAAGAAATAGGTGGGAGCATAGTCATCATCGCCATCGTCAGCCGTGTTGGGGAAGTCATTCTCCTCAGAGTTGAAGATGGACTTGCTGAGGAAAGCTGGAGCGAGGGCTAGGCTCGCCACACCAGATTCTGACTCAGATGCCTCCTCTTCCTCATTTCCTCAGATTCATCTTTAGAGTCCATTTCCTTGCCAATGAATGCCCGAGCCTTTTTGGAGCTTCTCTTCTTGTGAGATGAAGACTTCGAGGATTTTGATGATGACGACTTTGAAGATTTCTTCTTCTTGTTTGAGTCACGAGAACTGTAATCCTTGTATTTCTTCTTCTTTGATTCCTTTTACCAAAGAGGACAATCTTGAATGTAGTGACCAGGTTTCTTGCATTTGTGGCAAGTTCTCTTCTTGTAGTCACGGGATGAGGAATCTGATCTCATGTCATTACTTCTTGAGGATTTACCAAAGCGACCACGTCTTGAGAACTTCTGGAATTTCCTCACGAGCATTGCCTGCTCCTGGCTCAGTTCCTCATGATCACCAAGGCTGCTACCAGAATCCTCACCTTCAGATTCAGAGACTATCTTGGCCTTCAAAGCACGTGTTCTGCCATAGCTTGATCCATAGAGATCTTTCTTCTCGGCAAGTTGGAACTCATGTGTGTTTAGCCTCTCAAGGATATCAGCGGGATCAAGTGCGTTGTAGTCTCCACGTTCTTATATCATCAGTGTAAGGGTGTCAAACGAGGAATCAAGCGATCTCAGCAATTTCTTCACCAACTCATGGTCGGTGATGTCAGTGGCACCAAGTGCTTGAAGCGCATTTGAGATGTCAGTGAGGAGATCGAAGGTTTGCTGGACATTTTCATTGTCGATTCTTTTGAAGCAGTTGAAGAGATTGCGATGAACGTCAGCTCGAGAGTCAAGTTGTGTTGAGACTCCCTCGTTGACCTTGGACAGCCTATCCCAGATAAGCTTAGTTGTCTCCAAAGCACTCACTCTACCATACTACCCTTTGCTCAGATGGCCACATATGATGTTCTTCGCTTGAGAGTCGAGTTGCTTAAATCTCTTCACGTCAGCAGTGTTGATGGTAGGAGTGACAGAGGGAACGCCATTTTCCACAACATACCAGAGATCGTTGTCAATTGCCTCAAGATGCATTCGCATCTTATTCTTCCAGTAGGGGTAGTCCGTCCCATCGAAGGTAGGACACCCAGCAGAGACCTTGATCATACCTGCGGTCGACATAACTAAAACTCTAGCCGGTTAAACCAAAATCACACAGAACAAGGGAGTACCTTGCTCTGATACCAATTGAAAGTGCGTTATATCGACTAGAGGGGGGTGAATAGTCGATTTCTACAAATTCGTCACTGAGGAATTTCAGGGTGAGGAAATTCCTAAGTCACGAACAACTAGTAGCGTACTTAGATATAAGCATAATAGAGCATTAGTACAATCATCATGATGAAATGAAAACAAACAATGAGTACAGGAAGCGTAAACACATGATATGCAGGCTGAAGACAAACTGACTAAAGAAATAGGATTGAGGAAATTGATAAAGTCTTCCATCAAAGTCTTCAGACAGTAATGATCAAGTACAACAATATCTGAATGAGGAAATGAAAGAGTTGAGGAAATAGAACCAGTTAGCTTGGTGAAGACAGTGATTTGGTAGACCAGTTCCAACAGCTGTGACAGTCGTACGTCTGGTTGGAGCGGCTAGGTATTTAAACCCGAGGACACACAGTCCTGGACACACAGTCCTCACCGTATTCTCCTTGAGCTAAGGTCACACCGACCTCACCCAATCACTCGTGCTAAGTCTTCAGGTGACTTCCAAACCTTCAGAGACTCGGTCACTCGGCGATCCACAATTTCCTCTTGGATGCTCTAGACCATGACGCCTAACCGTCTGGAGGATGCACAGTCCTCGAAGGTAACAAGCGTCGGTTCCACACAGGAACAATCTCTTCAGTGATGCTAAATCACTTTGGGTTTGTAGGTGTTTGGGTTTGGGTTTTCCTCACTTGATGATTTTCGCTCAAAGTCCTCGGAGGATGGGATGCTCTCAATGACAAGTGTCAGTTTCTCTCGGAGCAGCCAACCAGCTAGTGGTTGTAGGGGCGGCTATTTATAGCCTAGGGAGCAGCCCGACATCATAAGACATAAATGCCCTTCAATGATATGACCGTTAGGTGGGTAGATATTTTGGGACAGCTGGCGCATAGCACAACAACGGTCGGAAATCTAACTATCAAATTCCTCAAGGCTATCATGTTCCTCACTTGTAGGCAATCCGCACTAGCAAATTCCTAACTCCTCAGTCAGAACAAATTCCTCACAAACTAGAAGATCTTCGTCTCTGTCACTGAATAAATTGACTGAACTGTATGAGATTTCCAATGGCTTCACTCGAAAGGATTGGTAGGTGTAGGATTTTGAGATGAGCATCACTTGGAAACTTTTCCTTAGTTTTACCTCGACCCACTTTAACAGTATGGTGTTTCCTATGACTCAAGAAAGATAAAATGAAACTATGAAAACAAAAGTCTTCACGCTTCATATTCCTCGCATGAATATCAAGTCTTCACAGTCACACCAATTTCTTCACTTTCAAAGTCTTCAGAAAGCCAAAGTCTTCAGATGAAGACATTCATTTTTAGGGGCCGACTTTCACTGTAAATATCAAACTCCTCATAGACTTATAGACCTTTGTACACTCACAAGCACATTAGTCCCTTTACCTATAGGTCTTCAATACACCAAAATCACTAAGGGGCACTAGATGCACTTACAAAAATTATGACAATAATTATCACAACTTTTTATAACATAAGTATCATCACAATAATCATCATAAGTAGCAACTTTGTTCTCATCATAGATAGGAGGCATGTAGTAATCATAGCAAATTTGATCATTCAAAGAAGGGGGACTAAAAAGATCATCATCATGAAGCATATCATCCCCAAGATTGGAACAGACATTAATTGCAGCAAATAAATTCTCAAACATGTCATTCTCATCAAACATAGCATCCTCAAGCTTTTGGCTGGCATATCATAAACATAACTACTCTCATCATTAGAAGTATGAATAGCCGCAATGGTATAACAATTGCTATCATCATAATTTCCAAAGTTGGTGCCAAAAGGATTTCCAAGATTATAAGAAGTATCATTATCTTCCCAATCATAATCATCACAACAAGCAATAGGCATAACAAAATCATCATCAATAGTGCTCTCCGACATTGTGCCATAAGACATAGAAGCAATATCATCATCAAGTGCATCATCTTCCACAATTATTTTTGATTCATTTTCATGAGGCACAACAATAATAGGAGCAACATTATTTGGGAGAGATACCTTTTTACCTCTATTCTTTCTTCTTTTCTTCTTCTTCTTCACCACATCACGTGTGGGTTTAATTAATTTTTTCAAGCTTCTTTTTGATGAGATTGGTTGAATAGGGAGCTCCTGCTAGTCACCTATTTCATCATGAGAGACAATAGGAGGGAAAGTGAAAATGTTTACCCTTTTATTAGTGTTCCTTTTATATTCTATTGGTTTTCCCATCTTTCTATAGTTGGCAATATAAACATTCTCATTGCAATTTACCATGCAAAACATATAGATATTTTCTAGCTTAGCTTCAATGTCGTCCGTGAGAATGAATACTTCAAACCATCTATTTTTATGTGCCAATTCTTCACTCCCACAAAATGGACAAAGCTCATCACAAAGTTCAAGGGTGATCAAGTTATTGCAATATTTGGACACGATTCGATCATGAAAAGCATGCATTGGAAATTAAGGTGACCAACTTTATTGCAAAGTTCACAAGTAATAGTATAAAAAGAGCATTATTTTTTAGCACATTCATCTATCACTTTGAGCAAAGAATTTGTTCTATCATGCTTATGCTTCTTACAAAATCTATCTTCCCTATAAGGTACGTCTTCACAAAGTCTTTTCACTCCACCAAAATTCACATGCTTATAAGAAACATTTTTGCCATGACTTGTGCAATCATTATTAGCATTTTGGATATTCAAGGAATTCATACTAATAACACTTCAATCATCCTCATCATTCAAATATTTTTTGCCAAACATTTTATTGACTTCTTCTTCTAACAATTGAGCACAATTTTCTGATCCATCATTTTCAAGAAAGGTATTATAAAGATGATCAATAATATGATGCAACCTCAAGTCCATTTTTATGTAGCTTTCTTTTTATAAACCAAACTAGTGATTAAACAAGAAACTAAAAGATTCAATTGCAAGATCTAAAGATATACCTTCAAGCACTCACCTCCCCGGCAACGGCGCCAGAAAAGAGCTTGATGTCTACTACGCAACTTTTTTGTTGTAGACATGTGTTGGGCCTCCAAGCGCAGTTTGTAGGACAATAGCAATTTTCCCTCAAGTGGATGACCTAAGGTTTACCAATCCATGGGAGGCGTATGATGAAGATGGTCTCTCTCAAACAACCCTGCAACCAAATACAAGAAATCTCTTATGTTCCCAACACACCCAATAGAATGGAAAATTGTATAGGTGCACTAGTTCGACGAAGAGATGGTGATAAAAGTGTAATATGGATGGTAGAAATATACTTTTATAATCTGAATAAATGGAAACAGCAAGGTAGCAAATAGTAAACGGGCACAAAAGCGGTATTGCAATGCTTGAAAATGAGGCCTAGGGTCCGCAATTTCACTAGTGCAATCTCTCAACAATGCTAATATAATTACATCATATAACCATCCCTCAACGTGCAACGAAGAATCACTCCAAAGTTCCTAGATAGCAGAGAACATAAGAAGAAACCGTTTGTAGGGTACGAAACCACCTCGAAGCTATTCTTTCCGATCGATCTATCCAAGAGTTCGTACTAAAATAACACCAACTAATTTCAGATTCATAATACTCAATCCAACACAAGGAACCTCAAAGAGTGCCCCAAGATTTCTACCGGGGAAACAAAAGACGAGAACGTGCATCAACCCCTATGCATAGATTACCCCAATGTCACTGCGGGAATCTGTGAGTTGAATGCCAAAACACATATCAAGTGAATCAACATGATACCCCATTGTCACCACGAGTATTCATATGAAAAACATATATCAAGTGCTCTCAAATCGATGAAAGTATTCAATCCGATAACAACGAAATCTCAAAGGGAAAACCTCAATTCATCACAACAAGATAGAGAGGGGAAAACACCATATGATCTGACTATATGAACAAAGCCCATGATACATCAAGATCATGATATCTCAAGAACACGAGAGAGAGAGAGAGAGAGATTAAACACATAGCTACTGGTACAAACCCTCTACCCCGAGGGTGGAATACTCCCTCCTCATCGTGGTGGCTGCCAAGATGATGAAGATGGCCACCAGAGATGATTGCCCCCTCTGGAGGGTGCCAAAATGGGGTCTAGATCGGTTTTCGGTGGCTACAGAGGTCTGCGGCGGTGGAACTTCTGATTCTAGGGTTACCCCCAGGGTTTTTGGAATATTTGGGATTTTATAGGGCAAAGAGCGGGTGTGGGCTACCGAGGTGGGCACAACCTACCTAGGCGTGTCCTGGTGGGTTGTGCCCCCTCGGGGCACCCTCCAGGTGCTGCTCTGGCCCATCGGGAGTCTTCTGGTCCATAAAAAATGCACAAATTTTTTGTGGTGTTTGGACTCCGTTTGATATTGATTTCCTGCGATGTAAAAAACAAGCAAAAAACAACAACTGGCATTGGGCACTGGTTCAATAGGTTAGTCCCAAAAAATGATATAAAGTTGCTATAAAATGGTTGTAAAACATCCAAGAATGATAATAAAATAGCATGAGTACTTCATAAATTATAGATAAGTTGGAGACGTATCAGACATCATGGTGATCTAGATCTGTCAGAAAAACAGCTTGAAACAAGAACATGGGATATTGCCGTGGTACACTGGTTAAAACCTTCGGCAGATTATATAATGAATTTTTATTGACCAAAAGAAGTATTGTGCAAGAAAGCGGAGTCTGGAGGGCACACGAGGTGGCCACAAGCCTGGAGGCGCTCCTAGGGCTTGTCGCCTCCTCGTGCACTTTTCAGACTACTTTTTATTTTCCTAATTTTTTAAACATTCCAAAACAGAGTAAAATTCCTTTCGGAAACGTTTTGGAGTCGGTTTACTTACCGTATCACCTACCTATTCCTTTTCGGAGTCTGGAGTGTTCTGGTAGGTCTCCCTTATGTACTCCCCCGGTATTATGGTATTAATAATATTGGTTTCAACATTTATGGGAGTAGCTGAGATATAATGTTTGATTCTTTGCCCGTTTACCACCTTCGGGTTATTGCCTTCGACGTTGTTGATTTTGATGGCATCAGAACTATAAACTTCCTCGACAATGTAAGGCCCTTCCCATCTAGAGAGAAGTTTCCCTGCAAAAAAAATCTTAAACGAGAATTGTATAGCAAGACATGGTCACCTACATTGAATTCATGCTTTTTTATCCTTTTATCGTGCCATCTTTGAACATTTTCTTTAAACAACTTGGCATTTTCATAGGCTTGGGTTCTCCATTCATCAAGTGAGTTAATGTCAAATAACCTCTTTTCACCGGCAAGTTTGAAATCATAGTTGAGCTCTTTAATTTCCCAATAAGCTTTATGTTCTAGTTCAAGAGGTAAGTTACATGCTTTTCCATAAACCATTTTATACGGAGACATACCCATAGGGTTTTTATAAGCAGTTCTATAAGCCCATAATGCATCATCAAGTTTCTTAGACCAGTTCTTACTGGATCTATTAACAATCTTTTGCAAGATCAATTTTATTTCTCTATTACTCAATTCCACTTGACCACTAGACTGAGGATGATATGGAGAGCCAATTCTATGGTTAACATCATATTTGGCAAGCAATTTACGAAAAGCACCATGAATAAAGTGTGAACCACCATCAATCGTTAAATATCTAGGGACTCCAAAGCTCGGGAAAATAACTTCTTTAAGCATTTTAATAGAAGTGTTATGATCAACACTACTAGTTGGAATAGCCTCTACCCACTTAGTAACGTAATCAACAACAAATAAAATATGTGTATACCCATTAGAGGAAGGAAAAGGTCCCATATAATCAAATCCCCAAACATCAAATGGCTCAATAACAAGTGAATAATTCATAGGCATTTCCTGACGTCTACTAATATTACCAATTCTTTGACATTCATCACAAGACAAGACAAACTTAGGAGCATCCTTGAAAAGAGTAGGCCAATAAAAGCCAGATTGTAATACCTTGTGTGCAGTTCTATCAACAGCGTGATGTCCTCCGTAAGCCTTGCAGTGGAACTTACGTAGGATCTGTTCCTGTTCATGCTCAAGTATACAACGTCTAATAACACCATCTAATCCTTCTTTATAAAGATGTGGGTCATCTCAGAAGTAATGTCTTAAATCATAGAAAAACCTTTTCTTTTGTTGGTATGTGAAACTAGGTGGTATGAATTTGGCAACAATATAATTAGCATAATCAGCATGCCAAGGAGTAGTATGAGAAGCATTTATGATAGCTAATTGTTCATGAGGAAAGCTATCATCAATAGGTAGTGGGTCATCAAGAACATTTTCTAACCTAGACAAGTTGTCTGCTAGGGGGTTCTCAGCCCCTTTTCTATCAATAATATGTAAATCAAATTCTTGTAGCAAGAGAACCCACCTAATGAGTCTAGGTTTAGCATCTTTCTTTTCCATAAGGTATTTAATAGTCGAATGATCAGTGTGAATAGTAACTTTGGAACCAACAATATAAGATCTGAACTTATCACAAGAAAATACAACTACTAAAATTTCTTTTTCTGTAGTAGCATAATTTCTTTGTGCATTGTCTAGATTTTTACTAGCATAATGGATAAAATTTAATTTCTTATCAACTCTTTGTCCTAGAATAGCACCGACAACATAATCACTAGCATCACACATAATTTCAAAGGGTAGGTTCCAATCAGGCGGTTGAAAAATAGGTGCAGAGATTAAGGCTTTCTTAAGGATTTCAAATGCTTCTACACAATCATCATCAAAAATAAATGGAACATCTTTTTGCAAGAGATTAGTGAGAGGCTAGAAATTTTAAAGAAGTCTTTAATAAATCTCCTATAGAACCAGCATGACCGAGGAAACTTCTTATACCTTTGATATCTTTAGGACATGGCTTTTTTTAATAGCATCAACTTTAGCTTTATCAACTTCAATACCTCTTTCAGAGATTTTATGCCCCAAGACAATAACTTCATTAACCATAAAGTGGCACTTCACCCAATTCAAGGTTCTTCACATCTCTGCAAAACTCGATCAAGGTTGCTCAAGCACTCATCAAAAGAAGTTCCGTAAATGGAGAAATCATCCATGAAAACCTCAACAATATTTTCACAAAAATCAGAGAATATAGCAATCATACATCTTTAAAAGGTAGTAGGTGCATTGCAAAAACCAAAAGGCATACGTCTATAAGCAAAGGTACCGAAAGGGCAAGTAAAAGTAATTTTTTTCTTGATCCTCTTGGGACATAGGCATTTGAGAGAACCCAGAGTATCCATCCAGAAAGCAAAAGTGTGTATGTTTCCATAGTCTTTCTAGCATTTGATCAATGAAAGACAGAGGATAATGATCTTTCCTAGTAGCTTTAGTTAATTTTCTAAAATCAATTACCATCCTATAGCCGGTGACAATTCTTTGTGAAATCAATTCATTTTTATCATTAGGAACAACAGTAGTACCTCCCTTCTTAGGGACACAATGAATAGGACTCACCCATCTACTATCAGCAATAGGATAAATTATACCTGATTTCAGAAGCTTTAGTATTTCCTTTCTTACCACTTTTTGTCTTAGAATTCAAGTGTCGTTGATGATCAACAACTGGTTTAGCATCAAGCTCCATATTAATTTTATGCTAACATAGAGTGGTACTAATGCCCTTAAGATCATCCAGAGTATATCCAATAGAGGCATGGTGCTTCTTCAGGGTTTTCAATAATTTATTTTCTTCATGCTCTGAAAGGTAGCACTAATAATAACAGGATATATGTTCTTTTCATCAAGATAAGCATATTTCAAAGTATCATGTAATTGTTTAAGTTCAAACACGGGATCACTCTTGGGTGGTGGAGGATCTCCAAGAGTTTCAACAGGCAAGTTGTGTTTCAAAACAGGCATTTGTTTAAAGAATATTTCATCTATTTCCTTTCTTTGATTCATGAACATATCATTTTCATGATCTAGCAAATATTGTTCTAAAGGACCAGTAGGAGGCACGGCAATAGAAGCAAGACCAATAATTTCATCTTTGATAGGCAATTCTTTATCATGGGGTTGTCTACAAAACTTAAGAGAAATTAAACTCATGAGACACATCCCCAAAGCTCACACTAACAGTTTCTTTGTCACAATCTATCTTAGCATTAACAATGTTCAAGAAAGGTCTACCAAATATAATGGGACAAAACTCATCTTGGGGGGAACCAAGAACTAGAACATCAGTAGGATATTTTATTTTCCCACACAAGACTTCAACATCTCTAACAATCTCAATTGGTGATATAGTATCTGTATTTGCAAGCTTAATGGTGACATCAATATCTTCTATTTCAGTAGGTGCAATATCATTTGTAATTTCTTGATATAAGGTAAAAGGGATTGCACTCACACTAGCACCAAAATCACATAAGCCATGATAATAATGATCTCCTATTTTAACAGAGATAACATGCATGCCAACAACGGGTCTATGTTTATCTTTTTCACCGGGTTCAGCAATTCTAGCAGCTTCATCATAGAAATAAATAACATGTCCATCAATATTATCGACCAAGAGATCATTAACCATAGCAATACTAGGTTCAACTTTAATTTGTTCAGGGGGTGTAGGTGTTCTAGTATAGCTCTTACGAACCACAGCTAAAGCTTTAGCATGTTCCTTTATCCTAACAGGGAAAGGTGGTTTCTCAATATAAGCAGTAGGAATAATAGAATCAACATTATACGTAACAGTTTCTTCTTCAGCCTTAATGGGTTCTACTATTTTTACTTCAATGGGAGGATGATATTTAAACCACTTCTCTTTAGGGAGATCAACATGCGCAGCAAATGATTCACAGAAAGAAGCTACTATCTCAGAGTCAAGTCCATATTTAGTGCTAAAATCACGAAAAGCATCAGTATCTATAAAAGATTTAACACAATCAAAGTCAAGCTTTATACCTAACTCCTTACCTTCGACGAGCTCCCAATCTTCAGAGTTGCATTTAATTCTTTCCAAGATATCCCATTTGAATTCAATAGTTTTCTTCATAAAAGAGCCAGTATAAGAGGTATCGAGGATGGATTGATCATTACGAGAAAGCCGAGCATAAAAATTATGAATAATAATTTCTCTTGAGAGCTCATGATTGGGGCATGAATATAACATTGAATTAAGCCTCCCCCAAGCTTGAGCGATACTTTCTCCTTCGTAAGGTATATATATATATATATATATATATATATATATATATATATATATATATATATATATATATATATATATATAAAATTCGATCACGATGAACCAGATGCATAGGATAAAACTTCTGATAAAATTCCAGTTTCAGTCGGTTGTAATTCCAAGATCCACCCTCAAAAAAAATTCCAAGATCCAATATCATCACATAGCCTATACCATGTCAATGCATTTCCCTTCAAAGATAAAGGGAATACCTTCCTCTTAACTTCATCTCCGGGCAAACCTGCAAGCTTAAATAACCCACAAACTTCATCCACAAAGATTAGATGCATATCAAGATGTAGTGTTCCATCTCCTGCATAAGGATTAGCTAGCAATTTCTCTATCATACCCGAATGAATTTCATCATAAATATTTTCAATGGGTTCAGTAGGTTGAGGAGAAACTCTTTGCTCTTCTAGTCGAGGTGAAGATACCCCGAACAAACACCTCAAAGGATTATTTTCCATAGTGACAAGTGACAGTAAATTTCAGCACACAATATTTTTTTTCGTTACCAAATTCCACTCATCAAAGGCGCTTCACTCCCCGGCAACGACGCTAGAAATGATTCTTGATGACCGACAAGTATAGGGTATCTATCGTAGTCCTTTCAATAAGTAAGGGTGTCGAACCCAACGAGGAGCAGAAGCAAATGACAAGCGGTTTTCAGTAAGGGATTTTCTGCAAGCACTGAAATTATCGGTAATAAATAGTTTTGTGATAAGATAATTTGTAACGGGTAACAAGTAACAAGTGTAACAAAGGTGCAGCAAGGTGGCCCAATTATTTTATAGCAAAGGACAAGCCTAGACAAATTCTTATATAAAGCAAAGCGCTCCCGAGGACACATGGGAATTACGATCAAGTTAGTTTTCATCATGGTCATATGATTCGCGTTCATTACTTTGATAATTTTATATGAGGGTGGACCGGTTCTTGGGTGCTATTCTTACATGGACAAGCCTCCCACTTGTGATTAACCCCTCTTGCAAGCATCCGCAACTATGAAAGAAGAATTAAGATAACACTAACCACAACATGAAACATGTGGATCCAAATCAGCCCCTTACGAAGGAACGCATAAACTAGAGTTTAAGCTTTTGTCACTCTAGCAACCCATCATCTAGTTATTAATTCCCAAGGCCTTCCCCTAGGCCCAAATCAAGGGAAGTGTCATGTAGTTGACGTTCACATAACACCACTAGAGGAAAGACAACATGCATCTCATCAAAATATTGAATGAATACCAAATTCACATGATTACTTATAACAAGACTTCTCCCATGTCTTCAGGAACAAAAGTAACTACTCACAAAGCATGTTCATGTTCAAGATCAGAGGGGTATTGAATATCATTAAGGATCTGAGCATTTGAGCTTCCACCAAATAAACCAACTAGCATCAACAACGGAGAGTAATCAACACTACTAGCAACCTACATGTACCAATCTGAGGTTGTGAGGGAAAGATTGAATACAAGAGATGAACTAGGGTTTGAGTGGAGACGGTGCTGGTGAAGATGTTGATGGAGATTTACCCCCCCCCCCCCCTCGATGAGAGGATCGTTGGTGATGATGATGGCTTCGATTTCCCACTCCGGGGGGGGGGGGCGGGGGAGTTCGGTCTGCAAGAGCTCTAGATTGCTCCTGCCCAGGTTCCTCCTCGAGACGGCAGAGCTTCGTCCCAAAAGCTATCTTCTAATTTTTTTTCTAGGTTAAAACCCTCCATATAACCAAAGATGGGCACCAGAGACCTGCTAGGGGGCCCACAAGCCCTAGGGGTGGGCCTAGGCGGGTAGGGCGTGCCCCCAGGTTTGCGGGCCACCTGGTGGGTCCCCCTCTGGTATTTCTTCACCCAATATTTTTTATATATTACAAAATAATTCTCCATAAATTTTTAGGACTTTTGGAGTTGTGCAGAATAGGTCTCTCAAATTTGCTCCTTTCCGGTCCAGAATTCCAGCTGCCGGCATTCTCCTTCTTCATTTTGACCATGTAAAATAAGAGAGAAAAGGCATAAGTATTGTACCATAAAGTGAAATAAGAGTCCATAATGCAATAAATATTGATATAAAAGTGGACGTATCATTAATTTTCTTCCTTATGAGTGGTGGCCGGGGACGAGTGATGGTCTTTTCCTACCAATCTACCCCCTAGGAGCATGTGTAGTAGTACTTTGCTTCGAGGGCTAACAAACTTTTGCAATAAGTATGTGAGTTCGTTATGACTAATGTTGAGTCCATGGTTTATAGGCACTCTCACCCTTCCGCACTTTGCTAGCCTCTTCGGTATCGTGCATTGCCCTTACTCACCTTGAGTTTTTTTACTGTGTTGTGGTGCAAACTTCGCCGGTGCATCCAAACCCCATGATATGATATGCTCCTTCACACATAAGCACCTTATATGTTACTCAAAACAGTCACCATACCTAGCTATTATGGCATTTCCACAGCCATTCTGAGATATATTTCCATGCAACTTCCACCGTTCCGTTTTATGACACATACCATCATTGTCATATTGCTTTGCATGATCATATAGTTGACATAGTATTTATCGCTTGGCCACTGTTCATATTTTTTATACATGTCACGCTAGATCATTGCACATCTCGGTATACCGCCGGAGGCATTCATATAGAGTCATATTTTTGTTCTAGTATCTAGTTGTAATTCTTGCACCACTGTAGGATGCTGCTAACGTGACACTATGATCTGAGAGCCTTTGACGAAACTGTGTGCGATGCATTGATCACAAATGGGGATGTAAAAAAACATTGAAAAAGATGCAAAACGTTTGCGATTGTAGAGACATCAAACACGGTTTTGATTTTAGTTATGTGTGTGATGCTTGGCATACAGTTGATCCAGCAGAACTATTTGCGATGAGGAAGAACAACAGAAACGGGCAGCCATATCAATGTGTGTGTGATATACGGCATACAGTTTGCTTCGATGAATTGTGTGCTATTAGGGAATGCAATAGAAACGGTCAGCCAGATCAAGGTGTGTGTGATATACGGCATACGGTTCAGTCGGACAAAATGTTTTCAATTAGGCAAGAGAACGGAAACGGTTCATCTTTACAAGATGTGTGTGATATGCGGCATTTGCGATGAGCCAAAAGAACACAAACGATTCGTGTAAACCAGATGTGTGTGATACGCAGCAAACAGCCCACTCGGATGAACTGTTTGCGATGAGAAATTATAAAACAGACGGTTACTATAGTAAGTTCGTGTGTGATTCTGTTCGTACAAAAAACTTTGAAAAATGCAAACTAGTTGCTTGCGGTGGCTAGGAGTATCACACATGATGCGTCTGCGAGTACTCATGTGCGATGATTAGTAAGTTACACATAATGAACGGCCGCAAGGGTGATATGCTGATCATGGAGTCCGAGAAGACCGTCGTCGGAAGGCCGCCGACTCAGCCTTTTAGCCTATATTTTATTATAATTGTATGAATAAGTAGGTCGTGAGTGTTTTGTGCCTTGCCGCATGTGGAATTTTAAATTATCCTCAATATGTAAGACAATTATTAAACGTTGCCATTGTAAATTTGCCTCAACCGCGAGCAGAGCGCGCGCACGGATGCCACGACGAGCAACCACGTGGTCAACCTTCCGGCACCCCGTGGGAGACGCGACGGCGCATCCATAGGACATGATGGTTATATCATGACCATGTGTGATAGTGGGCAGATACGTACACGTACATCCGAGAACAAGGGCCCACGTTTCGGGCTTCCGATGCGTGGCATACGGTTGATCCAAAAGAACTGTTTGCGATGGGGTAGAACAACAGAAACGGGTTTGTAGGCCCAGAACCATCAAAAAATTCCGACTTTGTTTCTCGTCACATTGCAGATTACAACACAATAAGTAATTGCAAATCTGTGCACACAGATCAAACTAATATGTGTTCACACCGATCAAATTAATATGTGTTCACACTTAGCATTGGGCTATAAAAACTACCCACTCGAAAATTAATTCACAGTTCCTCTCCTCATCACCCACGAAACTGGCCTTTCCTGTCAAGTCGTTCCGCCATGACCAGTAGGAGGAGTTTTGGGTGGACATATAACTAGGTAGCAAAGACTAAGGCCGCGGAAGCACAAGAGAGGTCCCGCCGCCAACCGGCAGCTGCAACAGAGATGTCCCGGCGCGCCGCGGAGCCCTCAGACAAGCTCTCACGGGCACGCGAGGGCTCTCACAAGCACACTCCCCGCATCGGTGATCGCGACGACATTCTCGCTGGCCTCATTAAGAAGCAGGAGCTGGTCGACGGCTTGATGAAGCTGCTCGAGAGCAGCGATGCCTCGGTTGACAAGGCGACTGGCCATGGGTGACAATGTGAAGCTTCTCAAGGCGCTCATCCAGAAGGAGGAGGAGGCCGCCGGCTGGAAGATGTTGCATGAGCAGAGCAGTTCCTTGGGGATGACGCTGACAGTGGTCGTCGAGGAACTGATGGGTGACTTGAGGAAGCTCCGGATCGAGCGTGAGCAGGAGGTGGAGGAATGCATGGATGCTTTCAAGGAAAGACGTGAGGAATTGAAGAAAGAGCTAGAGGATGTCGTCGGCCGGCGATCCATCGACGAGTAGAGACAATAGTGATCCAGATCGTTGTCTGGGACTTCCTTCTTCTCTTGCCCCCGTGTCTTCCGGGCTTTGCCGCATGTGGAATTGTAAATCATCCAGAATATGTAAGACAATTATTATCCGCGCCATTGTAAATTTATCATCGTATTATCTGTTGCCATTTTATTTATGGTCGTATTATCCGTTGCCCTATGTGGCAATTTAAATTAGGCTAGAATGCGAGTTGAAAACACGAACAAAGCAAATGCTGCCATGGGATCACAAGCAAACACCCTCCGTCCAGGTGCTTTAATTAACCCATTAATGGAGAAGTTGTGAGCAAGGCGCGCGGCAGGTGGTGCATGGAGGTCAAAGAGCTCACTTCCCGGTGAGCATGGGCGGCCTTGCTGCTCGCACGTGTCCCATCGAGCCTACGAGGTGGACAAGATGCATGGGTCCCGTCGAGCCTGCGCGGCGGACTGCTCGCACGTGTCCCGTCGAGCCTGCACGGTGGACTTCTCACGCTTGTTCCGTCTAATAAAATAGCAGCACGCACGCCACCGAGTATGGTTAAATTTTTACATAGTTCATATAATACAACCGTTAGCGATATTAACGTGTCAGCTTTTTGTTTCAAAAAGGACTTCGTTGGCTACTAATTTCTGCGCCTCTTCTCAAACTGGACGATTTTTTTACCACGGCATATATGTGCCACGTCATGAAACCATGCCAAGTTTCATGTTTTTCGGGTGAGTTTTTGATTTACTAGGATTTAAAAACCGAGATTCTCAATGTTTCAGGACGACGACAAGTTTGTAATTCATTCCCATTCCTTAAATGAGACCTAAACATGCACCCAATGACACATGTACGATTTCCCACCCATTTTGCTTCACCGGAGCATGTGCTTGTAGTTCAAATTTGAATTATGGACTACGTTAAATGCGTAGAAAACTTAATTAGTAATATATACAATGGCCAAATGAACCCTGAATAGTTTCAAATTTCAGCACGACACTCCTATTATTCTATGTTGCCTGTAGAAGACAAAGTTCAAGGCGAGAAGAGGCAGCGATTATCGTTTCGCCCACCAAAACATGATGGTTGCGAGAAGCTTCGGTTTGTAGGAGGCTTGTAGTATAGCTTCGCCCAAATTGGATAATTATATGTACCATGTAGTGACACCCTGCCAAGTTTCATGATTTCCTGGTGATTTTTGGATTTACAGAGATTTAAAAATCGAGATTCACTATGTTTGTGGCCAAGCCAGGACGGCGAGACGGTTGAGTTCATTCCCATTCATTCCATGGGACCTAAACATGCACCCCACGGACACATGTACGTTTTTTCTAGCCAATTTGGTGCACTGGAGCATGTATTTGTAGTTCAGATTTGAATTATGGACATTAAATGCCTAGAAAACTCAATTAATGAATAATGAGGGTCAGACGAACCCTGAATAATTTCAAAGTTCAGCGCGAATCTGCCGTTGTTCCGTGTTGCGTGTAGAAGAAAATACGAGGCTAGAACAGTGAGCAATTATCGTTTGGCCCACAAGGGGAAATGTTTCCCTTTCGAAACCACGAGGGTTCTTGCAACACGCTCCGGTTTGTAAGAGTTTTGTAATAAAGCTTGGCCCAAATTGGCAATGTTTTTAGCACAACATATATGTGCCATGACGTGACACCATGCCACATTTGATGACTTTCTGGTGAGTTTTGGATTTATGGGGATTTAAAAACCGAGATTCCAAATGTTTGAGTACGAGCCAGGACGCCGGTACGGTTGTAATTCGTTCCTATTCCTGGCATGGGACCTAAACATGCACCCAAGGACACATGTATAATTTTTCTAGACATTTTGGTGAACTGGAGCATGTATTTGTAGTTCAGATTTGAATTATGGACATTAAATGCCTAGGAAACTCAATTAGTGTATAAAAACGCCAAACGAAACCTGAATAAGTTTAAATTTTAGCATGGATATCTTGTCGCTCCATGTTGCCGGTAAAAGAAAATACAAGGCGAAAAGAGGCAGTGATTATCGTTTCCCCCACAAGGGGGACACGTTTCCCTACCGGAACCACGAGGCTTCTTTATGAGAAGCTCCGGTTTGTAAGGGGCTTGTAATAAAACTTGCGCCAAAATGGATGAAAAAAATTCCTCGACATATATGTGCCATGTCGTGACACCATGCCAAGTTTCACGATTTTCGGGTGAGTTTTGGATTTATTGGGATTTAAAAACCGAGATTCTTCTCACAAAATGTTTTCAAATAGCACACGGTTCACTCACAAAAGCCGTGTGCCTACGGAACCGTGGCCGAGACACCCCCCTTCCCCCCTGCTGCGCGCGTTATCTGAGTCATGCGTTCTGACTGGCCAGAACCCAAACCCCACGGATTGTACGTCTGCACCATTGGATGCTCCCAGATCGAATGGTAACCCTCATCCCTTTCGACAGAACATGAAGTATATGGGTAAGCACTGTGCGCATGTGTCGTGCTAGCTCACGCTTCCTTCTCTACTATGTTTTCTAAACATGCTACCGTTTCCCACCACTCCTCTCATCAGTTTCCCGCCTCTTCTCCCATCGTTTTGCCGCTACCAGTGTCAGTGCTCATTGAGGTCTAGACGGCGACACACCAGCCATGTAAATATTGCACATAGTTTCTAAAAGCACAAATGTGTGTGATAGGAGGGAGTAGGTCCCATAGGGTGACCAGCATGAAACACTTTAAAGGCAAGGAGGCAATTCCTATCAGCAAGGTGCCGCTTCCCATCCACTAGCCTAGTCGAATAGAACGCAGAAGTTAAGCGTGCTCGGGCTGGAGTAGTCCAAGGATGAGTGACCTGGTGGGAAGTTACATATCTCAAGATTCATTTAATCGCCATGACACGGTCATTATAGAGATAAAGAGATAAATATCTCTATAATGACCTGACATACTGATTATATAAACCTCAGGATCCTTGTTTTGCTAATTTGTATACTATGTTTTTATAGGTTATTTTTTGCTGTAAAATCACCACGACTGCCTAACCGCGAGCAAATGGTGGAGGTACTGGCTTAACCGTGTGCGATGCAAGTGCGCTATAAAATCACCACGACTGTGCAAGCTAACGGCGGGTAGGTTTATTTAGAAATTAGGACGAACCGTGTGCGATAGACTAGCTAAATAGAAATATAAAAACAAACTACCCGCCTTGAGCATTGCAAAAAATGGTGGTTCCGCCACTTTTCCTTATTATCATACACGCATATTCTTATTGGACCGTGCGTGATCTTGGGCATTCCCGCCCCGCATCAATTCCTTTACCCAAATTTTAGTAGATGTCGTACTTCAACCGTCGCCCACACTCCTCCAGCATCGACCTTATAGTAAAATTCCAGCAGCCGAGGCATTTGAACAATCACCCTCCCTCATCCACCGCCATCTCCACCCACCATTACTAAAATTTTCAGTAGCTGCGGCGTATCCTCAAACACCACCATCCCTCCCTCCATAGTCCCCCACCTGGCCTCCTTCCCCTAGAACCCTAGCTCGCGGCTGCCGCCGCCACCGCCGCCAACCCATGCCGGTATGACCGTTCCTCCTAGCTTAGATAATAAAGTTCAGGTTACCTAGTGATTCCCATACCGTCGCCCCACTCCCCTGAGTTTTTAGATGAGGCCTGCGGTGTCCCTGCCCGCCAGATCCACATCCCCTGCTCTAGAATGTCAGAGCCTAAGCTCGACCACGTATCCCGGGGAGCCCGATGAGCGTTCAACCACGAGGAGGTTTATCATGGCCTCTCCGGTGGACGTCGGCGAGGTGGTCGCCGTTCGCCCCGACCTGTCAATCCCGGAGCAACACGTCGCCGCGGAAGCTGGCGAAGATGTTGACTACGTTGCCATGCCGAAGCTTCATGTCAGCGGGCTTGCGTATTACTGTATCTCAGGAAAGCTGGCTACGACATCAAGCTCGTCGACAGCGACGGCTTCACATGGGCCATGTCACAGGTTACGTGGTCCATCCCCAACTCCTCTGGTTCAACCGCCGTTGATCTCTTTGACGGCCCTGCGACGGATCTCCTCCGCTAAGCGGTCAAGGATTTGCGATCCTTATACGCCATCGAGCCCATTTTGTCATTTCTAAAGGACACATTCTACGTCGGCGGCTTGGGATCCTCAATTGCCAAGTCAGATCTCATTGACCACGACCGCGACCACGAGGAGGGCACCCACAAAGGTTCTTCTGGCGGCTTGGGATCCTCAATTGCCAAGTCAGATCTCATCGACCACGACCACGAGGAGGGCACCCACAAAGGTTCTTCCAAGGTGAAACAACCCATCTGTGACATCAGATAGCGCACCATGGGTCTATGCTCTTCCTAGTAGAATGATCCCGTCCATGAAATGTGAGGCAACATCCTATCAGCAAATCTTACCTTTTGTAGCTTGCCAACCTGTACCCTTAGTTGTAGTAGCATTTTCCGCATGGTGCTATAACTGTGCCGTGTTTAATTATTTTAGTTATGCATTTATTGTTCAATAGGGTTATGTGATGTTTAAGTATGAATTGTCCACTTCAATTTCATGAATGGTTATATGTGGTTGTTTATAGTGAGTAGATGCCTTGTTTATCTATGTTTGGTTATTAGGTTGGTTGTAGTGAGCATTTTTTCAGTTATCGAGTTGGTGCCTTGTTTATATGTATTTGGTTCTTAGTTTGTTTGCAGTGAGCATTTGTCCAGTTATCAAGCAGATGCCTTGTTTATCTGTATTTGGTTGTTAGGTTGCTTTTTTTTAGCATTTGTCCAGTTTTCAAGAAGATACCTTGTTTATCTGTATTTGCTTGTTAGGTTGGTTGCAGTGAGCATTTATCCAGTTTTCAAGCATATGCCCTGTTTATCTGTATTTGCTTGTTAGGTTGCTTGCATTGAGACTCTGTCCAGTTTTCAATGGCTATATTTGGTTGTCATACTGATCATTTATGCCTTGTTTATTTCAGTCATTCACAATGTGTTGTTCATTATGTGCAAGTCGGAACTGCGCCGCTCGACTGTATCAATACTAGCTTGAATGGCTAGTTTTGGTTCCAGTTATGCCTGGTGTAGTTAACACATGCCCTTTATTTCAGTTTTACACATTTATCCAGTGGATGTTTAAGCATTACCTACGTTCTATTCATTTTCAACAATACCAGTTTGAATTGCAATATTTGATGGTTGTCCAGCCTGTTGTCGGTAACATTGCCTTCAATTTTATATATGCTTTAACAGCATGCTGAAACCAACACATTCAAGCTATCATTTGGAGATGATGTTGTTTACCTTTGCTATATTTGTTTGATGTTAAGGTTGCTGTACTTATCATGCCTTTCCACTATTTATGTAGGACAACAACGGGAGTGGCCTCCGTCGTAACATCCCAAATTTTCAATTTGAAATGTTATACATTAGATCATCATTGCATATCATATTTTATTGTATTTTGGCCTGATCCTAGAAATTTCACGCAACTCAAGGACCCACGGAGAGAGTTGGGGATTTCGTTATTTTCATATTTGAGTTTTCTCAAATTTTGAAAATAGGATCATTTGATTTTATTTATTTTATCTTCAATTATTCCAATTATAGAAACAAGAGAGAGGGAATAAAATGACTTTCCAAAAAAAGGAATATTGAGGATTTAATAAAAAAATCAAATAAGATTTTATTTTGGAGTTTTTCGCTATTTTATTTGAATTTAGAAAAATGCGCGTTTTTCAAAATTGAATTTAGGCCCCAAATAAATGTTCATCTTGTCCGGCTTGATTTTAGAAGTCGGCGAAATTTTATTTCAGGATTTTTGGAGCCCATTTAGTATTTTCTATTTTTTTTCTACGCATAATAATTTAAAAAAATCTTGTGATCGACTTAGGGCCGACTCGGCCAGACTTTCGGGCCAGCCTTTATAAGCCGCCGCTTGATTTTTTAAGCCGCCAGCCCAAAACCCTAAACCGCCGCCGATCCGACGCCTTGCCGCCCGCAAGATCGCATCGCCACCACCACCACCCCGCCGCCCGCGCCGCCCAACGTCACCGCCTCACCGTAGCCCGTCGCCGCCGACCCCACCGGACCCGAGGTAGACGCCTCGGTTTTCGTAAGAAAACCGTTTGGTTTTTTAAAAAAAAACTCTAGGTCCGTTTTTTTATTAGATCCGGTTCCGTTTTTTTTTCGGTTTAGTTATTTAGCGGACGTTCGTCCGTGCGTTCGTTTTTACGAACGGTTTTCACCGTTTAGCCGCAGATAGCGAACGTTCGTTCGTTAGCCTGTTCGTCAGTTTTTCTTTTTCCCGGATATTCCGCGATTATTTCTGATCGCGATTTCTGTTCCGATTTTCGTTTTATTATAACTTTTGGCTCGTTTATCGGAATCAGGCGATTCAAGCGTCTAAAGTTTCGTCTCGAAACCCTCTTTCCGTGTAACCAACTCAAACAAGTTTTTGCTTCTGTAAAATTTGACTTAGATCTAGATTAGTAAACGAAGCTTGTTTCTTTCGCCGTTTGTTTTTTGTCGCTTCGTTTGATTTGATTCTTTTTGCAAACCAGAGTTCTTAAGTTGAACTTTCTGGTTAGATCTCTCAATTGAGTTTTACCTGTGCATTAGATGAGTACTTATTGTATACTTGTTTGTTTGCGATAGAGTACCCGGAGTGCGCCGCTTGCTACTTCGAATCTCTAGGTTTCACTGATCATCAGCAAGGCAAGTAACACTTTGATCATACCTCTTTACTACCCAGTTTTATTGCATTAGATCAAAGCCTCAAACATTGCATGTTTAGGATCTAATTAAATTGTGGGTTTTGGGAAGTAGATGAGGTAGTACCTATTACCTGTTTATTATTAAACCCTTGGGAGTTACTCCTACGTTTGCTTATATTGCCATGCTATGCTAGTAGATGTGGATTGGGTGAGTGTATCCATGACAGATGTGAGATTGTTAATTAATTGTTTATGTAAGGTGGCAACCTTAATACACATTTGGGTGGATTGAGGCACCTGGGTATTCCAGCGATTGCCTATTTTTCTTTATGGACCGCCACCCAGGCTCAAAGGGATCATGATATTATTCATGCTAGAAACTTCCGTGTGCCGCCACAAGATACTATGGGCTCTAGCATAGTTGATTAAGTCGTGCGAACTCTTACAGTGGTAGACTAGCAGATGTAGGGGAAAGTAGGTGTAACGGTCTACCCGGTCGTAAGGTGCTAGCGCTTCTGAAAGACTATGTCTCGGTCATCCGTTTCTCAAACACCATCTAGGGCGAGAATCCCATCGGAGGAGATAGAGTCTTGTGGCGAAAAGTGTGCAAACCTCTGCAGAGTGTACAAACTAATCATTGTTAGCCGTGTCCCCGGTTATGGACATCTTGAGTATCTAGTACTTGGATTATCATGTGAATCTCATCATGTTACTTTAATTAATTTTTTTGGTTTTTTAATGATGATGCTTAATTGGGATTGAGAGGGTGTCTACACTCTCAATGTTTAACAACCACCATGATAGTTAAATAAAATTTATTCCTTTGCAGTAGGGAAAAATTGGCTTTACGCAAAACTGTAACCATAGAACTTTCCACCAGCCATATATGCATGTAGAATAGCCTATTTCTGTTCATTACTCTCTATGTGTTACGTTGCAAAGATATTCCATGTCTTGACCGTTTTCGGGCTGCAACGTTCATGTTGCAGACTTTTCAGACGACGAGTAAGGTGCCTTTAGGTCATGGTTCTATACTCAGTGATGCCGTTGGACTTGATGGACTCATTTATCTTCCAAGCCTTCCGCTGTTATCGTTATTAGATGGCCTTAAGCCATATTTATTGTAATAAGTTCTCTTTTGAGACATTCAATGTGATAAGTGTGTGATTGCTACTTTGTTATAAATCCTTCAAGTATCATGCGTGTCAAGACATTCGATCCAGGATGACACTAATGCACGAGATCAGACTGTTTGAGGTCTGGTCGCTACAAGATGGTATCAGAGCACAGGCTGACTTTAGGACACGACCACTTAGCTAAAAGCCCTAGATCACTACTCACTCTTCTCATTTCTGACTCCTCATCTTTTCTACTCTTTTAGGATGGCAGATGCAAGGAACAAGTTCACGCAACCGGATGAAGATACACCTTTTGGATGCCACTTGAAGTAAGTCACTAGATACCTGAACATCGGAGTACCAAGCTTCACCGGGACCTACAACGCCAGTTCACCCGAAGAGGAGCGCTGGATGATTCAAGTTCAAGTTCCCGGAAGGACATTCGCGCCAGTCACTGAGCCCATAGAGTTTTCCTTTGATGGACCAACCTGGAGTTTAGGAAAGAGTATGGCAGCCCACATCACCATGGGACGCATTGGAGAAGTTTACCACAATGATCTCAAGGAGACTATCTACTAGATTTGTGGGCGCCGAGATGAGCAATGGGAGATGATCAGCACCAGGAAGGATAGATCAATCGCAGCTTTTATCCAGGAGTTAAACCATCACATTCGACGCCAGGAAAATCAGATGTGCGCAGGCATGCTAGATCTGCAGAAGGCCTTGACCAAGATCACGGAGCTGGAGGAAGAACTCAAGGCTACACGTGAATATTATATGGAGGAAATCGAAGTATTAGTGGAGAAGAATGACGACCTAACCAGGAAGCTAGGAGTTTTCATGGGAGACCCTGCGCCAGGAGGAGAAGATGACGATTCCACTTGCCCGAAGAACTATATCATCGGCGATTTACACCGACTTGGACCTGCATTTACAGCGATGATGACTATGTTGATGAAGTGAGCGGATATCATGGAGTCTTCATCGGAGCAGTTTTTCTAGTCGACCACCATAACAAAGAGTAGTATTTCCCCATGTACCCAAAGATAGTCCGAGCACTTCTATAACGATAGTTAGGCCGTTGTATGCCCTTGTTGAATTGATTGAAGTGATATTGATTGAATTTGTCTCATGTGCATATGGGTAGTGTTTTTTTTCTCTAGACCTCATTCTATTCTATATTCTCATCTTTTCTAAAACCCTCAGATGCCTCGAGACGTGACAATGGATTTGCTTTCCCACCGGAGCTCACTCGGTTGATCCAAGAGCGAGAATGCGTTGATGCGATTGCTAGCCCGTAATCGAATCGGGAACAACAACAACAACCCACCACCACCACCACCTGTTGATCACTTAACCCATTTTCTTAGACTAAATCCGCCGGTGTTCTCCAGTAGCACCGAGCCGATAGTTGCAGATGATTGGCTCCGCAAGACAGGAAGGGAGTTGACCACTACAGGATGCACAGATGCGGAGAAGGCGCGTTTTGCCGCACATCAACTTGAAGGACCCGCAACATCATGGTGGGAGAACTTCAGAGCCACTTATCCTATCGACATTGTCACATAGGATCAGTTTCAGCAGGCTTTCCATACTGCCCATGTTTCAATAGGATCTATGGCCATGAAGAAGCGTGAGTTTCGCAACTTGCGCCAAGGAGGATGGAAAGTTGGCCAGTATGTGGATGACTTTAGTAAGCTAGCATGTTACGCCCCAGATGACATTGCTACAGACGCAGCTAAGCAGGAGAAGTTTCTGGAAGGACTGAATGATGAGCTGAGCATGCAGTTGATGGTAGCAACTTTCGACAACTACCAGGAGTTGATAGATCGTGCTCTTATGATTGAAGGGAAGCAGCAGCAGATTGAAAACCGCAAGAGGAAGTATGGACAAGGGAAGTACAATTCTGGAGCTCAGCAGAAGCCACGTTTTACCCTGAAATCGGGAGGACAATTTCAGCATACCCATGGTGGAGGGAATTCGCATAATCATAATGGCCCCAAGAATGGTAACGGGAATGGAGGAAGCAACGGCTAGAACCGTACCAACCCGTCAACCCCAGCCAAGAGAGACCTGAGCCAAGTCACTTGCTTTAAGTGTCAGAAGACTGGACATTATGCCAATGAATGTCCTGAAGCCCAGAATGAAAATGGCAATGGAAGCTCTAGGAAGAAGCCGAACCCTTTCAACAGGGGACAGGTGAAGCACGTTAACGTGGAGGAGGTTGAAGCCCAGCCAAATGCAGTAATAGGTAAGTTTTTGGTTAAGTCATTTACTGCAATCGTTCTTTTTGATACTGGTGCACCGCATTCATACATATCAAGGGGATTTGTGGATAAGTATAAACTGCCCACCAATGTTCTTAGAACACCTATGTTAGTAAGCTCACCAGGAGCGGAGTATATGGCCAGTCAAGGATGTTTTCAAGTGCCATTGAGTATATGTAGGCATGTTTTCCCCTCGGATTTAATCATACTGGAATCACAAGGTTTGGATGTGATTCTAGGTATGGATTGGCTGTCGATGTATGGAGGAAACATCGATTGCGGCAGTAAGTCGATTTTCCTTATCACGCCAGAAGGAACAAGGATCAAGTATGTGTCACGGCATGAGCCGAAGAGGACACAAGTAAATTCCTTATCAGGAGTTGTGCAGGAGGAAGTACCAGTGGTGAAGGATTACCCGGACGTATTTCCAGAGGAGTTGCCAGGCATGCCACCGGATAGAGACATTGAGTTTTTGATTGAGCTTTTGCCAGGCACAGGGCCGATATCTAAGAGACCGTACCGGATGCCCGCACAAGATTTGGAGGAAATTAAGAAGCAGATTAAGGAGTTACTGGATAAAGGTTTTATTCGCCCAAGTTCTTCACCTTGGTGATCGCCAGTACTTCTAGTGGAGAAGAAGGATGGATCATTGAGTATGGTTGTTGATTATTGAGGATTGAATGAAGTGACTATTAAGAACAAGTACCCGTTGCCGATGATCAATGATTTGTTTGACCAATTGCAAGGAGCTAAGGTATTTTCCAAGATTGATTTGCGATCAGGATACCATCAGTTGAAGATTAGAGAGCAGGATATACCTAAGACGGCTTTTACCACCAGGTACGGGCTGTACGAGTATACCGTTATGTCATTTGGTCTGACTAACGCACCTGCATATTTCATGAGCATGATGAACAAGGTGTTTATGGATTTTCTGGATAAGTTCGTTGTGGTGTTCATTGACCATATTTTGGTCTACTCGAAGAATGAAGATGAGCATAGGAAAAGCTAAAGGATTTCGTGAGGATGAGCATGATATCCTATGGTTTGAGGACCGCGTTTATGTGCCTAATGACCCGGAGATCAGGAAGTTGATTCTGCAGGAGGCCCATGATTCACCGTACTCGGTTCACCCAGGAAATACCAAGATGTATTTGGATTTGAAGGATACTTTCTGGTGGACCGGAATGAAGAAGGATATTGCGGAGTATGTAGCAGTTTGTGATGTATGTCAGAGAGTGAAGCAGAGCATCAGAAGCCAGCCGAATTATTACAGCCATTGCCGATACCCGAATAGAAGTGGGATAAGTTAGGCATGGACTTTATCACGGGATTTCCTAGGACTCGTTCAGGCTATGACTCGATTTGGGCTGTAGTCGATCGTTTAATGAAGGTAGCTCATTTCATCCCAGTGAAGACTACTTACAGCAGTGCCAAGCTGGCTAAGATATACATGACCAGGATCGTATGTCTGCATGGAGTTCCGAGGAGCATTGTATCAGATAGAGGAACCCAGTTTACCTCAAAGTTCTGGAATCAGTTGCACGAAAATTTGGGAACCAGACTAGAGTTCAGTACAGCTTTTCATCCGCAGACAGATGGACAAACCGAGAGAGTCAATCAGATTTTGGAGGATATGCTGAGAGCTTGTGCGCTAGATTATGGATCTAGTTGGGACGACAATTTGCCATATGCAGAGTTCTCTTACAACAACAGTTATCAATCCAGTTTGAAGATGGCCCATTTCAAAGCCTTGTACGGAAGGAGGTGCAGAACCCCGCTGTTGTGGGATGAAGTGTGAGACCACCAGTTGTTTGGACCAGATTTGATTAATTAGTCCGAACATAAGGTGAAGTTGATTCACGATAGGCTCAAGGTAGCCCAGTCCAGGCAAAAGAGCTATCCAGATTCTAAACGCAAGGAGATAGTTTACAAAGTCGGAGACAGAGTTTATCTTCGTGTATCCCCGCTTCGAGGAGTTAAGCGCTTTGGAGTTAAGGGAAAATTAGCGCCACGTTTTGTGGGACCATACAAAGCTTTGGAACGCATGGGAGAAGTTGCTTACAAATTGGAATTGCCCGAAGGATTGTCAGGAGTTCATGATGTGTTCCACGTTTCCCAGTTGAAAAAGTGCCATGCAAAGATGGCTGACATATCGCTAAGAGATACAAAGGTTACCGGTAGCGATTCAGCTTGGATAGTGATTTGACCTACGAGGAGAAACGGTCAAGATTCTCGAATATGCCATTTGAGTCACCCGCAAGAAGGTTATCAGGTTTTGTAAAGTTCGATTGGAGCCACCACACCGAGGATGAAGCCACCTAGGAGCGAGAGGAAGATCTGTCAAGGACCACCTCACCTATTTTCTAGTTAACCCGAATCTCGAGGGCTAGATTCATCTTAAGGGGGGTAGGTTTGTAACATCCCAAATTTTCAATTTGGAATGTTATACATTAGATCATCATTGCATATCATATTTTATTGCATTTTGACCCGATCCTAGAAATTTCACGCAACTCAAGGACCCATGGAGAGAGTTGGGGATTTCGTTATTTTCATATTTGAGTTTTCTCAAATTTTGAAAATAGGATAATTTGATTTTATTTATTTTATCTTCAATTATTCCAGTCATAGAAATAAGAGAGAGGGAATAAAATGACTTTCCCAAAAACAAAGGAATATTGAGGATTTAATAAAAAAATCAAATAAGATTTTATTTTCGAGTTTTCCACTATTTTATTTGAATTTAGGAAAAATGTGCGTTTTTCAAAATTGCATTTAGGCCCCAAATAAATGTTCATCTTGTCCGGCTTGATTTTAGAAGTCGGGGAAAATTTATTTCGGGATTTTTGGAATCCGTTTAGTATTTCTTTTATTTCTTTTTCTTCGCGTAATTATTAAAAAAACGCGCGACCAACTTAGGGCCGTACTTGGCCAGGACTTCTTGGGCCAGGCCTTTATAATCCGCCAGCCCCGAAACCCTAAACCGCCGCTCGATCCAACACCGCCGCCCGTGCCTTGCATTGCCGCCCACACAGATCGCCGCGCCATCAAGACCACCCATTGCCGGCGCCTCCTAAGTAGCCGCCTCGAGAGCCCCGCCGCCGCGAGAGAGCCGCCGCCGATCCCGCCGGACCCGAGGTAGATGCCTCGGTTTTCATAAGAAAACCGTTTGGTTTTTTTAAAACCCTAGGTCCGTTTTTTTATTAGATCCGGTTCGGTTTTTTTCGGTTTAGTTATTTAGCGAACTCGTCCGTACTTTCGTTTTTACAAACGGTTTTCACCGTTTAGCCGCAGACAGCGAACACTCGTTTGTTAGCCTGTTCGTCGGTTTTTCTTTTTCTCGGATTTTCCGCGATTATTTCTGATCCGATTTTCGTTTTAGTATAACTTTTCGCTCGTTTATCGGAATCGGGCGACTCGAGCGCTTAGAGTTTCGTCTCGAAACCCTATTTCCATTTAACCAACTCAAACAAGTTTTTGCTTCTGTAAAATTTGACTTAGATCCAGATTAGTAAACGAAGCTTGTTTCTTTCGCCGTTTGTTTTTCGTCGCTTCGTTTGATTTGATTCTTTTTGCAAACCGGAGTTCTTAAGTTGAACTTTCTGGTTAGATCTCTTATTTGAGTTTTACCAGTGCATTAGATGAGTACTTATTGTATGCTTGTTTGTTTGCGATAGAGTACCCGGAGTGCGCCGCTTGCTATTTCGAATCTCTAGGTTTCACTGATCATCAGCAAGGCAAGTAACACTTTGATCATACCTCTTTACTACCCAGTTTTATTGCATTAGATCAAAGTCTCAAACATTGCATGTTTAGGATCTACTTAAATTGTGGGTTTTGGGAAGTAGATGAGGTAGTACCTATTACCCGTTTATTATCAAACCCTTGGGAGTTACTCCTACGTTTGCTTATATTGCCATGCTATGCTAGTAGACGTGGATTGGGTGAGTGTATCCATGACAGATGTGAGATTGTTAATTAATGGTTTATTTAAGGTGGCAACCTTAATATACATCTGGGTGGATTGAGGCACCTAGGTATTCCATCGATTGCCTATTTTTCTTTATGGACCGCTACCCAGGCTCAAAGGGATCATGAGATTATTCATGCTAGAAACTTCCATGTGCACCCACAAGCTACTATGGGCTCTAGCATAGTTGATTAAGTCGTGCAAACTCTTACAGTGGTAGACTAGCAGATGTAGGGGAAAGTAGGTGTAACGGTCTACCCGATCGTAAGGTGCTAGCGCTTCTGAAAGACTGTGTCTCGGTCATCCGTTTCTCAAACACCATGTAGTGCGAGAATCCCAACGGAGGAGATCGATCTTGTGGGGAAAAGTGTGCAAACCTCTGCAGAGTGTATAAACTAATGATGGCTAGCCGTGTCCCCGGTAATGGACATCTTGAGTATCTAGTACTTGGATTATCATGTGAATCTCATCATGTTACTTTAATTAATTTTGTTGGTTTTTTTAATGATGATGCTTAATTGGGATTGAGAGGGGGTGTCTACACTCTCAATGTTTAACAACCACCATGATAGTTAAATAAAATTTATTCCTTTGCAGTAGGGAAAAATTGGCTTTACGCAAAACTGTAACCATAGAACTTTCCACCAGCCATATATGCATGTAGAATAGCCTATTTCTGTTCATTACTCTCTATGTGTTACATTGCCAGCATATTCTGTCGGCGTTCTAGGAACGGAGGTCCCTAGACTTGCTCGCTCATGCTGCTTGGCGTGGCTCAAGGAGGCCCAAAGACGGCCCATCTTCATCAACGCAAGCTCAAGACCTCGCGAGGGCCATGCCTCATGGGGCGGACGACAAGGAGCTTCCTCGAGCACGACCTCGTCAGGTGGCTCATGAGGAGGCGGAGAGTTCAAGGCAGGGTACCTCGCGAGGTGCCCATGACGCAAGCCATGAAGACCAAGGGCGCCGGTTGGCGCCAGCCGGCCGCAGATGTCCTCCTTTCCTCTTTGGTGCAAAGGAGCAAGCGCAGCAAGAGCATCAAGCAAAGGCATCCGTTTCGTGCAACAAGACCAAGACCAGCCCAACGGCTGGAAGGGAGTCATTGTGGAGCCCAAGCAAAGGCCATCACCAGAGCCTTTGGCAAAGCGAGGACCAACTTTAGTCAGATAAGTGTACCCGGTTCCCTTCAAAATGGCCAATTGTTGGCGCCCTTCCCGCTCAAATATTTGGGAAGAGGCCCAGGGCCTTCGCCTATAAATAGGAATAGCCACCCCCAGGGCAGAGGGATCCGAATCCTCATGAAGAAACCGGTAGCTAGAGCGACTGAACACCACCTAGCAGTTCATCGCACCCGCCAAGAACAGACTCTCACGAGGCTGTCCTTCCTTGTATGGTTCCTCATCAGCCCAAGAGGCAATCCACCACACCACACACTGGAGTAGGGTATTACACCACAATGGTGGCCCGAACCAGTATAAATCTCGTGTCTCTTGTGCTGTTCCGTTTAGTAGTTTAGGTCCCAACGATTCGGCAAGGTGCGAGACGGTGGAGGGTTGGATCTCCGCACACCCCAAGTGTTCGAACCTCAAGGGTCGCCGAACCCAAATCCGACATATTCCATGTGCTAACCGGTTTCGGCTGCAACATTCATGTTGCGACTTTTCGCATTTAAGAGTAAGGTGCCTTTAGGTCGTGGTTCTATACTCAGTGATGCCGTTGGAGTTGATGGACTCACTTATCTTCCAAGCCTTCCGCTGTTATCGTTATTAGATGGCCTTAAGCCATATTTATTGTAATAAGTTCTCTTTTGAGATATTCGATGTAATAAGTGTGTGATTGCTACTTTGTTATAAATCCTTCAAGTACTATGCGTGTCAAGATTATCGATCCAGGATGACAACGATGCACGAGATCGATCGTTTGAGGTCCGGTCGCTATAACCGCTTTCTGCCGAGGTTAGCTTCATCCTCGCTATTACTCCCCGCTGCTCCATAATGTAGTGCATATAGATCCAGGCCTGGACACTTGTTAGCTTCTAATATTGACTTATTGCTTGTAGGTACATATGCCCTTGGAAAGGATCCACACATCGACCCTTTTTGCGTATGGGGCAATGAGATATTCATGAACAAGCATCAAGGGAGGAAACTGCTAAGGATTATTAGCAAAAAGATACGAACAGTGGCAAGAAAATTATTTGCGTATGCTCTATCCAACACAACAGTGAGCTATAGGATGGTAACTACAAACTCTGCAACCTTCTCTTTTTACTTCCCATAATGAGTTGTTAGACGACAATGTCTGAATCTTTTTCGTTCGCAGTAGTTCCCGAAGTAGTTCACTCAAGATTACCTTGCAAAGTACATGATTGGTGGACACGCAATGAAGGTTAAAGTATTTCATCCAGACTACAATGAGCATCGAGAAGTCATAATGAATACGGTGAAGGATGGACGGGCAGCCATCACAAGGGGTGGGCCTAGAGTCATGTGCACATTACGCATGGAGGAGGGCACAATATGGGCATTCCGCTTCACCTTCTCCAGAAACCAGAATGTCTTTCCCTCACTCTTTACAGTCTTTAGTACAACTGTGGTTCATCATTCTTTACTTGGTGCTTCTGTAGTTCTTCAGTATATGTACCTGTGCATCGAATTATGCATTCGTGGTTGAACCTATCACTACAAAAAAAGACACATCTGTGACATTTTGGGCCGAAAGAATTTTTTTCTGTCATGCTTATGACACTTCTATGATGATAATTGTGACAAAACCCGGTATCATCATAGATGTGGTGGGCTCCTACTTTTATGACAAAAAATCATGACAGAAAATGGACTTTTCATCCTGGGCGGACCGGAGACGCAACTGCATGACATTCTTTGGGCCGTCCATGATGGAGAAAGCCGTGGTAGAAGCGAGGGCGAGGATAATATCGGGGGAGTTCCCGGTTACAGTGGTGGTCGGGGCCGGCGATCGCGCTGCTCTCTCAGACGTAAACGCAGTGTATGCGAGGCGTTGCGCCTAATCAACACGAAGCGAGGCGTTGGGCTCTAATCGAGCCCGAGCGACAGACCGCAGCTACGCGTTATCGAACCCGAGCGATCGATTGATCCTTGCTTTAATCGAACCCGAGTGATTCTTCGCCATCGCTGCTAATCAAGCCGATCGATGCTGCCTCGGGATGATCAGTGAGTGTTATTGGGGGGTTTGGATGAACAGTTCCCGGTAGGGGTTGGATGAGCAGGAACCCGTGGTAGTAGAGGCCAATTCCGCTGGATGAACAGTACCCCGATCGATCGAGCCGGTGGATGAACAGGACCCCGTGGAGGGCTGGATGAACACGACCCAGTGGAGGGCTGGTTGAACAGTAGCCGGTGGAGGGCTGGTTGAATAGTAGCCGGTGGAGGGCTGGATGAATAGTAGCCCATGGAGGGGTGGTTGAACAGGACCCCGTGGAGAGGGCGGGTTGAACAGTAGCCGGTGGAGGAGCGTGAGGTGGAGGCGGGATGAACAGAAGCCCGTGGATGAACAGTCGCAGGTTGAGGCTGGAGGAGGTCGACAATGGATGAACAGTAGCCCGTGGAGGCAGTTGATGGTGGAGATGAACAGTATCCCATGGAGTCCTGTTTTGCGGTATGCCACACCCCTCTCGATCAACAGGATCCCCGTTTCGACCGTAGCGCTCCAACACAAGTCCGTTTCCTCCGTTTTGCGGTACGCCACACCCCTCCCGATCAACAGACCCGTTTTGACCATAGGAGGTCCGCTTGTCTGCGTTTTGCGGTACGCGCACTTCTCCCGGCGAACAAGATCCTGTTTCGACCGTGGGCGGTCGAACACAAGGTCGCTTCCTCCGTGCGTGGTATGCCCAGCCTCGCTTCCATTGTCTGTTCCGCCCAAGCCGGTTGGCTCTCGGCGAACAAAGACGCTGCCGTTGCCTCCCGATGAACACGATGCATTTCGTTGCCTCCCCATGAACATAACAATGATGCAGTTTCTCCGTTCGGACCCAGCCATGAACACGAGCCCTGGCTGTACGTATGCGCGAGTAGGCGTTCAAGACCCTGCCCATATGTACGTATGTGGCCGTATTTACTTTCTTGCACCCTGGCCGCTATACGTACGTGTACATGCTACGTGCGCACCTCTACTACGACACGTGCCCTTACTTACACGGCCACGGTTCATCGCTGCAGCCTTTAGACAGACTGATCATCTGTACGTACACGTTCGCGACCAGAATGACAACGCTACATACGCTTCGACCGGGTGGGTCCCGACTATCAGGCACTTCCTTGCATGCGAAGATGTAGCTGGTGGGTTCCGGCAGTCAGGGGTGAAACATTTTTTTCATGAAATACGGTGGCCCGTCCGGTGGGACCCTGCTGTCAGGTGGAGGAATCATTATTTTCCGCGTAATAAGGAGGCACTTCCTTGCTGCGGCCGTGGACCCAGCTATCAGCCTCTAAATGTATAGTACTCTTCTGATGGAAGTCGATCATTGACCACATTGACCACGCCGCGCCGAGAGAACCAGGACGGTGGACGACGGCGAGGCCTAGGAAGGGGACGATACGTAGTCGGGGAAGACGCGCCAGTGGATGTCCACGCGGAGGGGAGTATGTGGGTTGACTGCTTCAGCTGCGGTGTGAGGCTGCCGTCGCTGAAGAATAACATGAGGTGTGGGTGCGTATAGAGGGATGGCATGGCCAGCGGTGGTAGCACAGCTAGACACGGGAGGCAGCAGCCGGCGGCACGGCCAACACTTGTTTGGGCAGCTGGAGCAAGAAGACCAGGGGTTGAAGAAGCACTACGGCCGTTGGACGGACATCGTACGATCACTGGAGCTAGAATCGTTCATATTGACTAAGTTGACAAAGCCCTCCGTCCACGTCATCTTAGTAGGCCCACAAGTCAGCTTCCCACTATGGTGGGTCCCAGCTAGCAGGGGGAGTATTCATTTTTTGTGCGTAATAAGGAGGCACTTCCTTGCGTGTGAAGATATAGCTGGTGGGTCCGACCTGTCAGCGGGGGGAACGTTTTTTTGTGAAATAAAGAGGCCCTTCTAGTGGGTCCCAGATGTCAGGTGGAGGAATCATTATTTTGCGCATAATAAGGAGGCATTTCCTTATGTGCGGCCGTGGACCCAGCTGTCAGCCTCTTCACGTACAGTCCACGTCCGATGGATGTTGTTCGTTGACCATGTTGACCACGCCAGGCCGAGAGCACCAGGGCGGTAGACGACGACGAGGCCTAGGAAGGGAATTACATGGAGCCGGGGAAGACTCGGCAGTGGTTGCCCACGCGGTTGGGAGTACAAGCGTTTACTGGTCCGGCTGCTGTCACCAGAAAATAACAGGAGGTGTGGATGAGTAGAGGAATGACCTGGCCAGCAAGGGAGTAGGGTGGGGCGGTGCGGCCTGTGCGGTAGCACAGCCGGCCATGGGAGGCGGGAGTAGGCAGTACCACCGGCGCTGGTTTGGGCGGCTGGAGAAACAAGATCAGATATTGAAGAAACAGCACGGCCGTTGGATTAACACACAACGGTCACTTCTGCTAGAATTGTTTGTGGACTAAGTTGACAAAGCCTTTAGTACATGTCAACCTAGTAGACCCACAAGTCAGCCTCCAAATTTGTGCCAAACAGCATACAACCCGAAATTTCTAGCCAGATTCAAATTAATTTAAAAAATAAACATACCTTAATTTAAATCCAATGAAATTTTACCCGCACAAAGACAATGAAATTTAAAATATCAAAATTCGAAAGAAAAAAGTATTTTGGAACTAACTGCCTATTTGTTGTATTTTTTTCATTTTACAGCCCATTTCTTATTACTTATAGCCCAATTTCTGGGCAAAATGCATCCCTCCTCGTCTTCAAAGATTTCCGGCCCAGCAGGGCGTAGAAAAGCAAGTAGGCCTACGTTGGTCATTCTGCAAAAAAAAAAAAAGCTGGGCTAGCCATTTTCATAAAGGAAAAAACAAACTGGGCTGGTCATGTGCTAAACATATGAAATAAAAGCCTGGGCTAGACTGGCCACAGCTCCCGCACAACCCAGTTGATGCCCTTCTCCCGTTCTCCGTCCCAAAAAAAAAAATTATCTGCAGCTGCTGCTGGGTCCTTTATCATCATCCTCACCATGCACAATCATCTCCTTATTCCTCTCGGTTGTTGACCATGTTGACAACACCGGAGGGCGGCGCCGCGGTGAGCGAAACAAGGAGGAGGACGATGGTGAGGCCTCGTACGGGAACGAACAGGAGCCGGGGAAGTGATACGTCTCCGTCGTATCTATAATTTTTGATTGTTCCATGCCAATATTATTCAACTTTCATATACTTTTTGGCAACATTTTATATTATTTTTGGGACTAACATATTTATCCAGTGCCCAGTGCCATTTCTTGTCTATTGCATGTTTTTGGTTTCGCAGAATATCCATATCAAACGGAGTTCAAACGGGATAAAAAACGGACGGAGCTTATTTTTGGAAAATATGGAAAATCTGGAAGGAAAATCAACGCAAACCGGTGTCCCCCCCTACCCTCGTGAGCCCACCGTAAGGCAGTTGACGCTCTTCTTTTGCCGCAAGAAAGCTAATATTCAGGAAAAACTCACGGCGAAGATTTCAGGCCAATCGGAGTTACGGATCTCCATATATACACGAAACGGTGAAACAGAGCCAGGAGAGAACACAGAAACAGAGAGATAGATCCAATCTCGGAGGGGCTCTCGCCCCTCCCAAGCCATGGGAGCCAAGGACCAGAGGGGAAACCCTTCTCCCATCTAGGGAGGAGGTCAAGGAAGAAGAAGAAGAAGGGGGCCTCTCTCCCCCTCGCTTCCGGTGGCGCTGGAACTCCGCCGGGGGCCATCATCATTACAGCGATCTTCACCAACACCTCCGCCATCTTCACCAACATCTCCATCACCTTCCCCCTCTATCTACAGCGGTCCACTCTCCCGCAACCCGCTGTACCCTTGACTTGAACATGGTGCTTTATGCTTCATATTATTATCCAATGATGTGTTGCCATCCTATGATGTCTGAGTAGATTTTCGTTGTCCTATCGGTGGTTGATGAATTGCTATGATTGATTTAAGTTGCTTGTGGTTATATTGCTGTCCTTTGGTGCCCATCATATGAGCGCGCGCGTGGATCACACCATAGGGTTAGTTGTATGTTGATAGGACTATGTATTGGAGGGCAAGAGTGACAGAAGCTTCAACCTAGCATAGAAATCGATGCATACGGGATTGAAGGGGGACCAATATATCTTAATGTTATGGTTGGGTTTTACCTTAATGAACGTTAGTAATTGCGGAATCTTGCTAATAGTTCCAATCATAAGTGCATAGAATTCCAAGTAAGGGATGACATGCTAGTAGTGGCCTCTCCCACATAAAACTTGCTATCGGTCTAGTAAGGTAGTCAATTGCTTAAGGGACAATTTAGCCACACCTACCATCACTCTTCCACACTCGCTATATTTACTTTAGTTGTGTCTTTATCTAAACAGCCCCTAGTTTATGTTTACGCTCTCTTTATTTTCTTGCTAGCCTTTCCGAAAACACCTACAAAGTCCTTCTAGTTTCATACTTGTTCTGGGTAAAGCGAACGTCAAGCGTGTGTAGAGTTGTATTGGTGGTCGATAGAACTTGAGGGAATATTTATTCTAACTTTAGCTCCTCGTTGGGTTCGACACTCTTACTTATCGAAAACTATTGCGATCCCCTATACTTGTGGGTTATCAAGACCTTTTTCTAGCGTCGTTGCCGGGGAATCATAGCGTGGGCTGAATATTCTCGTGTGTGCTTGTTTGCTTTATCACTAAGTAATTTTTATTTTCTGTTCTTAGTTGTTCTCTATCTTTAGTTATGGACATGGAACGCAAAATACCAAAAAAAATTAGCTGTACTTGCTACTCATGAGGATGGGGTAACTCCTAAAACCCTCGATTCTCATTATGCGAAAGATATTGTGTACTACTTTGATAATCCTAAGAAATCCCCATTCAACTTTATAATGGGAGACACGTTGGATCAACATGAATACTTTAGGGATTATCGCTCGACACAAAAAGGGAAACTATTATGGGATCAATTTATCATGTTGCGTTGGTATGCCTGGAATCTATGCTTGAAATATGATATTACTAGTTGCTCTAGGATGGAGGGTCCACACCTTGCCTTTTCATGCAAATTTAATGATAATGAAACCTTAGCTTCTTATGCTAATGGTATATATGATTACTATGATGTGGAACAAATAGAAGAATTTGTTGCTTTTAAGACTGCTTATGAAATTGAATGTTTATTTGAAAAGTATGAAGCTTTAGATGATGATGCTTATAGGCCTGAAAATCTTACTATACTTAGATATTTCTATGAAAATTATGAATACAATTACTATATTAATGCATTTATGAAGAAATTCTCCGCTGTGCAAGAAGAGACTAATATTTTGCAGGAAGCTACGGAAGAAGAAATTGATGAAACTATGAGCTCATTGGATGAAAAAGATGATGAGGAGAGCAAAGAACAAAAGGAGGAAGAGCGGATTAGCTACCCGTGCCCACCTTCTAATGAGAGTAACCCTCCAACTCATACATTGTTTAATTCCCCTTCGTGCTTACCGAAGGATGATTACTATGATGATTGCTATGATCCCTTGATTTTTTTTGAAATATCCCTTTTTGTTGATGCTTGCTATACTTGTGGCCAAGATGCCAATATGAATTATGCTTATGGAGATGAACTTTCTATAATTCCTTATGTTAAAAATGAAATTGTTGCTATTGCACCCATGCATGATAGTCCTATTACCTTTTTGAATTCTCCAAACTACACTATATCGAAGAAGTTTGCACTTATTAAGGATTATATTGATGGGTTGCCTTTTACCGTTGCACTTATTAAGGATTATATTGATGGGTTGCCTTTTACCGTTGCACTTATTAAGGATTATATTGATGGGTTGCCTTTTAATTAGGACGAGTAATGCTACACCTACGTAATGCAAGTTACATAATTAACGTAATGTGAAACGTGTGAGCTGTTGATTGTAGATTGGGGGGAGGGAGGGGCCCACCACAATGAAAATTAGGGAGGAGAGAGAGAGGCAATTTACGTTAACCCTTTTTTAGGTTCCCGTAGATGTAGAAAGATGTGAAATGCGTGAATGTGTAGTGGACATACTATTGGAGTGCCTAAGATAAATTGTGTATGTAGACTATGTGTTTATTTACTTAGCATGTTAGCTTTATCTCGGTTCAATAAAAAGAAGAGTTAGTGATGATGGTGTGCCTGCCATCCTGCAACATAGGTCGTCCGATCTATATCTAACGGATAGGAAGGAAACTATGACAATGTACCCACACTCCTCTCCACATTTGTAGATAAGGCTGTCCCTCGTTCATCCTTTTCTCCCACAAGATCTTGATGTTCCGTGCAATGCATGGGCATCTTGCTAGTACTCCTACGATATACTTATATTATTGTGAAAGTTCATATACACCGGCCGACATTAATGCAAACACGGCAGATTTTCATTACATTTCAAACTTTTATAGGACAGCAAAATAAAAGAAACCCGACACTAAACCTATTATACGACGGCGACCGACGTCCTCCATCTGCGATCTCCATGTACGGGGGCGGGGTTCAAGACCCGTGAAGTGAAAGTGCGGTCTCCAGCGAGGAAGAGTAGAACACGGGAAACGGACCGGCGAGTTGGCACACCATGCCCTGCCGCCTCCCATGCCCTACTCATCCTCGGAGGAGTCCCCGACCTCGGTGGTGCCGGACGTTGGACGGCCGCAAGTAGGACGCGTGGCTTACGGTGCTCCCGTCATAGGCCGCCAGCGTGGCCACCGCTAGTGCGATCGCGTCCACATCCGGCTACGCCGCTATTGCGTCGCCAACGGCGACTTGAGTGAGGGCGGCGACCTCGAGCTTCATCCCCGAAGACAAGCTCTCCCGCAAAGCGTTCGTGCTCGTGGTCGTGGCGGATGTAGTGCCAGGTAGCAGGACGATGCGCTATGGTGTGGAGGTTAGCTGGGTGTTGCCGCTTTAAGTAGCGCATTCCGGTGAGGCTGTCAGAGTAATTGGACACAGATACCCCGAAGACGGTGAGACGATATTTCAAGACATCGGGGCTAGCAAAGCCCCTCGATTCGACCGCCGGCCAGATCCGCCGACTCCCCATCCGATCGCTTCCGCCTGCCGGTTGGCTCTTGCCGACGGTAACGACGATCGGTCCGCCGATCGCAGCCCAAAGCGACATCGACAAGACACCGACGAGATGATCGTACCTGAGCACTATTCATGTGTCATCTCAGCCATCATGTATAGTGTCACTTGTCCCCTGGCACTATTTACGAAGTGACCCAGGGGGCAAGGATGACACCCACCATGCCTAGCCCATGCCACTACCTAGCTTACATCCTAAGCTACCTCACACTATAAAAGGAGGCACACACCCATCCATCCGGGGGATGGACTCTCATACACTCTCTCACACATGCTCCCATGCATGCATACATGCCCACGTGCACACACCCATTTAGGCAGCCACATGCCATTCAGCCACTAGAGCTTGCATGCTCATCCGACCACCCGCATATATACGAAGTCGGATACCCATGGTACTGATCCCAGATACAGCTCTAGGAGCACTCTGTACTAGATATATCAGATACACTCAGACATGCAGCAGTAGGAGTATTATCTCTCCGGAGAGTTCCAAAGCTGGGTAAACCCCCGCTTGCTACTCGCATACCCGCTCCCGGTCCTACCATCAGCAGCCTTACCCTCACATGAAGCCCTTGTGGCATATGTCGACTCGCAACCCCCCGTGAGAATACCATGACAGAGGCCAAGCGTCTGGATGCGTCATTAAGTCGTTGAAGTTGGTTCCTCGGGCACCGAGCCTCTTAACGACGGCATACGGACAGACGGCATGAATGCGGGCAGCTCTCGCCGGCTGGGAACACATCGCGCGACGGTGCGAGGGACGAGGGTTTTTGGTGTGCCAGGGTAGTCAACTGCGGTCGTGGCAACGTTGGAGATGCCCTTTGCTCACATGCGAACCCGCATGTCATTGAAAAAGCAAGACGACCCTGCATGGTCTCAGGTCCTGGGGATGCAGTTGGCCGTGCTACACCACTCCTCGGATGTGTCGCAGCGCGCGCGCACTTCGGCGCCCCCGTGCATCCTCGATGAGCCGGGTGTTGATCTGCTGATCGTGCCATAACGCTAACGCCACCCTCGGCACACTAAAACCGACCGTGTAAAGAAACGATGAGCGTGTCACTCCCGCATGCCTCATTTGAACATTCCGCCGAGTATCATTCGCATGTGGGCCTAGACCATGCTTGTATTTCCAATGTTGTAATTTGTCCCACATGCATACAAACAAACGGTTCGTTTAAAGTTTCACTTTGCCTCCACTACGTGTCGCTTCCCGTCTTAGTTTTGACATCCCATTCGATTCATGCCCCGACACATCTTGACGAGATCGATTGATGTTGAGAGATCAATTGCGTGTCGTGCAAGGAGATAAAGGTTTGCTTTGTTTCTATGATAGAAATGACCGGCGGGGGGGGGGGGGGGTGGTGGGTCTGTTGGGATCAGAGGGAGTATATTGTGCGTTCATAAGCGAAACGAACGTATTATACCCACCTAGTCCTATTTCAATTGATCTCCGGACCCCGAGATGAAATCGAGTGGGTGCATGTGTGATACCTAAGGCGGATTCAAAATTTTGAACAGGTGATCATAGCGTCCACAAATCATATATAAAGGGTATTCAATGTTCGTTTCGCTCTTGAACACACAATATACTCCCTTCGACCTTTCTAGTTTACATATAAGTTTTATGTGTAGTCAAAGTATCTCTACTTTGATCAAACTTACAGAAAAAAGTATCAACATTAAACAACGCCCAATCTATATTGTTAGATTCGTACGTACTCCTAGATTTGTATTCAAACAGACATGGTTTCCAATTTGTTTTCAACCACATGAATGTGCTTGTTCTCGTGCATGCTCTTCCTACTAGGATTTCGCCATGTATAGCCAGTCCAATAGTAACTTTTTTAAGCTCACTGTCCAATAGTACTAGTGGAGTACTGACAACATCTGTAGTAGAGTATGCAGTGCTCATAGTACTCCATCCTTTCATTTATATAGGGCCTATGTGGAGGAGAGAGATGTGAAAAAGTAAGGGGATTGAGCTCTCATGCAAGAGCCTAGCTATATACGCATTCCTAGTTAAATACAATAAATATGAAGAAAGAGATAGAGAGGAGATGGAAAAATGTACTAGCCAACCTTATATTTTTTTGCGGGAAATAGCCAACCTTATAGCCCACACTACTGTATGAGTGCATATAGATGATTGCTATTGATGACATGGTAGTTCCTTATAGCCATCGGCTGGCTATTCAAAACCGCAATTGACTATTGACAAGATTAAAAGTACATGAGATGTATAATGTGAAAATTATATCATTGGAAGCTCCTTTCACATACGATTTTGACTGTATGCCTTGTGTAAGTTGCATGTCATATATTATTACTCTAACATTTGGTCAAAGTTAGCCTCGAAAAATGCATTAAGCCCTGTAGATGGAAGGAGGGAGTAGTACTGGAAGTGGATCCTTTGCCGTAGGTATCCTTGCCTTACCCTCCCTTTCGTTCACTTACTGGTGGACCCCATGCTTGCAAGGACCCGCATGTCAGTTACTCAATGGGTTCAGCCACGTTAGGGGATTCTCATCCGTAGTATACTCATTCTGTTTTTGTTTACTCCGCATAAAACGGAGGGAGTGGTAGTATAAATGACGCGGGCGGGGGAGGGGGGGGGGACGTCGGTTTGCTCTCAACTAGGTCCCTCAAGCGAGCATAAATGCAAGACGAAGCGCGTTCCATTCGGTGAGCGACGTGGAGGGTCCGGCGTGTCGGGCTGCAACGCGAACGCGACAAGAGCGATGTACAGTCAAAATTGATTGAACGGTCATCACCGAAACCACTGTTTACACCAGAACCTTCGCTGCTCGGCCTACGCCAGCCACTGCACCAAAATCACACCTCCTCTCCAGCCCATTCCCCCATCTTTCGATTCCCTAGCCCGCATCAAGCGTCCCCTAGTTCTCCAGAAAGCCATGGTGCGCCGCAAGATCACGTACTACAAGATACTGACGCCGGAGCACCGCGCAGAAATTGCGGCGGCAGTCGGTGCCATAGAGCTCTGTTCCCAAGCTCGCTTTGCGGCGGGCCAATCCTCGAGTTCTCTAGAGCCAAGCTACGAGGAGGAGGAAGCCGATCCAATGTTCATGGCGGAGGTCGCGGTGCAGAATGCCCCCGATGGGTATGAGACGATGGACGTCGACTTCGTGCCGGCGTCCAGGTCCCCCATGGTGCAGGCGTATGAATGGTTCAACCTGGCGATACTAAAGGAGGACCGGGAGGCAGAGGCTCAACTCGACATGGAGCGCATGCATGCCTCTGCAATCGAGGCTCTCCTGCAGGCAGAACTTGATGTCATGGATGTGAACCGGGCGGCGGAGGCTCAACTTCAGGCGAAGCGCACGGATGCCGCTGCCATCGAGGCCCTCCTGCAGGCGGAACCGGACGTCCTCGACTTGAACCGGGCGGCGGAGGCTCAACTCGACGCGGAGCGCGCGGATGCCGCTGCCATCGAGGCCCTCCTGCAGGCGGAACCAGACGTCCTCGACTTGAACCGGGCGGCGGAGGCTCAACTCGACGCGGAGCGCGCGGATGCCGCTGCCATCGAGGCCCTCCTGCAGGCGGAACCGGACGTCCTCGACTTGAATCGGGCGGTGGAGGCTCAACTCGACACGGAGCACGCAGATGCCGCTGCCATCGAGGCCCTCTTGCAGGAAGAACCGAACGTCCTCGAATTGAACCGGGCGGTGCTCTCGTCCGTGTAGAGAGCCCGCACGCTCCGCGTGAACGAGTAGATGGAGGCCGAGGACAACCATGGTGCGGAGACACACGTCGGCAGCTACGACTAGTTCGCGCACGCAGCCAAAGACGATGAGGCCGTCTCGTTCCGCGAGCAGTGATAGTTTTTATTTATGTTGTTGTTTTTAGGGTTCTTTTGCTGTGTAAAAACCTATATTGTTATGCAAGTCGCCTGACTTTCATCATTTGGGTCAGTCTACCATTTCAGGCAGTTGGATGAACATCCTACGTCTCCTAACCCTTCTTCCTCACCTCTTCTTCTTCCCCAACAGACCATCGCACGGGCCATACGGATCCTCCCCAACATGCCGTTAGATAAACATACTATACAAACGAAAATTATGTGTCAGCGGTAGGATGGCTGAGTTTGGTTTGTTCACATGCGGTAGCACGTGTCAGTGAGGGATGCATTCCCTTGGTTGGGTTTGCGGCGTGCAGGAGTGACTGTGTGAGGGTGCGGAGCGACCGTGTGAGGTGCGGTGCGACCGCAACAGGCGTGCACAAGTGTACCTCCTTTTCATTTTGAAAACTTTAGGCAAGCTTGGCAAAATTGTGTGGGGAAGTATGGCAATGCAAGGCCTAGACCCAAATAGGATAAGTATGTACGTACTAGGAGTACTAGTGTTAATAAACAAAGGCGGGGTTTTCCTTCGCGGGAATAATGGATACAAATCCTCGTTTGACGTGTCAATTGATGCGTATTTTTTGCTCCAAAGCCCAAAGAGCTAACCATCTCACTCCTCATCACTTGATTAATGCAGCGCCATGCAAACCAACCTTCTCACTTCCGCATGCATGAAAGGGTATTAATGTCCTTGGTTGCTAGTACAGGCAAACCCCATCAAATTTGCCTCGATTAGTGTTAGTGGCCTTTAGCAAATTGTAATTTTTATATACTGGCCTTGTGTACAAAAAAATGGAGGTAGTAACTATTTGACTTCCTTCCCCATTGCGGTGACGTCGATGATATCTCGAATATTGTGGTTTGGCGAAGTGCATTCGACGGAGAACACCGTTGAGGGAGACCATGGTAAGTCGTTCGCAAGTGCCGCCTGCAAGCCGAGACAACTGCCTTATTTGCATCCTGGAAGTCCATTGAACCAAAGGACGTGTAAATGCACTAGTACTACTAGTACACAGTAGCGTCGTCTGTCCAGCTTAGTGCGGTGAGGTGGTTTCTCAAAGAAGACGATGGCGAAGTGGAGTCAGGGAAGAGTAAAATAATGGTTTCTTCGTCCGTGCTTTGTGATTTGACGCCTCAATGCTTTGTGATTTGTGATAGAAGTGACAGGGGAGTAGACTCTGTGCTCTATGATGTACATGCGTCCAAGCACGGGAGCAAGATGAGAGACGTTGCATTTTTCTATTCCTTCAATCAATCAATCAGGGAGCTTCGGTTCCATCTTTTTGGCTTTGGCACCATTGTCCACAATGGTTTCCATCGATGCCAAAAGCTATTTTCACATTTGGCTACACATTGTGGATGCCCTTAACCGTACCACTTGGTTTTGCTCCTGTGTGCTACCTATACAAATCTCAATTATGTTGATCTAAAAAATTATAGAATCAAGATTAGTAAAAAGGAGGTGATTTGGTCACGCAGATGGCGGGGGAGGTTTCTTATTTTTAGAGGATGTTGGCCTGGCGGTTTGCTAACATGAGGTCCCACGTGTTAGTGCTTTACCAAGCCGATCCATGTCCCACATGAGGCAGAACAACGACAGAAGCAACACGTGGTTAACTTGAAGAAGATGAGGGAGAAGCGGATTCAGCAACGAGTGAAATGATGGTTCCTTCGTCCCTCCAACTTCTTTTTAGCATTATTACTTTGTCCCTCCAACTTAATTGTGGGAAAGGTGCAGCTTTGTGATTTGACACCTCATTGCTCATTACTACGCCGACGCCATGATTGGGGTGCTTCACCGCTGCTGCTCTGCACTGCATATTGGAATGGCACGTGGACCCGGTAGCATGATGTCCCCACATGTTGGCGAATGGGACTAGAACATTTATGAAAGCGAGCGCTCCACTCTTACGATGGAGGAGTACATGACACGGCGGCCCCGTGAACTGTCACATGTACTGTATAGTACTATAATTTTGCTGTTTTGCATGATCCATCGATACAAACCCGATTAAACAGGAAAGGGCGGCATTTTTCCCGCGCGGTAGATGATACTGGCCATACATTTCAAAGGCAATTTTAATGTATGCAAACTGAATAATTAAGTAAAAATATGATATCTAGTGAAACTAAACAAACATATGATTTATTGTGTTAGAGTGTAGTAGTAGTGCTGTATTGCATAGTTGTTAGATGTAACATGCGAGAACGCGTAGAGATGTTGTTTTGGAGGGCCTACAGAGAAAAAAGCATAATACGGTCATCGAACTTCAGAATATGCTCATTACGGTCACTATATACGTTTTGCGGTGATTATACGGTCTCGTGCTCACTGTTCAGCATCGGATTGCACTCTGTTGACCGGCCAAATAGTCTGCATGGCACCATGTTGACTAGTTAAATTTACCACGTTCCTTGTGGGTCCCACATGTCAGTTCACATAGAAAAAGGTCAGATAAACACAACAAAAATTTACGCAGGCACGACAAGACTCCAACCTGTGAGCGGGAATCACCTTGTTGTGTATGTGTCTGTCAAGGCCTGATGTGTGCACATGCACGTGTAGGTTGAGCACTTGAGCGTGAGAGTGTGTGTTAGTCATGTGGTGTGTGCATGCATGCGTGCGTGTGTGCGTGTGAGTGTTTCGTGCGTGTGTACGTATGAGTGTTGCGTCCGTGCATGGCTGCATGTGTTCGTGTGAGTGTTACGAGTATGCAGTTTGTGTGCATGCGTGCGTGTGTGTATAATCACCACACCAGCTCCTGTGTGTTAAAACAGATGGCTCAACATACCAATACAAGGCCTCCTTGTCCACTGTGCCCGCGGTCTTGACTTCGAACCATCGTCCAATATTTTTTTGTCGTTTGTTTTCATTCTTACTAGCAAGATTCCCGTGCGTTGCACGTAACATCAAGATGCATTTGTATGACTAGTTTATCTTGTGAGATAAAATGATGAATGAGGGAAGGCCTTATTTGCGAATGTAGAGAGGTGTGTGGGTACCTTTTTGCAAAATTGCCATAGTTTCCTTCCTATCCGTCAGATATAAATCGGACGGCCTATATTGCAGGATGGCAGGCACACCATCATCACCAACTATATTTTTTATAAGAGTGTAGAAGAGTAGATACAAGCTGACAGGTGGCCCCAATGGTAGTGAGATAATGTGATGCAACACTAGAGGTGCCACGTGGAGCGTTTAACTGATCCACTAGTCGTGTCTTGAGCAAATACAGAGCTGTACGGTGAGCCCGTGACTGTATAATAACCACAAAACGTAAATGGTGACCGTAATGAGTGGATTCTGCAGCCCAATAAACATATCGTGCCTTCGCTCCAAATACAATGATCGTCACTATATATATCGCGAGAGAAAGATGAAACATGCGTGAATGTGCTAGGGGCTTACTTTTAGAGGACCTAGAGATAGTTTGTGTGCGTACGTGAAAGGGGCGTAGAGGGGGTGTATGCGATGGGGAGAGAGATGCTCTTCGTTTCTCTTTATTATGACTAACTTTATATATAGTATAAAAATATAAAAATTCACTGTGCGGAATAAATATCATTGTGGGCACCATGCAATGCAAATTAACGTTCATACTCCTCCATATAACTTTGTAATGTTGTATATATGTAGAAATTCTAAAACAATTTTTTGGCCACGCTTTATTCAAAAGGAATGTTGTATTTGAAATCAACATGAAGAGAAGGCTTTTTAGATCAATGGGGTACGTGGTGTAACATGTGTGAATGTATAGTTGATGTATTTGGCACGGCCTAGAGAGGTATGTGCGTGTATTACGTATTCGAGAGAGGCATGGATAGAGGGGCCGGCGGGGGAGGGGGCGTGCGAGAGACAGCACGAGAAATGAGAGAGGTCTAGAGAGAGAGAGATACTAATATGATGTCACGGCGAGAGATTCCCTTGAGTGTGTATATGCAAGGGGGAGGGGATAGAGGCACGAGGAGATTTTCTTGTGTGGTGTCTGTGTTGGTATGTGTGGGTGTGAGAAGATAACGAGACCTGGGGGCAGAGGGTGTGTCACCGCGTGAGGTCCGGTGGGTCGAGGTGAGGCCCTTGGTTCGGTTCCGTCCTGCGCCACATTGGTCGGCCCGTGACGCATTTAGGGAGACCCATGGATGACTTGTCATACAAGACAACGATAGTAGAACTGTGAAGGACTATGTATCCACTGACAAAGCCGGCTAGGATTTGTAACCCGCTTCTCGGACTAAGGTAACCCCTTATCTCTGATATTACTATTCATCCAACCTAACTTTAAGGGGCATCCTACAGAATGCTCTGCTAGAATCATACTCGTTGATGAGGAAGAGAGGTGCGAGACAATGCATGAGAGACAGACCTAAAGATAATGTGTGTACAGGAGACACGTAGGCAGGTCTATGTATATAGAAAGGGTCGATGGGGATTGTGCTTGTGTATGCTTGTGAGAGGAAGAGTGCTTGTGATAAAGGTTAGTGAAAACAGTCGTAAGTGGTTACGAGAGGGAGGGAGGGTTATATCGAGAGCATGTCTGTGAGAAAGACACCTCGGGAGAGAGAGTGTGAGCATGTGTGAGAGACCACCGATGGAGAGTGAAACTACACGTAAAAGACTGATGTAAACATTGATTAAAGATATAAATTGTATCCAAATATTAGGATGGGATGATGATATTTGCAATTCGCGTAAGGAACGGTCATTGATCCATCAAACATCTAGATTCTATCGAATTTGAGCTTGTCTATGTTATTATTCGACATAATTTATCCACATAGTTAGTATTTTGAACTCCTGACAATGCATCGCTTTAGCAATCGAATATAAACGTGAGTATAGTTCATGTTGTGTGTGTAAAGCACATTATACATACGAAAGTTACACAATGAACATTATAAATAGCTAGCTATGAACTAGCATACATTTGAATTCAACTTAAGGTGGTTTAAAAAAATCGAATTCAACATGAATTCCATTCAATTATTTGAATTCGATATCATGGCATTTGTAAATCATACCTAAATTATGGGGGCACCAATCTTTGCTCTGATTTTGTACATAATAGCATATATAGTCGTGTACAAAATAGATTCAAATTTAGCTCCTCCATTCCAAAATAATCGTAGTTATAGGATTTTCAAGTGTCAAAATTTCAAAAAGAAGCGGATAATTTCATGAGGTTTTCAAACATACAAGGTCAAATTTAAGGTTGTCTATTTAGGTCAATCCTCAAAGTTCAAGAGTACTCTAAACGAGAATGCTTCTGTTTCAAAATTTTGAACGAAGTGCCAAAAGAGCCTCTACTTGCCCGAAACCGCGTGAGACCAATGTTTGGTAGTAGAAGGAAATTACTTTTCTAACTCCGACCCGTGAAACCTACTGGCCCGACTTCCAAAGGTCTAAACCAGGGTAGGTTTGTAGCTTCATCTAGACGCCATGCAACCGCCTCCGAAAAACATTCATACACAATGGCCACCTAAGCACACATGCGCGCGGCCGAAATCGCTCCGGCCCACTCTTTGGGACACATGGGATTACCATCCTACCCCCGACCCGCAGTAGGTCCAAAATTTAAGAGGGGGGTAAAGTTTGTACTTTTCCCAAATTTCAAACAAGCGCGTCCCATATGTTCAAAAAAGCAAAAAACAAGCGGGTCCCAGACCGAAACATGGATCTCCCTTAGCTCCCCCCCGTCCGATTCCCCATTCGTACTCCGTGGGCGCCAAAACTACCTCTCCACCAGCCGCAAAACCCCGGCGTCCTCCGTCCGCCACCCCATCCGACCCATCAACCGCCACCCTCCTCCATCACGCCGCAGCCGATACCCCGACGTCGTCGTCCACCGCAACCTCAACCGCAACGCCCTCCACGGCTAGTAGTTGAAGCCGAGGCCGAGCCGTCTGTACCTGAGCTAGTTCAACAACACCGTCCTGCGCCTCACCGCTGCCGCTCCAACTTCGCCACCATCCACCGCACCAGAGCTGTTCCTGCTATGCCATCCTTCGACGCCTCAGATGTGCTTACCCTCCGCCGACATATGGCCACGGCAACACAGTTAACAATTTTGCCATGGGTTCGTCCAAGCCTGCACCCTCCTCCGAAACATAGGTTCCCCTGGAAAAAAGAAGAAGATCGCCGCGACATTTGGAGGAGACCACACCGACAACCGAAAATGGTACTCCTCTTCCCTTATTCATGCAAATCTTACGTGTTTGTTTGCATGGTATTCATCCCACGGAAGACACTAGTTGACCGCTTCTTCTTGATACTAGATGTTCCTACTAACTCGTGATGCACAAGGTTTCTCCTCATATACTATTTCACCTTAGCTAGAGGTCCGTCGCCCCCCTGGATTTCAATTCCTGGCCAGTTGATTCCCAATTAACGGAATCATTCCCCAGCATAACAGGCGCTAGTCCGCCTGTTACACCGGGGAAGCAGCACCTCGGTGTTTATCTTAGGGGCGTGTGGGGCCTAGAGCTGTTGGCGCCCGATCTGGAGGTCGGCCGGGATTAAAGGGATGGCCTGGGGGCGCTGCCAAGCACGGCGGTGGTGTGAGGTTGAGGGGAGGGTGGGGCGGCAGAGGCAGGGGTCTGGGCCGGTGGTCGCTGGCGGTTCGAGAAAGATCGGGAGGTATACGAAGGCCATCTGCCCGTTCCTTATAGATCGGACGTTTCATAATAAAATCGACTGACCTATTTATTTTCAGTCGACTGTTATCTTGATAGGAGCACATGTGGTGGTGTGCTGGAGGAGTACCTGCATTTCCTGTGATCATATATTACAAAATCATACAGAGTAGAATCTAATTTTGTTTGCCATGCAATGTTGTAGAGCTATCATATGTCTCCTGTCATTTATTTTTCATCCACCTGCTATCTCCTACTTTTATAGTGCACTAGTTCTGCACACACTTCACCCGTACTCTCACTATTGTGTTTTTATGCAAGGGTATTTCAGACTCTGCCTTCATAGAAGCAGAAAAGAAAAGAGAGAAGGCGCTCCTACTTGCTTCGCGGGTACGCAAGACACGTGTTTTCGCTTTAAAGGTTGGATGTTTAATAGCTGGAGACGGTAAACGTAGCTCTAGAGTTGATGATCTCCCTCGCCGTGAACTACCATACTAGGTGCTTGCTTTAACTTCACGGTGTCATATGTGGTTGGATGTTGCATATGGTGTCTAGCTTGTATTCGAAAGGCCTAAGTCGGTCTTTATGAAGATAAGGAAAGATATTTTTTTTACATGAACCACCATCCCGGGAGCACCAGAAGACAAATGGCTAGTCAGGGCACTGGTCGACCCAGTGAAAAGCCCAACACAGACATGCATCACCTGGAAGCCAACTAAAAAGCCACGATGGTGGCACAGGATCCCGCCTCCCACCAGGCTCTCAGGTCCTAGATGATCATTCTCACCACTCCAGCCGGATGTCTAGCTTGTATTGCTTCCAATTTGGTTAAATTGCATCTGCTTAGCTTACACACTATACCTTTGAATATGACATGCCTTCCTGTTTTTGGTACATACTAGTACATCTGTCTATTAACCATGTTCTTACATCAAACTAATGTTCTTGTGTATCCCTCATCAATCACTTATGATGAGGTAGTCAGGCCAGTGGACTACTGTGATGAAAGATCCTCATTCAAAGAATGCAGCGTCAGCCTCCCCACATGATTCTCAAGAAACAGCTCTATAGTTGATTACCGCATTTCCCCTACACTAGCATCGCAGGTGCTTGTTCTAACTTGGCAGCGTGATATTTGGTTGCATGTTGCATATGGTGTCTAGATTGTAATTCTTCCAATCTGGTTAAATTGCATGTGCTATTCTGCTTAGTTTATACATTATACCTGTTAATGTGACATTCCTTCCTGTTTTTAGTACATAGTACATCTGTCTATTAAGCATGTCCTTACATAAAACTATTGTTTTTTGTATCTCGCATAAATCAATATGATGAGACACCTTTAGTATATGCAGTGTGATATTAGTTGCATCTTTCATATGATTTATGGCATGCGCTGCTTCTAATTTGTTGAAATGCCATTTATGATGGGACGCTTTTAACTTGGCAGAGTCATATTGGTTGCATCTTTCATGTGGTGTCTAGTTTGCATTGCTTCTTATTTGTTGAAATGGTTTCTGCTTAGTTTACACAAACAGTTGTGAATATGCCATGCCATCCTGTTTTTCGTATTATTTCATACTGGAATCATGTGTTTGCCTTACATCAAAGTAGTGATTGTCACTATCATGCACGAATGAGTTCTGAAGAGTGAATTTTATTGCTTTTTCTTGTCGGTTTTACTTGACAATTCAAAATCAATAAAGTGGAAGGAAGTTAGCAAGGTAGCGGATGAAGGTGATCCTTCCAAACGGAGGGCCTCTACAGATTCTACTCCTCCATCCCCACAAGATGATTTCCAAGACAACACATGCATAGACACTCAACGTAGTTGTGTTGGTGATGAGCACGTCTCCCCTCGTGCACCATCACAGGTGCTCCCTCTAACTTGGCACTGTTATATGTGGTTGCATGTTATGTATGATATCTAGCTTGTATTGCTTCTAATTTTGTTGAATTTCATCTGCTTACTTTACACATTATACTTGTGACTAAAACATGTGTTCCTGTTTCTAGAACATACAATATCTGTCTATCACACCATGTTCTTACGTCAAAGTACTATTGTTCTGTAACCTGCAACAATCACTTATCTTAAGACATGTTTGACTTGGGAGTGTGATATAGGTTACATCTCGCATTCTTTTCTAGCTTGTACTACTTCTAATCTGTTGAAATGGCACTTATGACGAGACAGTTTTAACTTGGTAGAGTGATATTCGTTGCATCTTTCATATGGTGTCTAGCTTTCATTGCTTCTAATTTATTGAAATGCATTCTCCTTAGTTTACACATCATAAGATGTGAATATGCAATGCTGTGAATATGCAATGGCACTAATGACGAGAGACCTTTAACTTGGTAGTGTGATGTTGTTTGCATCTTGCATGTGATTTATTTCTTGTACTGCTTCACATTTGTTTAAACGGCATTTATGATGAGACACTATTAACTTGGCAGAGCGATATTTCTAGCATCTTTCATATGGTGTCTACCTTCCATTGCATTGCTTCTAATTTAGTGAAATGTTTTCTGCTTAGTTTACACATCATATTTATGGTTATCTCATGCCGTCCTGTTTTTCGTACATATTACATCCTCCAATCATGTGGTTGTCTAACATCAAAATTCAGTTCGTCTGTATCACGCATCAATTTGTTCTGAAGAACTAAATTTTTATTCGTTTTTCTTGTCGGCTTGACTTAACATGGCACAGAGAAAGAGGAAGCAACATAGAACGACAGGAAGAGGGAAGCGGAAGAATCCTGCAGATTCTGCTGGTACTGATGGTGCAATAGAAGGTCAAAGTCTAGTGAAAATTGTACCGACAGGGTATCCCGTGCTACACGAGCTGCAGAACAAGCCAAACAGAAACAAATAGCTACCACCAAACAAGCAAAGACATCCCTAGTTCTTGCAACACCTTCCACAGTACCACCAGCTGCATGATTTACTCGTTGGCCAACTCAGCTAGCAGCACGTTCCCAAGATCAGATGAGCAAGATCAGATCAACTTTGTGAGCTTCAACAGCAAGAAGGTAGTTGCTAGAGTCTAGTTACAGTTGCATGCTTCTTTATATGTAGTCTCACAGTTTGATGTACACTAACACTTCCTATGTTCGTTGTTGGACTAGCACCTAGGCGCAAGAGGAAACAAACATCATGGAGAATTCTTGATAGGTTAAATAAATCTAGAGGAGGACGAATGGAGATCCGTTTTGAGGCAGGTTTAAAATGGCCACGTGATGCTACAGAGTCAGCCAAGTTAGTATCAGAGGCAGCGGTTGCCGTTAGGTGTCATGTACATATCCTCCCAACATGGATTCAGTACAGGAATGACAAAGACGATACCCAGTTCAACACCTTCCTCGACCATTTATCTATAAGTATGGTTATGTATGGAAACTAGTAATATCGTCTTGCTCTGTCCAATACTTTCTAGGTTGCTGATAATGAGACTCCCATAATTTTCAACAGATGAAGTTCAAGTTTGATAGCCAAGATGATGCAACCAAACAAGCTTGCAGCCATGTTTTCAAGTCTGCTCTGCGACAGTACCGGCATAACTTGAGGAAAACTCACTTTGAAGGCAAGGCTAACAGTGAACTTGCCCAAACATCTCCAGTGGAAAATATATCGGATGAAGACTGGAGAGGCCTCGTTAAACACTGGTCTGATCCGAAGTATCAGGTACTTTATATATATGTGATCAGATCACATGTTGAAGTCCTATTTACGCATGTACCACACAAATCTATCTTCTTGTAGGTGAACTGTTCAAAGAACAAGGCCAACCGTATGAAAGTGAAATTCCAACAGACGACAGGATCTCGTAGCTATATTGCACCTACGAGGCTCTTGTAATTAGCTTCTGTTTCACTCTTTTCGTTCTACCATATTATTAGATCGATATTGACTTGTTCCAAATGCAGAGGAAAGCCCGCAAGGACCAAAAAGTACCTGAACCAAATGCTGTGGAAATCTTCAGGGACGGTCACACCAGCAAGACGAAGGGCATGACTACACCAGTCAAAGCCGCTATTGTAAGACCTTAATCCTCATGCCTTTTAACTACTACTTACTCTGACTTGTGTCTTGAACTGCATTGTTTGCAGCCAATGCCTATTACTCTTTTTAGTTTTACACACAATTGTCTTATCGTATCATTGCACCTTACAAGGTTTAAAAGAGTGGAGTGATGTTCCTTTGATCTTGACCTGTAATCTAGTTCCGTGCTGGACTTTCCCACACAATGTTACAATTGCCTGTTTGTCTGTTCTCAGTTGTTTTGTTATTTGAATGATGTCATACTATGCTTACCGTATTATAAACTTTGTCTCTTTATCCTTAGCTGTCAATACAATGTGAAGAAATAGACAATACATTAGCCATGGTACATGGTCATATGTTTGGAACCTGGTTTAATTATGTACTTTGCAGTAAAATACAACTAATATTTTACATGGGTTCACCAGAATAAGTTCTGTATATAGACCAAAGCTATTTTGTTTGGTTTTGCTGCCTCCTTAATATCTTCTGTTCTGGTACTACTAATGTAAAAAAATCAACTTTTCAACGAGCTATGGAAAAAATGGGGGAACCGCCACCTTCTGAAGGTGGCGAGGCAACTATAACCGCAATGTCAGCTCTTGCTACAGTGGGTCAATACCTGTCCACTAATAGTGCCAAAAGCACGTTCCTGCGTAATACTGGGTTAGTTGTTAAGGCAATCTCGTCCAAACTTCCTCATGATCAAGATATGCAAGCTCAAAACTATGTTATATCTGCGCTCTAGACACAAGTCCGTTCCCTAACATAGACCCTTTGTGAAACAAGGACAAACATTGTTCGATGTCGTCAAGGTATGCATGGTTTTGAAACCAGACTATCAGACATTTGCTATGTTGTTCAGGAGCCTAGGAGAAATGAAGGCGAAGGTTATGGTGCTCCATCGAACAATACAGCATGAAAACGTAAAAGTCGGGTCAAATGAACTAAGCTTCTGAACTTCTAGTGGTGCATTTATCTGCTAGACTGTTAAATTTTATGCCAACCTTCCTTTTGTTTTATAGTTGTAATTTGTTTTGTTGCGATACAAAATTTGTTCTTAACGTGCATCCACCGACTGAAGAAAACAGCAAGCCATTTTTGTATAGTATAGGGTGTTCCCTATATTTGCACTGGTGGCGATCTTTGATGCCCAATGGATGTAATCTATGCAATCGCTTTAATAGCCTAGCGTTAGTTTCGGGCTTATTTATTTCCTAGTCTTCTTTTTCCCTGGTTTGCTAGTGGCCGCAACAACCATGGGCCATATATGGACCGTGGTAACCTTGACCCTGCTATGGGCCGTAGGATCCATGGGCCTCCTATGGGTCGTCTTTAAATGGGCCGCCAACACAGTCGTAGAATCGGTGGGCCTAGGGCCATCGGATAAATGGGTCTACATGGGCCGTAAACGGTCATAATTGGTATCGGCCCAGCACGGTAACGGTTCGTTAACAGGCCGGAGGTCAGAAAGGCTTAATTCTCACAGGCATAACAGGTTCTTAATGGGCCAGAATATAGGACGGGCTGGAAACGGCGCAATGGGTTAATAGGCCAGAAACGGGCCGACTCTTGCCACGGGCCGAATTTGGCCCATTAGGGGAACAGGCCAGTAACGGGCCGGAAGTAATCAAGGGCCGGGAAGGAGCCCAAGAACGTATGGGCCGTCAGTAAGCCGAAAGCTAACATGGGGTGGAAACGACCCATGTGAATCATGGGCCATTAACGGGTACAAAGAAATTTACTGTTCATTATGGGCTAGAATCACCGTGGTCCTCTAAAGGGCCTAAAGATACGAAGGACTCATATGGGCCGAAAGACGTCGTGGACCATACATGGGCCGAAAGTGTAATGGGCTGGTGTTATATTCGACGTCCCACATGACGTTGTTGGGCCGATTTCGGGTTGGCCCTAACGGGCCGTGAGTTACCGGGCCGTAAAATGGGCTATTTGCGAAGAGACCATTAACATGCTTTTCATGTGCCATCCCGGTAACTTTTGACCAAGTCAAACAGGCCGGCCTTTGTAAGCTAAATGCGCCTATGGTGGCCCGTCGCACGTGTCGACATATCATAGGCGCCTATCTAACCCACTGACAAGCTGACACGTGTTTCCTCCGGCCAATCAGAATTGTACACGTGGAAATTTCCCATTGGTCCGAGCTATTAACGGGTTATTGGATCCAAAACCGGACCCGATAGCTTAACGGCGACCCGTTAAGGTGGATGCCATGTGTCGGTCACCCTTGACGAAAGCATTTCTGTAACGCGCGATTTATCATCATGGAAGTGGACACTTCCGTGATGATAATTTTGGTAATCTCATGGAACACTTCTACGACATCACAGGTATGACTATCTTGATTCTGTCATAAAATTGTCATGGATGTACATGCATGACAGAAAACGTGACCTACTGTGACAAACACGTATCATCACGGAAGTGTCTTTTTTTGTAGTGTATATTTGTAATAAACATGGTTAGATATGAAATAAGTGATTGCCTACTATCAAATTCAAAACATATGATTTTTAAATTAGGGATTAATTAGGGATTACACTGCACACAGTTGGCGAAAGCGAAACGTCTGCGATAGATGTGGAGATCAGACAAGTTTCTAGGATCCGCTAGGTATGCGATCAATCTCCACTGCACACACGATCAACCAAGAAAAAACGTGTGCGATTAACAACAGCATCGCACACAGTTCTTTCTTATTAAATGTTTCCGATAGTCACCCTATCACACACGCTCCGAAATTATGGACTGTTTGTGATGTTGTGCGCATCGCAAACGTTTGGCCATAGAAGAACAAAATGTTTGTGATAGTTGCCTTATCGTACATGATTCTAAACCATGAACTGTGTCTGATGAAGTATGCATCATAAACGTTGCATCACAGAATAGCGTGTGCGATAGTTGTCATGTACGACGATTTTACGACGGTCCGACGTTCCGTAATCCTACCCGACACTCGTACGATGATTAGCTAATCTTCTTAATTAGTTACCGCATACGGTTTGGGACAAGCGAATGTGTGTGATTGTATGCTTATCATACACGTTCTATAATAGTGAACCGCTTGTGATGGGTCACGCATCGTAAATGTAGCACCACAGAATACCGACTGCAATGGCAATGCGAGCACAAACTAGTAGGAGTACTGTATATGCATGTTGGCTCCCTATCCCCAACGGTTTCTGGGTCGTGTGGGAAGGACCCCCCTATCGCCCACACTCACTTGGCGACGGTCCCAAATGTCGTCGCGGAAAGGGGTTAAAAACCGTTTGTATAGCACCGACGCGTACCAGTGTTGAGTGTAACTAAATAGAAGTGTGATAATCATCATTCTTAGAGCATTGTCCCATGTGAGGAAAGGATGATGGAGACTATGATTCCCCCACAAGTCGGGATGAGACTCCGGACTAAAATAAAAAAATAAAAAAAGAGGCCAAAGAGCCCAAAATGAAAAAATAGGCTAAAGTGCCCAATGAAAAAATCAAAATAAAAAAAATAAAAAATTAGATAAAAAGAGAGAAGGGACAATGTTTTATCCTTTTCCACACTTTTGCTTCAAAATAGCACTATGTTCTTCCTGACAGAGAGTCTCCTATTTTGTCACTTTCATATATTACTAGTGGGAATTTTTCATTATAGAACTTGGCTTGTATATTCCAATGATGGGCTTCCTCAAATGCCCTTGGTCTTCATGAGCAAGCAAGTTGGATGCACACCCACTTAGTTTTCTTTTTGAGCTCTCATACACTTATAGCTCTAGTGCATCCGTTGCATGGAAATCCCTAGCCTTGCATTGACATCAATTGATGGGCATCTCCATAGCCCGTTGATTAGCCTCGTGAGTGTAAGACTTTCTCCATTTTGTCTTCTCCACACAACCTCCAACATCATATTCTATTCCACCCATAGTGCTATATCCATGGCTCACGCTCATATATTGCGTGAGAGTTGAAAAAGCTAAAGCGCGTTAAAAAGTATGAACCAATTGCTTGGCTTGTCATCGGGGTTGTGCATGATAATTATTTTGTGTTAAGAAGATAGAGCATGACAAGATTATATGATTTTGTAGGGATAACTTTCTTTAGCCATGATATTTTGAGAAGTCATGATTGCTTTTTGGTATGCTTGAAATATTATTTTTTATGTCAATATTAAAATTTTGTTTTGAAGCTTATGGATCTGAATATTCATGCCACATTAAGAAACAGATTACATGATAAACATGTTAGGTAGCATTCCACATCAAAAATTCTATTTTTATCATTTACCTACTCGAGGACAAGCAGGAATTAAGCTTGGGGGTGCTTGATGCGTCTCCAACGTGTCTATAATTTTTGATTGTTCCATGCTATTATATTATCCATCTTGGATGTTTTATTTGCATTGCTATGCTATTTTATATCATTTTTTGGGACTAACCTATTAACCTAGTGCCAAGTTCCAGTTATTGTTTTTTCCTTGTTTTTGCCTTACAGAAAATAATTACCAAACAGAATCCAAACGGAATGAAACATTTTGACGATAAATCTTGGACCACAAGACACCCTGGAAGCTTTGGGAGGAGGCAAGAAGGGCCATGGGATGGCCACAAGCTCACAAGGCGCGCCCTAGGGGGGGTGATACGTCTCCAACATATCTGTAATTTTTGATTGTTCCATGCTATTATATTATCTGTTTTGGATGTTTTATATGCATTAATATGTTATTTTATACTATTTTTGGGAGTAACCTATTAACCTAGAGCCCAGTGCCAGTTTCTGTTTTTTCCTTGTTTTTTAGTTTTATAGAAAAGGAATATCAAATGGAGTCCAAATGAGCTGAAAATTTACGTTGATTTTTTATGGACCAGAAGAAGCCCATAGAGCATCGGAGTTGGAATAGAAGCTTCACGAGGAAGCGGAAAGGGTGGAGGGAACGCCCCCCTAGGGCGCGCCCCCTGGCTTGCCGCTGCCTCGTGGACCCCCACCTAACTTGTTTCTGACGCCAAAAATTCCTATAAATATAGAAATCCCCAAAAAGAAACCTAGATCGGGAGTTCCGCCGTTGCAAGCCTGTAACATCCCAAATTTTCAATTTGGAATGTTATACATTAGGTCATCATGCATATCATATTTTCTCGCATTTTTCCGATCCTAGAAATTTCACGCAACTCAAGGACCCTCGGAGAGAGTTGGAAGTTTCATTATTTTCATATTTGGGATTTTCCAAATTTTGAAAATAGGATCATTTGGATTTATTTAAATTATCTTTATAAGGTTTTCCTACAAAAAAAATATTTTGAGAGGGAATAATATGACTTTCCCAAACAATTAGGAAAAATGAAGGTATTATAAATAAACCAAATTTGGTTTTGGAAGATTTATTTTGCTTAGGCAAAATGAGCATTTTAAAAATTTTACGCAAGTTTGTTGTTTTTAAAGTTCATTTTGTTCGACTCATTTTTAGGAGTCGGGGAAAATTTGTTTTATTTAAATCCGAGATCGTTTGGTATTTTTTTTAATTTCGTTTTGGTTAATTTTTATAAAAAAAAAATTCAGCGCCCTGGACGGATCGAGGCCCAGCCTGCCCAAGCCAGCCAGGCCCAGGCCCAGCCCCCGCCCACCTCCTCTCCTCCCTGGCTGAGCACCTCCGAGTCCCGCGCGCCGCATGAGAGCGCCGCCGCCGCCGAGTCCCAGCCGGACCCGGCTCCCTTACCCCTCCCAAGCCGCCACCCCCCCCTCCTTTATAACCCCCCCCCCCCTCTCTCACCCCAAACCCCACCACGGAGCCCGACGCCACCCGAGCCCGACGCCGAGCCGCCGCCGCCGTGGGCGCCGCCCCGCCGTCGCCGTGGGCGCCGCCGCCGACACGGACCCCGCCGCCGCCGACCGGACCCCGCCGCCTCTCCCGAGCCGGGAGCCCTCCGCGATCACCGGAGGTAGCCACCGCCACCGCGCCGATTCGGTTTTTTTTCCCCTCGAACCGTCCGGTTTATTTTTAAAAAAAATATATGTTCGGTTTTTTTAAAAAACCTAGATTGGTTTTATTTTTTTTCGGTTTTCTTATTTAACGAACGTTCACCGAACCGTTCGTTTCAATGAACGCGTTCGTTGGATTCGTTCTGTTAACGAACGTTCACTATTTAACCCGTTCGTCGTTTTCTTTTTAATCGGATTTAATCCGTTATTTTCTGATTTGATTTTAGATCTGATTTTCAAAACTGTTTTATTTCTCGCTCGTTTATCGGAATCAGGTGATTCAAGCGCCTGGAGTTTCGTAACGAAACCGCCGTTCCGATACCCTACTTTTACAGAGTTTTGCTACTGTGAAATTTTGACCTAATTTCAGATCGCTAAACCGAGTCGTTCTTTCTCGAGTTTCGACTTTCGGAGTTTGTTTTGATTCGATTCTTTGCAACCAGGGTTCTTAAGTTGAACTTTCTGGTTAGATCTTTTATTCGAGATTTCCCTGTGCATTAGATGAGTACTTATTGTATGCTTGTTGTTTGTCTGCGTTAGATCACCCGGAGTGCGCCGCTTGTTACTTCGAATCTCTAGGACTCGCGGATCATCAGCAAGGCAAGTAACACTTTGATCATACTCTTCTCATAACCCAGTTTTTATGCATTAGATCTATTCCTCAAACACTTGCATGATTAGGATCTAATTAAATTGTGGGTTATGGAAGTAGATTGAGGTAGTACCTATTACCTGTTTTACTTATGAAATCTTGGGAGTTACTTCTACGTTTGCTTGTTCATGCCATGCTATGCTAGTAGACGTGGATTGGGTGAGTGAATATCCATGACAGATGTGAGATTGTTAATTAATGGTTTATCTAAGGTGGCAACCTAAACACACATCTGGGTGGATTGAGGCACCTGGTTTCCATCAGACTTGCTGTATTTCTTGGACCGCCACCCGTGCTCTAAGGGATCATAAGATTATTCAAACCGAAACTTCCGTGTGCAGCCACAAGCCAATTATGGGCTCTGGCGTAGTTGACTAAGTCGTGCGAACTCTTACGGGTAGGCTAGCTGATGTAGGGGATGTAGGTTGGTACGGTCTACCCGCATGTAAGGTGCTAGCGCTTCTGAAAGACTATGTCTCGGTCATCCGTTTCTCAAACACCATGTAGTGCGAGAACCAAGCGGAGGCGATCGAGTCTTGTGGGGAAAAGTGCACAAACCTCTGCAGAGTGTATAAACTAATCATGATTAGCCGTGTCCCCGGTTATGGACAATTTGATTATCCTGTAATTGAATATCATGTGAATCTCAACATGTTACTTCTAAATAAAAGTTATTGGGTTTTGATGAGTACTTTTAATTGGGATTGAGGATGCTGTCAACCATTCTCAATTTTTAACAACCACCATGATAGTTAAATAAAATTATTCCTTTGATGTAGGGAAAAATCAGCTTTATGCAAATGTAACGTGAGAGCCTTACCACCAGCCAACTATGCATGTAGTATAGGCTTATTCATTCATTGCTCTTATGTGTTACATTGCCAAAGATATTCCATGTCTTGACCGTTTTGGCTGCAACTTTTCACGTTATGACTTTTCGCGACGACGAGTAAGGTGTTAGGTCGTGGTTCTATACTCGGTGATGCCGTTGGAGTTGATGGACTCGCTTACCTTCCAAGCCTTCGCTGTTATTATTAGATGGCCTTAAGCCATATTATTGTATTCAATTCCCTTGTGGACAACGATGTAATAAGTGTGTGATTGCTACTCTGCTATAAATCCTTCGGCTTGTGTGGTGTCGGCATTCGATCCAGGATGACATTGAGCACGAGACTTGATCCATTTGGGTCTGGTCGCTCTGAGAGAATGGTATCGAGCACTGCCGATCGTAGGACACGACCACTAAGTTAAAGCCATAGATTACCCTCTCTTCCCATTTTCTAACTCCTCATCTTTTCTACTCTCTTTAGGATGACGGACGCTGAAGATCAAGTACACCCAACCGGATGAAGGCACACCTTTTGGATTTCACTTGAAGGAAGTTACTAAGTACCGAACATTGGACTACCAAGCTTCACGGGACTTTCAACGCCACTCTGCTCAAGAGGAGCGCTGGAAGATTCATGCTCACGTTCCAGGAAGGACATTTGCCCCAATCACCAATCCTATAGATAGTGTTTTCAGTGCACCCACTTGGAGTCTGGGAAAGAGCATGGCAGCTCACATCACCATGGGACGCATTGGAGAAGTCTATCAAGAAGACCTCAAGGACACCATCTACCAGATTTGCGGACGCCGAGATGACAACTGGGACGTCGTCAGCACCAAGAAGGATAGGTCCATTGCAGCTTTCATCCAGGAGTTAAACCAGCACATTCGACGCCAGGAGAATCAAATGTGCAATGACATGTTGGAGTTGCAGAAGACAAAGGAAAGGATCATCGAACTGGAAGAAGAATTAAAGACTACACGCAAGGACTACATGGACGAGATCGTAGCTCTGGCAAGACACAATAACGATCTTAAGTACGAGATCGAAGAGCTCAAGAAGAAGTTGGCGCCAGAATGAAGACCAGTATGTCGAATACCCAATCGACTACATCAACATCGACGACACGATTCGGATCCAAGTGAACCCGATTTTGAAGACGAAGTGGAGCAGACATCATGGAGTCTTCCACGGTTCAAATTAGTAGAAGTCCCCACATATTAGTAGTATTCCTCCATGTAAACCTTTATAGTACACGCACTTTTGCGATAGTTAGATCGTTGTAACCCTTGTTTGATTGAATGAAGTGATTTTGTGTGCATTTGCTCATGTGCATTTGGGTAGTGATTCCCTTAGACCTCATTCTATTCTACATTTCTCTTCTCTTCTAAACCCTTCAGATGCCTCGAGACGCGACCCGGATTCGTTTTCCGCCAGAGATCACCCAAATGATCCAGCAGCAGAATACCCCGATTCAAACATTGGTGCGAACAACAACAACAACAACCCACCGCCACCACCACCACTGCGGATCATCGACTCGCTTCCTTAGATCGAACCGCCGGTGTATTCCAAGAGCACCGAGCCAATTGTAGCAGATGGTGGCTCCGCAAGATAGGAAGGAGCTGACCCACTGCAGGATGCGAGATGGTGAAAGAGTGAAGTTTGCAGCACATCAGCTTGAAGGACCCGCAGCAGCATGGTGGGAGAATTTCACACCACTTACCCGTAGACACCGTCACATGGGATCGGTTTGACAAGCTTTCGACCGCCCATGTTTCAGCAGAGCCATGGCCATGAAGAAGCGTGAGTTTCGCAACTTACGCCAAGGAGGAAGGACTGTTGGCAAGACGTGGATGACTTTAGCAAATTAGCACGTTATGCCCCGGATGACGTTGCTACTGATGCAGCTAAACAGAGAAGTTTCTAGAAGGACTGAATGATGAGTTCAACATGCCGTTGATGGTAGCAAGTTTCAACAACTACCAGGAGTTAGTAGACCGAGCTCTCATGATTGAAGGAAAGCAGAAGAATTGAGAACTGCAAGCGGAAGTATGGACAAGGGAAGTATAACTCTGGATCGGTGAAGCCTCGTTATACCCTAAATCAGAATTCAGTTTCAGATACCTATGGAGGAGGTAATTCGCATAACCATAATGGCACCAAGAATGGGAACGGAATGGAGGAAGCAACGGACAGAACCGCACCAACCCGTCTACACCATCCAAGGTAGACTGAGTCACATTACTTGCTTTAAGTGCCGCAAGATCGGGCATTATGCAAATGATCGCCTGTAGGGCGAATGGAAATGGCAATGGAAGCTCGAAAGAAGCCCAACCCTTTTCAACAGGGGACAAGTGAACCACATTGATGTGGAGGAGGTTGAAGATCAGCCCGATGCAAGAATCGGTAAGTTTTTGGTTAAGTCATTTCTGCAGTTGTTCTTTTTGATCTTGGTGCATCGCATTCATACATATCAAGGGATTTGTGGATAAGTACAAGTTACCAACCCAAGCCCTTAGGTCACCCATGCTAGTAACCTCACCCGAGCAGAGTACATGGCTAGTAAATGGTGTGATCGACCGCCACTAAGGATCGGACACTATGTTTTCCCTTCGACCTAATAGTTCGGAATCCCAAGGATTGGATGTGATATTAGGAATGGATTGGTTATCAAAGTATGGAGGAAACATAGATTGTACCACAAGGTCAATTTTGCTCACCACACCGAAGGAAGAAGGATTAAGTATGTATCACGGCACGAGCCGAGGAGAGCACAAGTTAATTGCTTATCGAGAGTGGTACAGGAAGAAGTACCGATGGTGAAGGATTATCTGATGTATTTCGGAAGAGTTGCGTGAATGCGCGGATAGAGACATCGAGTTTTGATCGAGCTGTTGCGTGAACAGGCCCGATATCGGCGACCGTCCGGGATGCCCGCAAAGGATTTGGCAGAAATTAAGAAGCAGATTAAGGAACTATTGGATAAAGGTTTTATTCGCCCAAGTTCTTCACCTTGGGGATCACCCGCTTTGTTAGTGGAGAAGAAGGATGGATCGTTGAGAATGGTTGTTGATTACCGTGGATTGAATGAAGTAACAATCAAGAACAAGTACCCACTACCGATGATAAATGATCTGTTTGATCGCTTGCAAGGAGCCAAAGTGTTCTCTAAGATCGACTTGCGATCGTGGTACCATCGATTGAAGATTCGGGAGCAAGATATACCCAAGACAACGTTTACCATGAGATATGGATGTATGAGTATACCGTTATGTCATTTGGATGACTAACGCACCAGCCTATTTCATGAACACGATGAACAAAGTGTTTATGGAGTTTTGGACAAGTTAAATCGTGGTGTTCATTGATGACATTTTGATTTTCTCGAAGAATGAAGAGGAACACAAGGAACATTTGAGATTGGTTTTGAGAAACCGAGGAACACCAATTGTATGCCAAGTTCAGCAAATGTGAGTTTTGGTTAAGGAAGTTGGATTTCTCGGACATGTTATATCCGGAGAAGGGATAGCAGTTGACCCCACAAAAGTTGAGACCGTAACCAAGTGGGAAGCACCAACGACAGTTGAGAGATTCGAGTTTCCTTGGACTCGCAGGATACTACGAAGATTCATTGAGAATTTCTCCAGGATTGCAAAGCCTATGACTGAATTGTTGAAAAAGGAAAACAAATTCATATGGGTGAGGACTGTGAGGCAAGTTTTCAGGAGTTGAAGAAAAGATTGGTTACCTCACCAGTTTGATATTGCGATCAAACTAAGGATTATGAGGTGTATTGCACGCTTCACGTCGAGGACTTGGAGCAGTGCTTATGCAGGAAGGAAGAGTTGTTTCGTATGCTTCACGACAACTTAAGCCCCATGAGTTGAATTATGCCACTCATGATTTGGAGTTAGCAGCCGTTGTGCATGCCTTGAAGACGTGGAGACATTTTCTCATTGGAAATCATTGTGAAGTATATACGGATCACAAGAGTTTGAAGTACATCTTCACACGAATGAATTGAATCTCGAGATGAGGAGATGGTTAGAGCTAATCAAGGATTATGATATGAGATTGCATTACCACCGGAAAGGCTAATGTCGTAGCAGACGCATTGAGCCGTAAGAGCCACGTCAATACCCTAATGATGGGAGGAATACCCAATGAGTTAGCCGAGGACCTTCGAGAGCTATGTTTGGAAATAGTTCCGAGAGGCTATGTAGCAGCATTGGAGATTGATCGACACGATGGACAAAATCGGAGAAGCCCAAAAGGCAGATAAGGAAGTTGCCTCTATAAAGGAGAAAATGAGCAAAGGAAAGGCTAAAGGATTTTGAGAAGATGAACACGATACCCTATGGTTTGAAGACCGTGTTTATGTGCCCAATGACCCGTAGATCGGAAGTTGATTTTACAAGAAGCCCATGATTCACCCTATTCGATTCACCAGAAATACCAAGATGTATTTGGATTTGAAGAATATTTTCGGTGGACCGGAATGAAGAAGGATATTGCGGAGTATGTAGCAATTTGCACGTATGTCGAAAGTAAAGGCGAACATCGAAACCAGCAGGATTGTTGCAACCATTGCCGATACCGAATGGAAGTGGGATAAACTAGGCATGGATTTCATCACAGGTTTGCCAAAGACCCGTTCAGATATGACTCGATTTGGGTCATAGTCGACCGTTTGACCAAGGTAGCTCATTTCATTCCAAATCAAGACTACCTATAGCAGTGCTAAGTTGGCAAAGATATACATGACCAGAATTGTATGCTTACGGAGTTCCGAGGAGCATTGTATCGAATGAGGAACCCGGTTTACTTGAAATTTTGGAACCGGTTGCACGAAACATTGGGAACCCGATTGAATTCAGACAGCTTTCCACCCACAGACCGATGGACAGACCGAGAGAGTCAATCAGATTTTGGAGGACATCTTTGAGAGCTTGTGCACTAGATTATGGATCTAGCTGGGACGATAATTTGCCGTATGCAGAATTTTCCTACAACAACAGTTACCAAACAAGCTTAAAGATGGCACCTTTCGAGGCCTTGTATGGAAGAAGGTGCAGGACACCATTGTCATGGGACGAAACTGGAGATCGTCAGCTATTTGGACCAGATTTGATTAAGGAGTCTGAAAGAAAGTTAAGTTGATTGAGACAGGCTCAAGGTAGCCCATCTGCATGTAAGAGCTATGCCGATTCAAAGCGCAAAGCTATTGAGTATGAAGTTGGAGCAGAGTATATCTCGAGTATCCCGCTTGAGGAGTTAAGCGTTTTGGAGTGAAAGGAAAGTTAGCACCCGTTTAGTTGGACCGTATAAGATTTTGCAACGCATGGGAGAAGTTGCGTATAAGTTGGAATTACGGAAGGACTGTCAGGAGTTCATGATGTATTCCATGTTTCTCGATTGAAGAAATGTCACCCGAGATTGCAGAGGTACCGTTAAGAGACACGGTGCCTTTGGAGGCAATTCGATTGAAGGATGACTTGACATATGAAGAAAAGCCGTTAAGATTCTCGATTATGCCGCAGAGTTACCCGCAGCAAGGTTATCAAGTTTTGCAAAGTTCGATTGGAGCCACCACACCGAGGATGAAGCCACAGGAAAGAGAGGAAGTTTTGTAAGGACCACCTCACCTATTTTCTAGCCAACCCGAATCTCGAGGGCGAGATTCATCTTAATAGGTTTGTAACATCCCAAATTTTCAATTTGGAATGTTATACATTAGGTCATCATGCATATCATATTTTCTCGCATTTTTCCGATCCTAGAAATTTCACGCAACTCAAGGACCCTCGGAGAGAGTTGGAAGTTTCATTATTTTCATATTTGGGATTTTCCAAATTTTGAAAATAGGATCATTTGGATTTATTTAAATTATCTTCATAAAGTTTTCCTACAAAAAAATATTTTGAGAGGGAATAATATGACTTTCCCAAACAATTAGGAAAAATGAAGGTATTATAAATAAACCAAATTTGGTTTTGGAAGATTTATTTTGCTTAGGCAAAATGAGCATTTTAAAAATTTTACGCATGTTTGTTGTTTTTAAAGTTCATTTTGTTCGACTCATTTTTAGGAGTTGGGGAAAATTTGTTTTATTTAAATCCGAGATCGTTTGGTATTTTTTTTATTTCGTTTTGGTTAATTTTTATAAAAAAAAAATTCAGCGCCCCCCCCCCTGGACCGAGGCCCGGCCCGGCCCAAGCCAGCCTGGGCCCAGGCCCAGCCCCTGCCCACCTCCTCTCCTCCCTCAGGCTGGCACTCTGAGTCCCGCCGCCAGACGAGAGCGCCGCCGCCGCCGAGTCCCAGCCGGACCCGGCTCCCCCCCCTCCCAAGCCCGGCCACCGCCCCCTCCCCTTATAACCCCGCCCCCTCTCTCACCCCAAACCCCACCACGGAGCCCGACGCCACCCGAGCCCGACGCCGAGCCGACGCCGCCAGGCCGCCACGCCGACGCCGGGCCTTGCGGACCCGCAGCCGACCCGGACCCGCCGCCCTCTCCCGAGCCGGGCGCCCTCCGCGATCACGGAGGTAGCCACCGCCGCCGCGCCGATTCGGTTTTTTTCCTCGAACCGTCCGGTTTATTTTTTAAAAAATATATGTTGGTTTTTTAAAAAAACCTAGATTGGTTTTATTTTTTGGTTTTCTTATTTATGACGTTCACCGAACCGTTCGTTTCAATGAACGCGTTCGTTGGATTAGTTTCTGTTAATGAACGTTCACTATTTAACCCGTTAAATCGTTTTCTTTTTAATCGGATTTAATCCGTTATTTTCTCGATTTGATTTTAGATCTGATTTTCAAAACTGTTTTATTTCTCGCTTGTTTATCGGAATCGGGTGATTCAAGCGCCGAGTTTCAGAACGAAACCGCCGTTCGACTACCCTACTTTCACAGAGTTTTGCTACTGTGAAATTTTGACCTAATTTCAGATCGCTAAACCGAGTCGTTCTTTCTCGAGTTTCGACATTAGGAGTTTGTTTTGATTCGATTCTTTGCAACCAGGGTTCTTAAGTTGAACTTTCTGGTTAGATCTTTTATTCGAGATTTCCCTCTGCATTAGATGAGTACTTATTGTATGCTTGTTGTTTGTCTGCGTTAGATCACCCGGAGTGCGCCGCTTGTTACTTCGAATCTCTAGGACTCGCGGATCATCAGTAAGGCAAGTAACACTTTGATCATACTCTTCTCATAACCCAGTTTTTATGCATTAGATCTATTCCTCAAACACTTGCATGATTAGGATCTAATTAAATTGTGGGTTAGGGAAGTAGATTGAGGTAGTACCTATTACCTGTTTTACTTATGAAACCTTGGGAGTTACTTCTACGTTTGCTTGTTCATGCCATGCTATGCTAGTAGACGTGGATTGGGTGAGTGAATATCCATGACAGATGTGAGATTGTTAATTAATGGTTTATCTAAGGTGGCAACCTAAACACACATCTGGGTGGATTGAGGCACTGGTTTCCATCAGACTTACTGATATTTCTTGGACCGCCACCTGTGCTCTAAGGGATCATAAGATTATTCAAACCGAAACTTCCGTGTGCAGCCACAAGCCAATTATGGGCTCTGGCGTAGTTGACTAAGTCGTGCGAACTCTTACGGGTAGGCTAGCTGATGTAGGGGATGTAGGTTGGTACGGTCTACCCACATGTAAGGTGCTAAGCGCTTCGAAGACTATGTCTCGGTCATCCGTTTCTCAAACACCATGTAGTTCGAGAACCAAGCGGAGGCGATCGAGTCTTGTGGGGAAAAGTGCACAAACCTCTGCAGAGTGTATAAACTAATCATGATTAGCCGTGTCCCGGTTATGGACAATTTGAGTATCCTGTAATTGAATATCATGTGAATCTCAACATGTTACTTCTAAATAAAAGTTATTGGGTTTTGATGAGTACTTTTAATTGGGATTGAGGATCTTGTCAACCATTCTCAATGTTTAACAACCACCATGATAGTTAAATAAAATTATTCCTTTGATGTAGGGAAAAATCAGCTTTATGCAAATGTAACAGAGAGCCTTACCACCAGCCAACTATGCATGTAGTATAGGCTTATTCATTCATTGCTCTTATGTGTTACATTGCCGGCATATTCCATGTCTTGACCCGTTTTGGCTGCAACTTTTCACGTTATGACTTTTCGAACGACAGTAAGGTGTTAGGTCGTGGTTCTATACTCAGTGATGCCGTTGGAGTTGATGGACTCGCTTACCTTCCAAGCCTTCATTGTTATTATTAGATGGCCTTAAGCCATATTATTGTATTCAGTTCCTTGTGGACAACGATGTAATAAGTGTGTGATTGCTACTCTGCTATAAATCCTTCGAAGTACTGTGTGGTGTCAGCATTACTGATCCAGGGATGACACTGAGCACAGAGACTTGATCCATTTGGGTCTGGTCGCTACAAAGCCTCTGTAGCACAAAAAACCAACCGAGAGCCCGTTCCGGCACCCTGCCGGAGGGGGAAACCATCACCGGTGGCCATCTTCATCATCCTGGCGGTCTCCATGATGAGGAGGGAGTAGTTCACCCTCGGAGCTGAGGGTATGTACCAGTAGCTATGTGTTTGATCTCTCTCTCTCTCTCTCTCTCTCTCTCTCTCTCTCTCTCTCTCTCTCTCTCTCTCGTGTTCTTGATTTGGCACGATCTTGATGTACCACGAACTTTGTCACTATAGTTGGATCATATGGTGTTTCTCCCCCTCTACCTTCTTGTGATGAATTGAGTCTTGTTCTTTGAGGTTTCGTTATGTTGGATCGAGTATTGAATTTGAGAACACTTGATGTATGTCTTGCGATGGGATATCTGTGGTGACAATGGGATGTTCTATTGATTTACTTGATGTATGTTTTGGCACTCAACTCGCGGATTCCCGAGGTGACATTGGGGTAATCTATGAATAGGGGTTGATGCACGTTTTCGTCCGACGTTCTCTGATAGAAACTTTGGATTGATTCTTTGTTGCATGTTGAGGGATTGTTATATGAACAGATTATGTTATCATTGTTGAGATACCTTGCACTAGTGAAAGTATGAACCATAGGCCTTGTTTTCGAGCATTGCAATACCGTTTTTCTCACTTTCGTTACTAGTTACCTAGTTGTTTTTATTTATTAAGATTATAAAACTATATTTCCAACATCCATATTACACTTGTATCACGATCTCTTCGCGGAACTAGTGCACCTATACAATTTACCATTGGTATTGGCTGTGTTGGGGACACAAGAGACTCCTTGTTATTTGATTGCAGGGTTGTTTGAGACAGACCATCTTTA
>CM038679.1:457999759-458159759 GCA_021605205.1 Aegilops longissima | reverse complement strand
CTCATACCGCGTTAGGGCACGCCTAGCATCACGCTTTGCTTTGTCATGCATCGTCATGCATCTGCTTGCATTGTATTCATTGTTTCTTCCCCTCTTCTTCCGCTTAGACACCGAGACCGACGCTGCTGCTGCCATTCGACCACGGAGTTGACGACCCCTCTCTCTTGCGGAGGAGCCCCCCCTTGATCACAAGATATCACCTACTCTCTCTCTATCTGCTTGCATTAGAGTAGTGTAGCATGTTATCGCTTTTCGTTATTCCTATTCTCGCCAGATAGCTTTGTCATTGTTGCTACAGGTTGTTACCCTTACACTGCTATCCTCATCGCTTAGTATAGGATGCTAGTATTCCATCTGTGGCCCTACCTTCTTGTCCGTCCGCCATGCTATATATTATCGGGCCGTGATCACTCGGGAGGTGATCACGGTATATCTTATACTTATACATGATACATGTGGTGATTAAAGACGGTCGGCTCGAGGAGTACCCGGAGTGGATCTTTGTGGCGGAGCGACAGGCAGGTTGAGACCGCCTAGAGAGAGGTGGGCCTGGCCTGTTCGGCATTCGCGGATACTTAACACGCTTAACGAGATATTGGTATTTGATCCGAGTTGGGACGTTGACCTTATACGCACTAACCGCCACGTGGGACAAGATATGGGCAACCGCGCCATGGTATCACCAAGCATTTCGTGACGTCGGCGATCGAAGCGGCGACGCCGGATTGACTGGAATGCCACTAGGCTAGGTTCACTTCGCCCACGCAACGCGTGTGTGTGTGCTAAGGCGATGGGCCTGCACTTCTGGCGCATAGGTTTAGACCGGCGCGGTTGACCTCTCCGTTATGCCTAGGTGGGGTTGCGACGTGTTGATCTTCCATGACGGGCATGACCCACAAAAGTGTGTCCGCCAAATGGGATCGAGCGTGTCGGGTAATGTGGTGCACCCTGCAGGGAAGTTAATCTATTGAATAGCCGTGATCTTGATAATGATCGACTTGGAGTTGTACCTTGACCTTATGACAACTAGAACTGGATACTTAATAAAAACACACCTTCCAAGTGCGAGATACAACCGGTGGTCGCTTCTCTAACAGGGCTACGAGGAGAGGATCGCCGGTAGGATTATGCTATGCGATGCTACTTGGAGGACTTCACTACTCTTCGCTACATGTTGCAAGACGGAGGCTGCGAAGCGTAGTCTCCAGCAGGATTATTTATCCCCTCTTATTCGGCATTCTCAGATTCGGTCCATCGATATGGCCCTTTACACATATACCCATGCATATGTAGTGTAGCTCCTTGCTTTGCAGTACTTTTGATGAGTAATCACGGTTGCCTTGTTCCCTTTTCCTCCTTTCTTTACCCGATTGCTGCGACTCAGACGATGGAGCCGAGAGCCAGACGCCACTGCCGATGATGACTCCTACTACACCGGAGGTGCCTACTACTACGTTCAGGTCACGACGACGACAGAGTAGTTTAGGAGGATCCTGCAGGAGGCCTGCGCCTCTTTGATCTCAGAACCAAGTTTGTGCTAGCCATCTTATGGCAACTTCTTTAACTTATGTCTGTACTCAGATATTGTTGCTTCCGCTGACTCATCTATGATCGAGCACTTGTATTCGAGCCCTCGAGGCCCATGGCTTGTATTATGATGCTTGTATGACTTATTTATGTTTTAGAGTTGTGTTGTGATATCTTCCCGTGAGTCCCTGATCTTGATTGTACACTTTGCGTGCATGATTAATGTACGATTGAATCGGGGGCGTCACAATATGAGTGCCTCCGGCGGTGTACCAGGATGGGCAATGAATCAAGAGTGACATGTATGAAAAATTATGAATGGTGGACTTGCCACAAATACGATGTCAACTACATGATCATGCAAGGCAATATGACAATGATGAAGCGTGTCATAATAACGGAACGGTGGAAAGTTGCATGGCAATATATCTCGGAATGGCAATGGAAATGCCATAATAGGTAGGTATGGTGGCTGTTTTGAGGAAGGTATATGGTGGGTTTATGGTACCGATGAAAGTTGTGCGGTACTAGAGAGGCTAGCAATGGTGGAAGGATGAGAGTGTGTATAATCCATGGACTCAACATTAGTCATAAAGAACTCACATACTTATTGTAAAAATCTACAAGTAATCAAAACAAGCACTATGCGCATGCATCTTGGGGGATAGATTGGTATGAAAAGACCATCGCTCGTCCCCGACCGCCACTCATAAGGAGGACAATCAAAGAAACACCTCACGCTTCAAATTTGTTACACAACGGTTACCATACGTGCATGCTACGAGACTTGCAAACCTCAACACAAGTATTTCTCAAATTCAAAAATACTCAACTAGCATGACTCTAATGTCACCATCTTCATATCTCAAAACAATCATCAAGTATCAAACTTCTCATAGTATTCAATGCACTCTATATGAAAGTTTTTATTATACCCATCTTGAATGCCCATCATATTATGACTAATTTTATAACCAAAGCAAATTACCATGTTGTTCTAAAAGAATCTCAGAATAATATAAGTGAAGCATGAGAGATCAATAATTTGTATAAAATAAAACCACCACCGTGCTCTAAAAATATATAAGTGAAGCACCAGAGCAAAATTATCTAGCTCAAAAGATATAAGTGAAGCACATAGAGTATTCTAATAAATTCTGATTCATGTGTGTCTCTCCCTAAAGGTGTGTACATAAAGGATGATTGTGGTAAACTAGAAAGAAAAGACTCAAATCATACAAGACGCTCCAAGCAAAACACATATCACGCGGTGAATAAAAATATAGCCTCAAGTAAATTTACCGATAGACGAAGACGGAAGAGGGGATGCCTTCTAGGGCATCCCCAAGCTTAGGATTTTGGTTGTCCTTGAATTTTTCCTTGGGGTACCTTGGGCATCCCCGAGCTTAGGCTCTTGTCACTCCTTATTCCAAAATCCATCAAATCTTTACCCAAAAACTTCAAAACTTCACAACACAAAACTTAACAGAAAATCTCATGAGCTCCGTTAGTATAAGAAAAAAACCCACCACTTTAAGGTACTATAATGAACTCAATCTTTATTTGTATTGGTGTTAAACCTACTGTATTCCAACTTATCTAAGGTTCATACCCCTGATACTACCCATAGATTCATTAAAATAAGCAAACAACACACGAAAAACAGAATCTATCAAAACAGAACAATCTGTAGCAATCCGATTCATATGAATACTTCTATCACTCCAAAAATTCTGAAAACATAGGACGACCTAGATAATTTGTTTATTAATCTACTGAATTTGGAATCAGTATTTTATCACTCTATGGTGATTTTTAACAATTGTTTTCGTGAGCATAAAGTTTCTGTCCTTTTCAGCAAGATTAAATAATTATCACCCAAGAAGATCCTATAGGTTTTACTTGGCACAAACACTAATTAAAACATAAAAATACATCTAACCAGAGGCTAGATGAATTATTTATTACTAAAAATGAACAAAAAGCAAAGAACAAAAGCTAAAATTGGGTTGCCTCCCAACAAGCGCTATCGTTTAATGCCCCTAGCTTGGCATAAAACATGAATAGATCTAGGTATTATCATGTTTGGCCTTTATCTTTTTAATGGAGTTATGCTCTAATCCGGGAGGTTCTTTACGTTTCCCTTCATACTCGAAGATTTTTAGATCCAGAGCATCCAACCGCTTATTGCAAAGAGTGATCAACATATTCATGCAGTGAAGGTTCCTGCTAACATTTTTAAGGGGTCCAAGAGATTTTAGCAAAATTTTAGTTACTTCGCATAGTTTCTCAAAAACTTGGGTTCCTTCTTGAGTATGATGTAGTCCCTTTTGTGGGGGTAGTACTCCTACTATTCCCTCTAGAATCTCATACGCAATACTAGGATCAATTTCAATAAAATTCCCTTTAGCGGCAAAATCCAAGAGTTGTCTATGGGACATAGTTAGCCCAACATAAAAATTGCAAAGTAAAATCTTGAAATCTCCCACTATAGTGCAATTACGATAGGATTCACAAAGGGAGAGATAAAGAGCTCACCGTGAAGGTGAAACAAACGATCTAACACACAAGCACACAAGAAGCAAGCGAAAAGAGGCGAACGGAAAAGAGGCGAAGAAACTTTTTGAAGATCATTTTAGAAGTGGGGGATAGGAAAACGAGAGGCGAATGGCAAATAATGTAATGCGAGGGAGAAGAGTTTATGATGGGTACTTGGTATGTCTTGACTTGAGCGTAGATTTCCCCGGCAACGGTGCCAGAAATCCTTCTTGCTACCTCTTGAGCATGTGTTGATTTTTCCTTGAAGAGGAAAGGGTGATGCAGCAAAGTAGCCTAAGTATTTCCTCAGTTTTTGAGAACCAAGGTATCAATCCAGTAGGAGATAACACGCAAGTCACCTAGTACCTGCACAAACAATCAAGAACCTTGCAACCAAGGCGATAAAGGGGTTGTCAATCCCTTCATGGTCACTCGCAAAAGTGAGATCTAATAAAGATAGTAAGATAAATGTTTTTGGTATTTTTGTTGTATAGATTGGAAAGTAAAGATTACAAAACAAAATAAATAGGAAACTACAATTGTAGATCGGGAACTTATATGATGTAAAATAGACCCGGGGGCCATAGGTTTCACTAGTGGCTTCTCTCAAGATAGCATGTATTACGGTGGGTGAACAAATCACTGCCGAGCAATTGATAGAAAAGCGCCTAGTTATGAGAATATCTAGGCAATGATCATGAATATAGGCATCACGTCCGTGTCAAGTAGACCGAAACGATTCTGCATGTACTACTATTACTCCACACATAGACCGCTATCCAGCATGCATCTAGCGTATTAAATTCATAAGAACAGAGTAACGCATTAAGCAAGATGACATGATGTAGAGGTATAAACTCAAGCAATATGATATAAACCCCATCTTTTTATCCTTGATGGCAACAATACAATACATGCCTTGCTGCCCCTACTATCACTGGGAAAGGACACCGCAAGATTAAGCCCAAAGCTAAGCACTTCTCCCATTGCAAGAAATATCAATCTAGTAGGCTAAACTAAACCGATAATTCGAAGAGACTTGCAAAGATATCAAATCATGCACATAAGAATTCAGAGAAGAACCAAATATTATTCATAGATAAACTTGATCATAAATTGATAATTCATTGGATCTCGGCAAACACACCGCAAAAGAGCATTACATCGAATAGATCTCCAAGAAGATTGAGGCGAACTTTGTATTGAGAACCAAAGAGAGAGAAGAAGCCATCTAGCTAATAACTATGGACCCGAAGGTCTGTGGTAAACTACTCACACATAATTGGAGAGGCTATGGTGTTGATGTAGAAGCCCTTCGTGATCGATTCCCCTTCTGGCAGGAGCGCCGGAAAAGGCCCCAAGATGGGATCTCACGGGTACAGAAGGTTGCGGCGGTGGAAAAGTGGTTTTAGTGGCTCCCCATGATGTTTTTAGGGTATAAGAGTATATATAGGCGAAAGAAGTGTGTCGGTGGAGCTCCATGGGGTCCACAAGGGTGGGGGCGCGCCTACCGCCCCTGGGCGTGCCCTCCTGCCTCGTGGCCGCCTCACGGAGTTCCAGACTTGAACTCCAAGTCTTCTGGATTACTTTCGTTCCAAGAAATATCATTGCGAAGGTTTCATTCCGTTTGGATTCCGTTTGGTATTCCTTTTCTGCAAAACACTGAACTAGGCAAAAAAAAACAGAAACTGGCACTGGGCCTCCGGTTAATAGGTTAGTCCCAAAAATACTATAAAAGAGCATATTAAAGCCCATTAAACATCCAAAACATATAATATAATAGCACGGAACAATAAAATATTATAGATACGTTGGAGACGTATCAACAGCAAGCAAATATATGCATTCCTATCGGTATGTTTAAAACTGGATTGATGAAATGTACTGCACAGTAAATAATTGCACATATAGAGCATAACATTGTGAACAACTGAAATAAACAAGGCATACTGCAAACAACCAGATATAGCAATTAAAACCGGACATTCTCACTACACTACAAAAGGGACTCGACAAAACAAATCATGGGTTTCCCCCTGTGAAGAGGCACGACAAAACAAATCATGTGTTTCCTCACTTGTCACAGATGGGCTCGTTCCCGTGGGAAGAGCACGTACCCTGGATGCGCTCCATGTTGTCGCAGATGGGCTCCTTCCCCTTGGAAGAGCACGTTTATAGGGTGCCCTCCCTGATGTCGCGGATGGGTGCTATCCCCTTGGAAGAACAGATCGGCTCTTTTCCCTTGGAAGAGCCGAAGAGGGTGCCCTCCTTGTGGTCGCCGTCGATGAGGTCTGACTTGGAAGCTGTGGATTCCAAGCCAGCGTCGCAAAACGTGTCCTTCAGAAATGACAAAAGGGGCTTGATGGTAATGTAGGATGGCAAATTGTTGACAGCGAGCCAGAGGAGATCAGCGGCGGGGCCATGGATGAGATCGACGGTGGTTCAACCCGAGGGGTTGGGGTGGGCCACTTAACCTGTGACATATCCCGCCTCAGGCCATCGCTGTCGGTGACCTCGATGTCATAGCCGACGGCCGAGACATGCCCGCATACTCTAGCCCACTACTTGAGTGCCTGCCGCTAGTAATGGTCATCAGCTTCCTCGGCGACGTCGGGCGAAGAGACCGCGATACACCTCTTTTGGGCCAGTCGCTCCTCGAGCTCCACGGGAAGCATAACCGGGCTTAAGCTGCGACGCTCTGGAGTGGGGGATGGGGATCTGTGGGAAATGGGGCGTTTGGCAGGCGTCATCTAAGAAACTCAGGGCAGCCTGGGTATGGAGATCAGTGGGTGATCTGCACGGGCAAACCGGCAGATGTTGACAATGGAGGCCTCTCGGCGGCGGCGGCGGTGGGGACCTTGCTAGGGTTTCGAGCGACAGAGGGTGTGTGTGTGTGTGCACGCCCGAGGAGGTTTTGATGTGTGTGTGTGGATGGGGGTGGGGGCGGGGGTGTTTTTGAGGAAATGATGCGGGTACAGAAAATTTTACTACGCGGGAGTGAAATGCCGGGGCTATTGAAAATTTTGTTGTCGGTGCATCGCACACGAGGAGATAACAACCGTGTGTTATGAAACAGAAAAACCCTCGAGGAGGGTAGATATTTTGGAGGGATGTAGGCGGGATTGGGAACAAGAAACATCACACACGGTCGAAACACAATAATCGCGTGTTATCAAACAAAAAAAGCTGCAGGAAGGTAGATATTTTTGAGTGGGGAAGCCTCATGGAGCCCAATGCACACGCTTAGTTTGAATGAACCATGTCTGTTGCATCATCCGACTTGTCTAATGTTCATAAATTTGGAGAAAATTGACGTGGGAGAGGGTCAGAACATGAACACACTTGCATGTGGACCAAATTTATGTATGAGAAGGGTAGTTTGATTTTCAAATACCAAATGCAACTTTGATGTGGCACCTATCTCGCAAAGCGCACGATATTGCTTGCCCCCACCCCCTCGTGTCGGCACGAACGGAATCTGTGACGCCCCCGATTCAATCGTACACTAATCATACACGCAAATGTGTACGATCAATATCAGGGACTCACGGGAAGATATCATAAAACAACTCTAAAAATAAAATAAGTCATACAAGCATCATAATACAAGCCAGGGGCCTCGAGGGCTCGAATACAAGTGCTCGATCATAGACGAGTCGGGCCGGAAGCAACAATATCTCGAGTACGGACATAAGTTAAACAAGTTGCCATAAGATGGCTAGCACAAACGGGATACAGATCGAAGAGGCGCAGCCTCCCGCTCGATACTCCTAAACTACTCCCGGTCGCCGCCGCCGCCCGAACGTAGTAGTAGGCACCTCCGGTAGTAGGAGTCGCTGTCGACGGGTGGCGTCGCCCTAGGTTCAAAGATCTGGTTGGCACAACCGTAGAAGGGAAAGGGGAAAATAGGAGAAAAGCAACCATGAGTACTCATCCAAAGTACTGCAAGCAAGGAGCTACACTACATATGCATGGGTATCTCGTAAAGGGGCGATATCGGTGGATCGAATGCAGAATGCCGAATAAGGGGGATAGTTAGTCCCATCAAGACTACGCTTCGCCACTCCATCTTGCAAAGCATGTAGAAGAGAGTAGATGGTAAGTTCACCAAGTATCATCACATAGCATATCTCACCGGGCGATCCTCTCCTTGTCGCCCTGCTAGAGAGCGATCACCGGGTTGTATCTGGCACTTGGAAGGGTGTGCTTTATTTAGTATCCTGTTCTAGTTGTCATAAGGTCAAGGTACAACTCCAAGTCGTCCTGTTACCGAAGATCACGGCTATTCGAACAGATAAACTTCCCTACATGGGTGCACCACATAACCCAACACGCTCGATCCCATTTGGCCTGACACACTTTCCTGGGTCATGCCCGGCCTTGGAAGATCAACACGTCGCAGCCCCACATAGGCACAATAAAGAGGTGAGCAAGCCGGTCTAAATCCTATGGCGCAGAGGTCTGGGCCCATCGCCCATTGCACACCTTCATGTTGTGTGGGCGGCCGGAAGCAGACCTAGCCTAGCAGCGCTCCAAATCCAATCCGCGCGCGCCGCCGGCCGGCCGATGTCACGAAGGCTTCGGCTGATACCGCCGAGTGCCCATATCTTTCCCACGTAGTTGTTAGTGCGTATAGACCAAATGGCCAGACTCAGATCAAATACCAAGAACTCGTTAAGCGTGTTATTTTGAAGTAACCGCGGACGCCGACTAGGGCCAGGCCCACTGTCGGTGTCAAAACCGGCGGATCTCGGATAGGGGGTCCCGAACTATGCTTCTAGGCGGATGGTAACAGGAGACAATGGACACGATGTTTTTACCCAGGTTCGGGCCCTCTCGATGGAGGTAATACCCTACTCCTGCTTGATTAATATTGATGATATGGGTAGTACAAGAGTAGATCTACCACGAGATCGAGAGGCTAAACCCTAGAAGCTAGCCTATGGTATGATTGTTGTTCGTCCCCACGGACTAAAACCCTCCGGTTTATATAGACACCGGATAGGTTAGGGTTACAGAGTCGGTTACAATGGTAGGAGATCTACATATCCAGACGCCAAGCTTGCCTTCCACGCCAAGGAAAGTCCCATCCGGACACGGACGAAGTCTTCAATCTTGTATCTTCATAGTCCAGGAGTCCGGCCAACGGTGATAGTTCGGCTATCCGGACAGCCCCTAATCCGAGACTCCCTCAGTAGCCCCCGAACCAGGCTTCAATGACGATGAGTCCGGCGCATTGATTGTCTTCGGCATTGCGAGGCGGGTTCTTCTCCAAATTCCATATACTTGTCGAACAATGTCCGACTTCTGATAAATGTTGCGCTCCTTGGCTTCTATGCCCAATAATGGCCATCTTCCACGTGTTTGAATGAATACGAAAAGCCAGGGTATTTTTGCACTTACCCCCCTAGCTGCGCAAATGAGCCGCCTATAAAAGGGGCGAGGATCTAGATCTGAGTCACACCATCCTCCTTCATGAAGCTTTCATCGGAGCGCCTCGACCAAAGCCCATTCCATCATGGACAATCGACGCAGTTCCTCCTTCAAGGCCCCAGCCCTCTCACTCGAAATTGGGAGAGATGCTCGACCCAGCATAGCGAGCTAGTTATACTCCAAACCAAGGGATTTCTTCCCCCGGCCTTCATGGTTCTGGTTCGAGCCGGACTTGCCACCTACAAGGGCAGAAATCAAGCGGAGAGTGTCCTCGATCCCTCTAAAGGAGAGCGGGTGTGCTTTATCTCTTATCTAGTAAGAGGACTCGGATTTCCAATCCATCCATTTCTCCGGGGGTTCTTGGAGTTCTACGGCCTCCAGTTGCACCACCTTACGCCTGCCTCCATTTTGCACATCGCGGGCTTCGTGGCCCTTTGCGAACTGTTCTTGGGCGTCGAGGCTCATTTTGCACTGTGGAAGAGATTATTCTGCCTAGTACCCCGTTCTCATGAGGGGTCGATATATCAAGTGGGCGGAGCCGAACTATGGCGATCGCTGGGACCGGATATCTATCCGAACCCCGAAGAAGGCGTCCAAGACCGGCCTTCGAATGGTTTTACAGGAGGACGCCCCGCTGCCGGATCCTGTTCGATCGGCCTTCCGAGTTTAGCAATGCTCCTCGAAGAAGCGCCTAAGCTGGCGCGCCGAAGCCCCTGTGAGGGAAAATGATCGGATGTCCTTTAATTGATGAGCCGAATAAGATTATCGGTTTCATGCCGGATTGACCATGATTGAGTCATGGCAATCTGCATTATGAGGGGAGTGCAGCCGCTTCAATATAGGGGCCACCCCATGTGGGACTACAACGGGGAGGATGATGCCACCCGCCATGGCCGCAAAGGGCCGGGATCGGTCACCGAACTGGTGAAGACCTTGTGCGCCATGTATAAAGGGAGGAGGAGGATTTTCTGCGCCAACCCATCGAGCGAGTTTTCTTCAATAATCCTCGGTTGGCTAAGCAAACATCTTTGTGGCCTGTCCGATCCATGTTCCCCTGATTAAATATCTCATTTCATGGTTTCTGCGCAGGAACTCCGCCGGACTATGGAGAAGATACACAGCCCGCCCCCACAACCCGAGGATCCGGAACGGTCCTCGATCCGCCTCCGAAGAGGGTCCGGATATAAAGGTGGAGCTGATCGACGGGTGTTCCACCAACTTAGCATCGACAATGCTTTGTTGCTATTACGGCCGACACCGGAATACTTCCAGCCTCATCGTAATCGAGACCGAGGTCCCAATACTCGATAATGACCCATCCGTGCTTATTTTTGATCACCGATACCAATGATGTTTCGCAGGGGTACCTTCGAGGCAGAAGCCGAGCTCAGCGCGGCTAGCCAACAAGGGCAGAGGCGGCCCAGAGGCTAAAAAGAAGTGCGGTCCGAATCGAAACTCCGCCGCAACGGTATGGCGGTCACCATATTCCTGTGATTGATTCCTCGAAGGCGATTAACGCTGGTGCTCTTTTCAGAAAGAGCGCCACGGATCGAGTCCGGAGAGGTTGCTAATCGAACCTCCACCGCCAGGCTTCAAAGCCGGGTCCGGAAGAGGAGGCAAGCACAAGACGTGCGTCGGATGCTCCTCCGACAGAGGATGCCGACAAATTGTCCGCCACCAACTCCGAGGTGGAGAGCCCCATGAATCACAGGCGCCGCCGGACAGTTCTTCGTGACGCGTGTTTCTCCCAAGAGGCCTTGAATGCCTTCAATTCGGGAGATGCGCACCACCGTGCCGCTCAAGTTGGTCTAGCCAGAGCCATGGAGCAGTATGTAAAGGACATACGGGTAAGGAAATTTGATGATTATATATGCCAAGAGCTCCCGAGACTTAAAATAGTAAGAATAACTGATTTAAGGATCATTTGTTATGCAGATCTTACAAAAAGAATACCCGATCGTCCCAGAGCTTGAAGAATGCAAGGCCCAACTTGAGGCCGATTAGCCGCCATGGGGAGCCACAGAGACCCCTCCGTAATATATGCTTCAAAAGATAAATAGTTTATGAAGTGCGGCGGTGTGTACATCGACAATAATATTGCAGATGGCGCCGGACTAGATCCGGACAAGCAACAGCTCTGCGCGCCAGCTAAAGGCTGGCGAGCGTGCATACGAGGGTGCGGCAGGAGAAAATAACCTCCAAGATGCCAACACCCAACTGGGTGAGGAACTAAAGGATGTTCGCTCTCAGCTTGTCCGACTTCAGAAGGAGAATCGACGGCTTTGTCGCGGCATTTTCAGAGTGCTTGAGCGAACTTTGAAAGAGTTCGCGAGGAAGGCGACTAACATAAACATGTATGTAGGTTTGCTCACAGTGTCGCCCCGAGGAGGAGATGCCCGATTCTTCGGTGATCTTCTTCCCGAATCTGCGTCGCCTGCACGAACGAAGTTCGGGGTGATGAAAGGCGCCGCCAGGACTTGTGGCTATCAATCTCCCGCCGAAGGCATTGGGGAGCTGGCAGAGCAGCTTCAAGGAGCACGGCGGCGCTCCGACTATGGAAGATATCGGCCTACCGTCAAGGCGCCAGGAGGCTCGGGCCATGGTGAAGACGCGGACACGAAGGCTGACCCAAACCACATGGCCGAGGTCGGACCTGTGGGGCCCGATGGGAAGGAGATCCCTGTAAGCTTAATGTACGGCCAAGTAGAAGTGGCCGCCAAGTATTCCCAGCAAGATTGTAAATTAGATAGCCTATTAGATGGCATTGAGGAGGAATACAATGAGTCGAGTTGACTATGTAATTAAATATGACATGAAAAATGTCTTCTAGCCGGATTGTAGATCGTTTGTCATAGCGGACCTTTTCGCTTCGACCTCGGGACCCAATAGTCCGGAGTGTGTTCGAATACCCTCGCGGTTATATAAGAACCGATGCATGCATGGAGACAAGGCGAGGGTCATTATTTCAGAGCGCATAAGTGCCCAACTAGTTATGTTATATTACATGGATAGTAAGAAACATCTTCCAGGAGAATAGTTCCGTTAAGGGTTCCTTTTCTGGGGCATGCCCTAAAGTGCATGTCAAAACTGCTAAGAAAGCAGAAAATCATCCGGGGCAGATGGATAAATAGTTAAAATCATCTTTTAGTTCATCGACCGAATATTCCCTTAAGAACGCTTAGCTTTGCTTCACCCACCGAGGTACACATCCGCCGACCGGCAAGAATAATCGCAGAGGTGCTCCCTTTACCACTTAGCCGAACAATCGGGAACGTAGGGGTAAGCATAGGAGCCAGGCAACCCAGCTTGGCCAAATCTTAAGTCACATCGATGCATATAATGGTGGATAAAAGGTACATGTGGAAGTTTGACACATGTGTTGGGCATGAAGCCCGTATAAATAAGCTTCTGTGAAATAAGCCCCTAGGTATAATGAACGCGGACAGCGTGTCAAATATGTGCAAACAAAGCGCAAACGAGCCTCTAAAGGCTTCAGGAAGAAGGAGAAGGAAGGAGAGAAATAAAAGACAGCAAAAATAGAAAATGTGGACGGAGGAAGGAGACGAACTTGAGTCCGCGCTTAGGCGAGAATCTTCGTGAGACGGGCTGCGGTCCATGGGTTCGCTCGATTCGGTTATCCGATGCGTTTGCAGACGGTATGCTCCGCCGCCAGACCTGGTCGATGATGAAGGGACCTTCCCATTTAGGCTTGAGTTTGTCCTTTTCTTGTCCGCAGCGAGAACTAGTTCGCTAACGCTGTAAGCTTTGGCCCGCATTTCCTCGCTTTGGTATCTTCGAGCCATCTGTTGATAAAATGCGGAACGAGCCTTTGCCACATCGCGCCCTCCTCCAATGCGTCCAACTGTCCCGCCGATCGAGCTCGGCTTTCTTTCTTCATACATGCGCACGCGAGGTGAGTCATGAATTATGTCGCAGGCAAACTGCCTCTGCGCCGTACACCATAAAAATGGTGTGAATCCGGTAGTACGATTCGGCGTGGTCCGCAGCCCCTGTAGTACGTAGTCGAGCTCCTCAACCCAAAGGCGTGTTAGATTCCTTAAGGGACCGCACTAGTCTGGGTTTAATGCCGCCATGATTAGACCGTTTGCTCGCTCGACTTGGCCGTTGGTTTGAGGGTGATAGATCGAGGCGTAATCGAGCTTGATGCCCATGTTCTTGCACCATAATTTGACCTCATCGGCCGTGAAGTTGGTGCCGTTATCGCGATGATATGTGGGGACACCGTAACGGTGCACTACCCCGATATGAAGTCTATCACCGTCCGGATTCGCCGCTTTAACAGCTTGGCCTTTATCCATTTGGTGAATTTATCCACCATGACCAATAGGTATTTTTGCTTGTGGGTTCCTCCCTTAAGGGGTCCAACCATGTCAAGCCCCTGCACCGCGAATGGCGCGAGGTGATGGGTATAGTTTTGAGGGTGGTGGGTGGCATGTGGCTTTGGTTAGCAAAAGCTAGCAACCGACGATCGTTGGACTAAATCCTGCATGATTTGCCGGGCCGTCGGCCAATAAAATCCTGTACGGAAGGCCTTGCCTACAAGGGCCCGGGCTGCGGCATGGTGCCCACTCAGTCCGCATGAATTTCAGACAGAGGTTTCGCCTTCCTCTTCGGAGATACACCTTTGAAGGACTCCTGTAGTGCTTTTCTTATAAAGCTCTCCTCATGGACTTTATAGGCTTTAGATCGCCGTACTATGCAACGGGCCTCATTTTGGTCTTCGGGGAGTTCCTGCCTAGTTAGGTAGGCTAGGAATGGTTCCGTCCACGGGGCGATAACCGCCATTATTTCATGGGCGGAGAGTGTTATCTCGGTGGCGAGTCTCCGATTGTGTCGAGTGTTGGCGTCAGTAAGGCGGTTGGGTCCGGATTGTTATTTCGGACTTCTTCCCATAGTATGATGGCTTGAACAGCCGCTCCAGAAGATGTTGGGCGGACGACATCGCGTTTTGCACCGATGCGTGCCAATATGTCCGCCGCCTGGTTGTTATCCCGGCTATATGATGAAATTCGCCCTTCAACCGCGGCGACATTTGTAGGACCGCATTGCGGTATGCTGCCATTTTCGGATCTTTGGCATCAAAGTCTCCGCTTATTTGAGATATTGCGAGGTTTGAATCTCGCGCACCTCTAGGCGTTTAATGCCCATGGAGATCGCCATCCGGAGGCGTGCGAAGGGCCTCGATTCGCTGCATTGTTGGAGTCCGTATACATTATCTCGCAGGACGATGGACTATTCCCGGTTGGGGACGTTTGGACTACGCCAGCCCCCAGGCCGGCCAACATTTTGGAGCCGTCAAAGTGCATGATCCAATTGGAGTATGCGCTGTACTCTTTGGGGAGTTCGGCTTCTATCCATTCAGCCATGAAGTCGGCCAAAACCTGCGACTTAATAGCTCGTCGTGGCTTATAGTTTATGTCGAATGGAAGGAGCTCTATGGCCCATTTAGCAATCCGGCCCGTCGCGTCGTGGTTGTTTATAATGTCGTTAAGAGGTACTTCGGAGGCTACCGTTATCGAACACTCTTGAAAGTAGTGTCGCAGCTTCTGGGATGCCATGAACACCGCGTATGCTATCTTTTGATAATGTGGGTACCAGGCTTGCATGGAGTGAGGACAGTGGACACGTAATAAACCGGTCTTTGAAGAGGGAACCGGTGTCCGTCCGTTTTCGTTCGACAACGAGCACCGCTACCGACAACTTGATGTGTTGCGGTGATATATAATAGCATTGGTTCGCCCACGTTACGCGGCCAGACCGGATTTGTTGCCAATATGGCTTTTATCTCTTCGAGTCCGCTGGCGGCATCCGCCCACTCGAAGTGTTTTGTGGCGGAGGAGGCGTAAAGGTAACGCCTTTTCTCCCAAACGGAAATAAAGCGGCTTAGAGCCGCTACACATCGATCAATTTTGTATTTGTTTGAGGTCTTTGGAATATCCAATTGTGACAGAGCTCGGATCTTGGCTGGGTTTGCTTCAATTCCTCTACCGGACACAATGAAGCCCGGAGCTTTCCTTTGGAACGCCAAGACGATTTTTCCGGATTGAGCTTGATGTCATATTTTGAAGATTGTCGAATGTGAGCCTCAAGTCGTCTACTAGAGTTTCGACATGCTTGGATTTGACGACCACGCCATCTACATATGCTTCCACTGTTTTGCCGATCTGGTTTGCGGACATGTCCGAATCATGCGCCGATATGTTGTGCCGGCGTTTTTGAGCCGAAGGGCATTGTGTTGAAGCAGAATGGGCCGTATGGAGTGATGAATGCTGTTGCAGCTTGGTGCAGCTCCGCCATCTTGATTTGGTGGTAGCCGGAGTACGCGTCGAGGAAGCACAATGAGTCGTGTCCTGCCAGAGCGCCGATAATTTGATCAATGTGAGGGAGGGGAAGGGATCCTTTGGGGAAGCCTTATTAAGGTCTTTGAAATCAACACATAGGCGCCAGATTTATCCTTCTTTGGTACCATCACCAGGTTTGCTAGCCAGTCCGGATTTTAATATCTCGATGAATCCGGCTTCCGAAGTTTGGCTAGCTCCTCTCCCATGACCTGTCTCTTGGGTTCTAAAAGCGCCAAGAGCCTGTTTGACTGGCTTGAATCCTTTTAGGATATTTAGGCTGTGCTCAGCTAGCCGACGTGGGATTCCTGGCATATCTGAAGGGTGCCAGGCAAAAATGTCCCAGTTTTCTCGTAGAAATTCTCGTAGTCCGGCGTCTACATCAGGGTTTAATTGTGCCCCAATGGAGGCCGTCTTTGAAGGGTCCATTGGGTGGACCTGGAATTTGACTATTTCATCCGCTGGTTTAAAGAGGTGGACTTGGATCTTTTATCAAGTATCACATCGTCCCTGTTCACCGTGGAGCGATCGCGATGAGTTCCTTGGCCGCTAGGGCCGGATAGTGCCTCGAGGGCTAGTGCGGCTGTCTTGTTTTCAAAAGGAGTGCTATATTCAGATCACTAGCGAGAGTGATGATTCCGTTGGGTCGGGCATTTTAAGCTTCATGTGCCCATAGTGGGGTATAGCTTGAAAATTGTGAATGCCTCTCGCCTAATAAAGCATGATATCCGCTGCTGAACAGGGCCACTTGAAATGTGACCTCCTCGGACCTGTAATTGTCCGTGAGCGAACACTACGTCCGGTGTGATTTTTCTGTGCAGCATGCTTCCGGCTAGGGATTATTCCTCTAAAGGTTGTGCTGCTTCGCTCAATGCGGTTCCAGTCTATTTCCATTTTTCGGAGGGTTTCCTCGTAGATGAGGTTTAATCCGCTGCCGCCATCCATGAGTACTTAGATAAGGCGAAAGCCGTCCACTATTGGACTGAGGACCAATGCAGCTGGTGCTCGGGCTGTTCGGAATTTGGGTTCGTCACTGGCATTAAAGGTAATAGCCGTGTCACTGCATGGATGTATTGTTGCTACTTGGTAGACTTTAGAAAGGTTGCGGAGTGTTCGTTTCCGCATGTTATTTGATGCGAAAGTCTGAAGACTGTTAACACCGTACTGGTATTGCTGGGCTGGGATTCTGAAGCTAGAAGCTCTTCGCCACTTTTGGCCACCTGTCGTAGTATCCAACATGCTCGAAGGCTATGAGTTGGAGTGGCGCCCTCTGTGCTATGAATTTCGCAGGGTCTGTTTAGCCAACCCTCCAGTACGGTTCCGTACCCTTTAGGGGGTTTTGGTTTTTTGGTGTTTAACCTAGGTGCTTGGTGATGATGCACCCTTTTATTTAGGACTAGGGATGTATTCGGGGCCGGATTATCCCAAAATTTACTTTCAGTTTTCCAAGCACTCTCCATCGCGGAGTACTTTTGTACTATGGTCACCAAGTCATCAAAGCGTGTAATTTCGCGACGACTTATGGCGTTTAGGATTCCCTTGTCCGTGCAATCATTGCAGAAAAGTGAGATTGCGTCCTCCTGTCGGCTGTCCTCTATCACAGCAACATGATGGGTAGCCTGGGGAGAGTTAATCTCTCTCAGATCGGTTTTAGGCCCGATCTGGTCGTAGCTTTAATGGCGACTCGAAGGGCGGTGATGCGATCCAAGAGCTCGTTCTTGAGGAGAGCTCGATCGGATCTAACTGTTCGACAAGTTCGAATTAACGTGAAGATTGGTTTCGATGACTCGAGAAGTCATCATCGGTAGCGGCGAACTGGCGGTCATAAGAAAACCACCTAGCCGAAGAGTCTGACCAGTGGCCAAGACTCCTTTGGCGATAGTATCGTCTTTAAAGACGAGATGAGGCATCCTTCCTGACGGCGACTGAGGGAGTCCCGGACTAGGGGGTGTCCGGATAGCCGGACTATCGTCATGGCCGGACTCCAAGACTATGAAGATACAAGATTGAAGACTTCGTCCCGTGTCCGGATGGGACTTTCCTTGGCGTGGAAGGCAAGCTTGGCGTCACGGATATGTAGATCCCTACCATTGTAATCGACTACTGTAACCCTAACCTATCCGGTGTCTATATAAACCGGAGGGTTTTAGTCCGTGGGGCGAACAACAATCATACCATAGGCTAGCTTCTAGGGTTTAGCCTCCTTGATCTCGTGGTAGATCTACTCTTGTACTACCCATATCATCAATATTAATCAAGCGGGAGTAGGGTATTACCTCCATCGAGAGGGCCCGAACACAGGTAAAAACATCGTGGCCCTTGTCTCTTGTTACCATCGCCTAGACGCACAGTTCGGGACCCCTACCGAGATCCGCCGTTTTGACACCGACATTGGTGCTTTCATTGAGAGTTCCTCTGTGTCATCACCGATAGGTCCGATGGCTCCTTCGATCATCAACAACAGCGCGGTCCAGGTGAGACTTTTCTCCCGGACAGATCTTCGTGTTGGCGGCTTTACCTTGTGGGCCAATTAAGCAGCCATCTGGAGCAGATCGAAAGCTACCCCCGCCATCGGTCAGATTTGAAAGTTTAAACTATCGGCCGACATCCGCAGAGACTTGATCTTCGACGGATTCGAGCCGCAATAGCGTGCCGCCTTTGTCTCGATGGGCATGATCTAGCTCCGCAGCCGAACAGTGCCCTGGAGGCCGCACCAGTATCCGCTCCGACCCTTAATCCGGGGCTGTATTCCCCGATCGAGGACGAGTGGTTGGACACTGCCTCGGGGGCTACAATCTCTATGACGATCGAGCCGAACTCCATCCCTGTCCTTTGCGAAGACCTCGATTCCATGGTGCCGGACTCCTCTCCGGACTCCGAACCCTCCGCGCCCTTGCCAATCGAATCCGATTGGGCGCCCGTTATGGAGTTCACGGCCGCGGACATCTTTCAGCACTCGCCCTTTGGCGACATCTTGAATTCACTAAAGTCTGTCTCTTTATCCGGAGATCCCTGGCCGGACTACGGTCAGGAAGGTTGGGATGCAGACAATGAAGAAATTCAATGCCCACCCACCACCCACTTCATAGCCACTGTCGAAAGCTTACACGATGTGCTTGATTTCGACTCCGAAGACATCGGCGGTATGGACGGCGATGTAGGAGACAACAATGAACCAGCACCTATAGGATCTTGGACAACCTCATCCCATGATGTATACATGGTGGATACACCTAAAGGAAATGAAGACGAGGAACAACGGGACGCTATGAAGGATAAATCCCTCGAAAAGCAGTCAAAAAGGCAACGTAAACGCCGAACAAAGTCCCGCCTCAACAAAGACCCAGCCATAGAGCAGGGCGAACCGGTGGACAATGAACAAGCTATCGAACAATCTTCCGAACAAGACAACTTGGATAAACAATCTGTCCCTGGCGAAGACAATAGTCCGGACGATCTCACGCCGGACAAACCATTGGAGCAAAATGACCTCCAGAAAAGGCTCGTCGCCACTGGGCGTAGCCTGAAAAAGCAGAAGCGGAAGCTCAAAACAGCGGAAGATGCACTCAGGATCAGATGGAGCAAAGTATTCAGCACCGTAGATAAGTACGACGACAGTCGCCGAACAAAGAGCTACCCGAAAAGAAAGCTACTGCCCGAATTCGATGAGGAGGCCTTAGAGCCCCCACAATTAAAAAGCAAGAAGGCCACCCGTCGGATGGGCGACCTCACGGCAAAAAGAGAGCGCGAATGTTGCGCACACAAGCCAATATGTGATCCGCTAAGGATTCACATCAAAAGGATGGTGATTAGGTCCATCTATGGGCCAAGAAAGCATGCTCGTCAAAGCAATGCAATACGCCAAAATTCGAAGATCACGGCACACCCAAATATAGAGGCGCCGCACACCCCGATGTTTCACCGATGAGGTGCTGGATCATGAATTTCAGTGAGATTCAAACCCGTAAACATAGAGGCATCTGACGGAACAACAGACCACAGAGTCTGGATTGAGGATTACATCCTCCACATACACATGGCTAGAGGAGATGATCTCCACGCCATAAAATACTTACCCTTAAACTCAAAGGGCCAGCTCGGCATTGGCTTAAGAGCCTACAGGAAATACCATTGGAAGCTGGGAAGAGCTCGAGGATGCATTTGGGCAAATTTTCAGGGGACCTATGTCCGCCCTCGGACCTTGAACAATCTAAGTCACATAACTCAACGCCCGGAGAGTCAGCCGGAAGTTCGGAACAGGTTCCTTACTAAAAGAACCAAATAGTCAAGCTGTCCAGGACGCCAAGCCTTAGCACCTTTCAAACACAACGTCCAAGGGCGAATGGCTCGCTAGACACCTCGGCCAAGAAAAGCCAAGAACAATGGCCGCATTAACAAGCCTCATGACCCGCTTTTGTGCGGGAGAGGATAGCTGGCTAGCAAGATGCAGCACCAGCGACCCAAGTAAATCCGAAATCAGGGATGGAAACTGGAAACCACGGCGCAACAAGGACCAGCGCGGGATTAAAAGGAACAGTCCAAAGAGCATGACAGTCAACGCCGGATTCAAAAGCTCACTGCAGAACAACAAAAAACTGCCTCTTAAGGAAAATAGCGATGAGCTATCCAACTTCAACAAAATCATAGACAAGATATGTCAAATCCACAGTACTCCTGGGAGGCCTGCTAACCATACCCACAGAAATTGTTGGGTCTTCAAACAGTCTGACAGAATAAACGCCGAACACAAGGGGCTCGACACACCAAGTGAAGATGACGACGAGCACCACAAGCAAAGCCTCGGAAAACAAAAAACTTTCCCACAGGAGGTCAAAACAGTAAACTCACTTCACGTGATCAAAGGAAAAAAGCAGCGGCGCCCACTACAAAGCGCGCCGCTGCTGGTTGTCAAAACCAATCACCTTCGACCATCGGGACTATTCGATAATATCCGGAACGCAGGATGGACTGCCTTGATATTGGATCCTATAATCGACGGATTCAATTTACACATGTCCTCATGGATGGCGGCGGTGACTTAAACCTGATATATCGAGGACACAATCCATGAGGATGGGGATAAACCCAACCAAAATTCACCGTTGCAACACCTCCTTTAAAGGAGTAATGCGAGCCCATATGCCCTTTACACGGGCTCCATCTTGCTAGAAGTTGTGTTTGGTTCATCGACAACTTCCGTCGCGAAGGTTACTCTTCCATGTCGCCCGTTTAAAAGTAGCCATCAAGCACCATTGGGACGCTGAAGCTTTCGCCCGCTTTAACGCAATACCGCATTATGCATCTCTAACACTTAAAATGCCCGGTCCACGCGGCATCATCTCGTTAAAAGGAAGTATTAAGTGTCACTTGAGCACAGAGGAACGGGAGACTGCCTTGACAGCCCCACAGCTATCCGGCTCTGTTAGGCAAAGAACCTGAATCGGTCATTCAAACCCCGGACACGGTTAGACAAGTCCGGCGCCTACTAGCGGCATACCCCCATACGAGGGGCCGCATGCATGTATAACAAGAGACAATAAAGCTCAATTTTATTCAATTCTTCGAACCGTACTCTGTTTATTTAATATTAAGTACATCTTTCGCACGATCCTTTCAAACTAAGTTCCTCTCTTTTACAGATGAACAACGTGCTACACCCGTCCAGGATACGGCACAACGGAGACACATGCGCAAACGTGCAGTAGGGACCCGTTGCAAGGATTCTTTTCAGATTAAGACCCTGCGTAAACCTTTTTTCACTGTCTCTTGTTGATATACATCCCCCCGGTTCCTTAGTATAACCGAGGAGGAGGCTGGTGTTTGGCATTGGCCGCACCAGAATTTTTGCGTGTGCACGGACACCGGGGCTTAGGGCATTATTCGCCCATTTTCATAAAGACCGAATACCTTAGGGAGTATTGGCGTCTCGAGATTAGGCCTTATATGCATCAACTCCGAATCATGTCTTTGGTCAAATGTTGGGTTGCCGGCTCCTGTGTTTTGCTGCCTTACGCCCGTTTTCACGGCTAACGCGGCACCGGAGAACTCTGCGATTGTGCCCGGTTCGGCCGGGCGAGCACCTCGATGAAAGCGAAAACTGATTGTCATGATATAGCGAGAGACTAGTCAACCACTCGACGACTCACAGGAATGTTTAGGATTCCTCCGCATTAACGAAGGACCGGTTTTCGGTCAGGCACATACGCACCCTGAATTCGGGAGAGTGCGGTGCCCCCAGGGGCTATATAGTAGCCCCACCCTCGAACTCCTATGGCTAAGTGAAAGTGATAAAGCATTATAGTACGGTTGCCTAGTTTGCTACGCTATCACCTCCTTAACAGGACCAAGGCGTTGGATTAAGTGTGAAAAAGCGCCTTTTTGCAAACACCCCGCACTATGTGTGGTAATGAAGCCAAGGACTGCCATCTTTCGGGTTATATATACATATACATAAACGGCTGCACATGGAGTAGTTTGCTACTTGAACGCACAAGTATAAAAAGCTCTTATATTACATTGAAACATTGTTTTCACAAATCACACATATCATTTAAACATAATATCCTTCGAGCACTGCGTCTCTATTAAACGAGCGCCCGGCAGGACTTCTTCAAAGTAGTGCTCGGCAGGTACTCAGCTCCTGTCCGAATCTTGGGATGCAACATCAGTGGCCTTCATCTCTGCCTAGTATGTATTGACACGGGCTAGAGCCATCCGCGCTCCCTCAATACACGCCGATCGCTTCATTGCGTCGATACGCGGCAGCGCACCAAGAAACTGCTGCACTATACCAAAATAGCTCTTCGGCTGGGGCCCGTCCGGCCACAAGTGAGTCAAGACATGCTTCATGGCAAATCCGGACAATCGATTCAACTCGGCCCATTCGGCCAACCGATCGGTCAGCGGCAGAGGACGCTCCGGACTATGGAATTGTGACCAATATAGCTCTTCCTACATGCCCCTTCGGCTCCGGAAGTGCTCAACGCGTCGCGGCGCTTCGCCGCCAAGTCGAGATAAGCATCCTCCGAACTCCACAACTTATCCAGCTGAGCATACTTTGGATCTGTATATTTCCTCCATAGCGAAGCGGTTTTCCAGCCGCAATTTCCCCGGCCTGACTCAGCTCCTCCTTGGCAGCTCTCAAAGCCGATTGGGCATTCTTGGATTCGGCGGCGGCCTTCTTTAGGCCCTCTTGTTCCGCTTGACGTTCTTTTTCAAGCACCTCGCAGCGATCGGTAGTATTCCTTAACTTTTTGGCCATATCGGCCATCTCCTCTTTGCTTCGGCAGTGAGCAGCCCGATCAGCTTCTAGCTCTTCGGCCGCCTTTAAAGCGGCCGCATTACTAATTCTGGCTTGCTCTTTCGCTCGGGCGAGTTATTCCCGCAGCTCCTCCATGGCAGCGGTACCATCTGCATTAAGCATACGAATAGTAAGACATGGGCGTCAAGCTCCATTACAAGATGTCCGCATAGAGGTCGCATACCTTGTGACTCGTCAAACCGTCTATTGACCAGCGCGATGTCCGCATCCGCCTCGTCAAGTTGCCGCTTTAGTTCGGCATATTCACCAGTCCAGCTGGCCTCCGGACGCCCCGCCACCTGTTTAGGAGCGGCGATATGCTATAACGAGAATTTGATCCTCGCACGTTGTCGATTTTGACAACATACCGAGTCTCGTGGGCTACTATCTATCTGAGGCGCATTTATATGCATAAGCGCCGGAAGGTACATCATTTTGCGTACCTCAAAACCCGTCGATAAGCTTCGGCGGCTTCATGCAATCCGCTCTCGCGGATGCCATTCTTTCAATCACCGTACCCATTAGAGCACGGTGATCTTCGAAATAACCCTTCGCCGAGCAGATCCTTCAGCTCCTCCGACAAGACGCCACTTGGCGCGGACCTTCCGCCCCGTCGGACTTGTGGGTACCCTCGCGGCGACACCTCCGGTCGTCCGCTTCTATGAGGGTGCGACAGGTGGGGCGTTTACTCTCCATCATCTCCGGAAGAAGATCCCCAAGACGAGCTCACTGAGAAGGGCTGAGGTCCGAACTACAAGGTACAATTTCGGTTATCTTCATGAATAAATACAGGGACGTTCCTTATCTACAAGACCCCTTCTTTTTACTTACGGCTCGCTGGAGGGCTGATCCCCTCGGGGAAATAATACGGCTGGGTTACTTCCCAGCGCCGGACTCTCTGCCGAAGATTCCCTTCCCCTCTTTGAGGCCTTGACCTCCGGATCTTCCGAGGCGGTCCTCTTCTCTCCTCGGAAGGTGGGACTCTTAATCCCTCCTTCCTTGATAGCCTCCTTCGCGGAGGTAGTTGCTTCCCCGCTCCCCCTTTCGCCTTCTTCAAAAGGCGCGACCTTCAACATCTTGGTCAGCATGGGATCCGGCGTGGTCTCGAGGAGGGGAGCCGGACACCTTATTAACTTTGCCTTGGCTATCCACTCATGTTCAGGAAACGGCTCCTTTAAAAGGGCATATATATAAAATAAATGAATGAATAGCTTGTCCGGTTATAGGACTGCTTACTTGAGTATCTGGGCGATTGCAGCTTAGTCCTGCGTCCTCGGTCAAGTCCGGACACTTCTCTTTTGATCCGAAGAACAGTTTATACATCTCCACGGGCGTCGTGCCCATAAAATTTTGAGAGCTCGTGGTCCCTCGGTTGAATTCCCACAGCGAAGGGGCGGCGTTTGCAGGGCTGAAGGCGCGGATCACCATAACCTGCGCCACTGCGACTAGATTGATCCCTCTTTCCTGGAGGTCTCGAATACGGCCCTGCAGCAAGGGAACGTTCTTGGACGGCCCCCAGTCGAGCCCCTTGTTGACCCATGATGCCAGCTGCTGTGGTGGACCCGAGCGGAAGGCAGGGAGCGCCGCCCATTTGGTGCCCCTGGGAGCGGTGATATAAAACCACTCCCGTTGCCACAAACCAAGCTCCTCTTGGAAAGAGCCCTCGGGCCACGGGGCATCAGCACATTTGCTTATGACCTCCCCTCCGCACTCTGCTTGTTGCCCCTCGATCATCTTTGGCTCCACCTTGAAGGTCTTGAGCCACAATCCCAAATGGGGGGTAATATGGAGGAAGGCCTCACATACGACAATAAATGACGAGATATGGAGGATGGACTCCGGACTCAAGTCATGGAAATCAAGCCCATAATAAAACATGAGCCCCCACACGAAGGGATCCGTCGGGAAGCCTAAACCCCAAAGGAAGTGGGACACGAACACCACGTTCTCGCCGGGCTCAGGAGTGGGAATGACCTGCCCTGGAGCAGGCAGCCTATGCGAGATCTCACCGGTTAGATACCTGGCGTCGCGTAGCTTTAGCACATCTTCTTCTGTGTCGGAGGAAGATATCCATCGGCCGTGCTGGTCGGGTCTAGACATCGTCGAAAGTACGAAGCGCCTGAATCTCAAGCTTTGGGCGTTGGAACTCGAAGCGCGAGGCGAACTCGATAGAGGGTGTAAAAAGAATAGGGCCTTGGTCTAATTATAAAGAGGTTGAATACCAAGAGCCCACCCGTGGTCGATTAGGACTCGCCTCGATAGAGGAGGCGAGCCAGCGAGCGCAGTTGGGTTACCACGTCCGTATTGATGAGAATCCGGAATAAGGGGCATGATCTATGCCTTGATAAGACGTGCCAAGGAAACCGCCTCGCTAAACACGCTGAGGTGGAACAATAAAAAACGATTCATATAAAGGCCTGACTGTGGTGTGATGTCACGCCGCGAAATACGTCAGCAGATCTGTGCAAAAATTATTCTCTCTACGGTGTTATGTGGAACTTTTTTTGCAGAGCCGGACACTATCCTTGTGTTCAAAACCTCCTATGAAGTATTCGAAGGAGGAACCCGCCTTGCAATGTCGAAGACAATCAACGCGCCGGACTCATCGTCATTGAAGCCTGGTTAAGGAGCTCTTGAGGAGTCCGGACTAGGGGTGCCGGATAGCGGACTATCGTCACGGCGGACTCCAAGACTACGAAGATACAAGATTGAAGACTTCGTCCCGTGTCCGGATGGGACTTTCCTTGGTGTGGAAGGCAAGCTTGGCGATACGGATATGCAGATCTCCTACCATTGTAACCGACTCTGTGTAACCCTAACCTATCGGTGTCTATATAAACCGGAGGTTTTAGTCCATAGGACGAACAACAATCATACCATAGGCTAGCTTCTAGGGTTTAGCCTCCTTGATCTCGTGGTAGATCTACTCTTGTACTACACATATCATCAATATTAATCAAGTAGGAGTAAATTATTACCTCCATCGAGAGGGCGAACCTGGGTAAAAACATCGTGTCCCTTGTCTCCTGTTACCATCCGCCTAGGCATAGTTGGGACCCGTGCCGAGATCCGCGGTTTGACACCGGCAATGACAGCAGAGAGAACTCTCAATGAAAGCACCAATGTCAAAACCAGACACAGGGATCAAAACCAGCGGAGGCATGATCTGATAAGAATAGATCTACCACGAATCGAGAGGCTAAACCCTAGAAAGCACTATGGTATGATTGTTGTGTCCCACAATTATAGAATCATAGGAGGGTCCGGTTACAATGGTCGGAGATCTTCATCCAGTCCAGTGATAGTTCGGCTTCAATCTTGCTGGACACCCCTGAATCGCGAGACTCCTCATCCGACCTCTCTCTAGGTGGTCTCAACCTGCCCTGTCGCTCCGCCACAAAGTAACAGTCGGGGGCCGTCGGGAACCAAGGCCCACCTCTACCGGGATGGAGCCACCTGCCCCTTCAGCCCCAATCTCCGAACAGTATCATAAGTAATGTAACAGTATAAAGTATATAGCATGTGCCTGAGATCACCTCCCGAAGTGATCACGGCCCAGTAGTATAGCATGGCAGACGGACAAGAGTGTAGGGCCACTGATGGAAAACTAGCATCCTATACTAAGCAGTAGGATAGCAGGTAAGCGTAACAATTGTAGCAACAATGACATGCTATGCAGTAGAATAGGATTAACCGAAAGCAGTAACATGCTACAATACTCTAATGCAAGCGGTATAGAGAAGAATAGGCGATATCTGGTGATCGGGGGGCTTGCACAGGAAGCTCAGCCGAGAAGGAGAATTCGTCAACACCGTAGTCGTCTTGGGTAGCAATGCGTCGGTCTCGGTGTCTAGCGAGAGAAGAGGCGGAAGAAACAATAAATACAATGCAAAAAATGCATGACGATGCATGACATGACAAAGCATGATGCTAGGGGTGTCCAATCGCGGTAATAGGTGATACCGGCGAAGGGGGAAACACCCGGGAAAGTATTCCCGGTGTTTCGCATTTTCGGGAAGACGAATCAGAGGGGGAAAGTTGCGTGTTCGCTATGCTAGGGATGTGTGGCGGATGAACGGGCTGCGTATCCGGATTCGTCTTGTTGTTCTGAGCAACTTTCATGTAGAAAGTATTTTCATCTGAGCTATGGTTTATTTTATATGATTTTCTAAAGTTTTAAATCATTTTTAGAATTTATTTAATTAATTTAATTCAATATTATCCAGCACGATTGCATCTTGGCGTCATCATGGCGTCGACATTCACTGAAGGTGTTGATTGGTCAAGCGATGTGTGGGTCGATGGGACCCACATCATCTATCTATTTAGTTTAATTAGGAATTTAGCTAATCTAATTACTGTTTAATTAAACTAACTAGTTAATTAGATAATTTAAACAGGATTAATTAACCTAATTAATCCACTAATTAATTAATTATTAATTTTATTAATTCATTTTTATTTTATTTCCTTTTTCTTTTTCTTTTTTGTTTAAACGTTCTAGGGCGGGCCCCCGGCTGTCATTGGGCCTAGGGCCTTAGCAGCGTGGTGGCGATTCTGAGGCGCGCCAGGCGGGCAGGTGACGAGGCGATGGTGTGAGGCGGACTGGCGACGAGCGCCACCGACACGTCTCAACGTATCTACTTACTGCAAACACTTTTGCCTTGTTTTGGACTCTAACTTGCATGATTTAAATGAAACTAACTTGATTGCCTTTGTTTTCGTGAGAACTACCATGATGTTGTTTTATGTATAGAAAAGAAAAGTTCTCGGAATGTCACGAAATCTCTGAAGGCACTTTTTGGGATTTATAAAATTCTTGGCGAAAGAAATACACGGGGGCCGGGGCTGTCCACGAGACAGTGCGCCCCTAGGGCGCCCCCCTATCTCGTGGGCCCCCTGGACCTCCTCCGACCTGTCATGCCCAATATGCGACCCTATCCAAAAGGAACTCGAAGGTCCCACCAAGGGTAGACCCGCATATTGAAACGCTTTTGCAAGGTGGATATCATTACATCAACACTACATAATAGATGGGGATACATACATAAGGCACGAATGCCACAAGAATACATCAACATCATATACAAGATCAACATCCGACTACGGATGAAACATAAACAGAAGCTCAAGCGACATCCACCTCGCTAGCCAGGCTGCAGGCACGGAACCTATCCCCGATCGAAGAAGAAGCAGAAGAAGAACTCTAATACAAGAAAACATCGCTCTCACGTCATGATCATCGCATAACCTGTACCTGCAACTGGTGTTGTAGTAATCTATGAGCCACGAGGACTCAGCAATCCCATTACCATGGGTATCAAGACTAGCAAAGCTCAAATGGGAAAGGAAGGTGTAAAGTGGTCAGGTTGCAGCAGCGACTAAGCATGTATGGTGGCTAACATACGCAAATGAGAGCGAGAAGAGAAACAAAGGAACGGTCGTCAACTAGTAATGATCAAGAAGTGATCACGAACTCCTACTTACGTCGGACATAACCCGAAACCGTGTTCTCCTCTCGATCAACCCGAAAAGAGACACTCACAGTTACGCTTTACGGTTGGTGTATTTTAGAAGAGTTTACTTGAGTTTACCACAACCAGATATTAACAAATTCCCATCGCCACATAACCGCGGGCACGGCTTTCGAAAGTTCAAACCTGCGGGGTGTCCCAACAGCCCATGATAAGCTCTCGCGATCAACGAAGGATATTCCTTCTCCCCGGGAAGACCCGATCAGTCTAGAATCCCGGCTACAAGACATTTCGACAGCAATAAAACAAGACTAGCAAGACCTCCCGGCATGCCGACACCCTGATAGTAGCCGCGCGTATCTCGTCTCAGGCCACGACCGGATGAGCAGTCCGTACAACTAAAACCAGGCCTCGAGTTTGCCCGAGGAGGCGCTGCAAAGGGCTCTAGTTCGGACCAATACTTAGACAAGCATTGGCCCGGGGGGCTAAAATAAAGATGACCCTTGGGTTAATTACTCCCAAGGGAAATGTAGGTGGTGGTGAGGCAATTGGTAAAACCAATGTTGGGCCTTGCTGGAGGAGTCTTATTCAAAGCGAACTGTCAAGGGGGTCCCATAAATCACCCGACCGCGTTAGGGACGCAAAATCCGGGAACATAATACCGATATGACGAAAACTAGGGCGGCAAGAGTGGAACAAAACACCAGGCATAAGGCCGAGCCTTCCACCCTTTACCAAGTATATAGATGCATTAATAATATAAGAGATATTGTGATATCCCAACAAAATCTTGTCCACCATGGAGCAATCTTCATCTTCACCTGCAACTAGCAACGCTATAAGAGGGGCTGAGCAAAAGCGGTAACATAGCCAAACAACGGTGTGCTAGGAAGGGTGACAAAGGTTAGAGGTTCATGTCAATTTGGGAGGCTTGAGCAGCAAGTGATAGGTAGCGCAGCATAGCGAAAGAACGAAGTAACTAGCATAGCAATGATAGTAATGAGATCCAAGGTGATAGTCATTTTGCCTGAAATCCCGCAAGGAAGAAGAACGAGTCCATGAAGAAGATGAAGCCACGAAGACGAACCAAGCGGAGACGAACGAATCCTCACGATCGCAACGAAACATGAACTAACAAGAAGAAGCACACAACATGGTAAACACACCACACATATACAAGACATGATGCACAAACAAGCATGATGCATGACAAAGCTACATGAAGCTACTCATGGCAAGAGATGATGCATACAAGAGCAACACATCAAAACAAGTTTAAATGAGGCCGGGAACAACATAGAACGACTCCGGTAAGTCCTCATATGCAAATTTCGAAATAGGTCCAGATCTGAATAAACCTTATGTTCATGTTGTTAAACAGCAAGTTAAGATGCACCACAATGATCTACATGTAATTCTAGTCAAGTTACATATAAAGTTCATTAGATTCGGAGCTACGGTCTAGAAGATATGAGCAAAACAAGATAAACATGGCATTGATGCAAAATGCATACAAACATCAAGCAAACACCTCAAAACAAGGATGCAACATGATAATATGAAGCTACATGCAATTCTAAGCAAGTTTCATATAGAGCACACTCAAAACGGGGCAACGGTTCAACACATACACCCTATACAAGTCATGACAACAATCTGTCCAAAACAGCAACTAGGCATATTGCAAGCATCAAAACAACATACTACAGCACCTCAATATGAAAACAAAAGGCATGGGCAAGATGTACAGGTAAAGCGTGACAAAACATGAACACTGAGCTATCTCCAGAAATCACTAGAACATGCTCAAAATGACATGGCAAGATTGCATATAATAACAGTTCAGACTTTGCAGAAAAATAACATCAGGTTGCAATGTTTAGAGCTATCAAACAACATATTACAGGAACTTAACATGGAAAACAAAGGCATGGGATGAACCTACTAATTGCATAGAACAAATGTCCTTTACTGACCATGAGCCAAAAAGGACCAGAAGATATGATGGCACCCATGTAAACATGGCAAGTTATATTACAGATTCATACATGGCAGAAACAACAATAAGTAGGCATGTTGGTGAGCTTGAACCACTCACCACAGAGCAATACATGGCATGGCAAGGCAAACAACAGTAATAAGACATGTTTATGAAGCTAAGCATGGCAAGAGCAAGTTAATAGAGTGCATGGATCACTAACAACAATCATGGCAACATTGAACTTAATGTTAACAGGCTGACAGCAACATTATTTAGCAATTTTAGAGCAAGATTACAACACGTTACAGCAGACTATAATTGCAACAAAGGGCATGGATGGATATAGCATGACATGTATAACAAAACATCCTTAGTGAACATTTCCAGATTATGCATATAATGACTTGTAGAAGCAAGTTAACATAGCATCATGATATAGCAGATTCAGACATGCAAAACAGCAACAGCATGTACCCTACTTAACAAGCTCGATGCACTCACTACAGGACCCACAAAAATACATGGATGGCACCACTATGAAGATGGAATGACATAGATCAAAACTCATGTAGAGCTCATGCTCATAAGATGCACACATCAAATGCAACAAAAATAACAAATCATCAAGTTATAACAGTTTCAGCAGGTCAACATCATATAGCACTCTTGCAACGAAGATTCATGCATCAAGATGAACTCAAATGAACATGACGCAATGGAATGAAATGATGTACTCGTCGAGGCGAACAATTTGACATATTACACGAACGAAACGGAGCTACGGATGCAGAGTTACAATGCGATGAACATGGCATAAAATATCACATATTCGGGGACTTAGGAATTTCGGGGAAGGGGAAAAGTCAACCTCGTATGGATCCGGATCGGGGAACGGGCACGGACGACGAGGATCGCCGGAGAGGAGGGGGCGAGGGGCGCGGATCCGCCTTCCATGGCCGGATCTGGCCGGGCGGCGCGGTTGAAGCGGGGAGGCGCTTGGCGGCGAACTTCGGCCGGGCGTATGATGGAGGAAGCCGTGGGCTCCGGGGCGGCGGCGGCGGCGGTGGCGCCCGGCGAGGTGAGGCCAGCGGCGGCGGCCGGAGCGCTGGGAGGCGGCGGCAGCCCGCGGCCGGAGGCGAGATCTGGCGGCCGACGCTGGGCGGGCGAGCCAGCGCGGCGGGTCGGCTCGGGCGGCAGTCGGTCGGCGGCGGGTTAAGCGGCAGCAGCGGCGGCGGTGGGCGTGGAGCGGGCCAGCTGGCCCCGGATGGGCTCCACGGGACATGACGGCGGGCGCCACGTGGCGGCTCCGGATTAGGCGGCGGCGGCGCTGGGCGTGTCCGTGGCGGGTGTGAACACGTCCGACGGCGGGGAGGAGGAAGAGGCTAGGGTTAGGGGAATCATCCGCAATTTCGGGAGAGGGCATATTTATAGATTCTGGGATCTAGGAGAGTCCAAATGAGGCACGGTTTTCGGCCACGCGATCGTGATCGAACGACCGAGAGCATGGAGGGGAGTTAGATGGGTTTTGGGCCACTTTGGAAGGGTTTTGGGCTTCAAAGAGAAGGGGGCTTTTGCGGTTACCCGGTTAACCGTTGGAGTATCAAACGACCTCCAAATGGCACGAAACTTGACATGCGGTCTACCGGTGCTATACCAAGGACACTTGACAAACCTCGGTCCATTCCGAGACCGTTTAACACCCGCACATGAAAGGAGGTAAAAGGGGGCGCCGGGGAACATAGGAGTGCCGGATTGCAAATGCGATGCACATCAAGACATGATAAAATGCAACACGCAAGAAAATGACATGGCGATGACGGCGAATAACTGGCAAACACCTGGCGCATCGAATCCGGGGCGTTACACGACCTCAACTCCAACTCCATATATTCCGTCTTGGGGAGAAAAAAATCAGAGAGAAAGTTCCATCGCGTTTCACGACACGGAGCCGCCGCCAAGCCCTAATCTCTCTCGGGAGGGCTGATCTGGAGTCTGTTCGGGGCTCAAGAGAGCGGGATTCGTCGCTGTCATCATCATCAACCATCCTCCATCACCAATTTCATGATGCTCACCGCCGTGCGTGAGTAATTCCACCGTAGGCTTGCTAGACGGTAATGGGTTGGATGAGATTTATCATGTAATCAAGTTAGTTTTGTTAGGGTTTGGTCCCTAGTATCCACTATGTTCTGAGATTGATGTTGCTATGACTTTGCTATGCTTAATGCTTGTCACTAGGGCCCGAGTGCCATGATTTCAGATCTGAACCTATTATGTTTTCATGAATATATGTGTGTTGTTGATCCTATCTTGCAAGTCTATAGTCACCTATTATGTTTTATGATCCTACAACCCCGAAGTGACAATAATCAGGACACTTCTCGGTGATGACCGTAGTTTGAGGAGTTCATGTATTCACTATGTGCTAATGCTTTGTTCCGGTTCTCTATTAAAAGGAGACCTTAATATCCCTTAGTTTTCGCTAGGACCCCGCTGCCACGGTAGGGTAGGACAAAAGATGTCATACAAGTTCTTTCCCATAAGCACGTATGACTATTTACGGAATAGATGCCTACATTACATTGATGAACTGGAGCTGGTTCTATATCGCCATATGTTATAACTATTACATGAGGAATCGCATCCGGCATAATTATCCATCACTGATCCATTGCCTACGAGCTTTTCTCATATTGTTCTTCGCTTATTTACTTTTCTGTTGCTACTGTTACAACTTCTACAAAACCCCAAAAAAATTATCTTTACTTTTGCTACCGTTACCTTTATTATCATACCACTTTTGCTACTAAACACTTTGCTGCAGATACTTAGTTATCCAGGTGTGGTTGAATTGAAAACTCAACTGCTAATACTCAAGAATATTCTTTGGCTCCCCTTGTGTCGAATCAATAAATTTGGGTTGAATACTCTACCCTCGAAAGCTGTTGTGATCCCCTATACTTGTGGGTTATCAAGACCAATTTTAAAGCGCGGTTGCGGGAGCATAGCCCTATTCTCACGAGTCACTTGGGATTTATATCTGTTGATCACTATGAAGAACTTGAAATACGCTAAGACCAAGATTTTGCCCTCAACTACGAGGGGAGGTAAGGAACTGCCATCTAGCTCTGCACTAGATTCTCCTTCCGTTATTAGTAGGCTTGCGACACCTAAACCTGCTACTGGTATGAATTCTGATATGTCGCTTGTTATTGATGATGCCACTTCTGCTATGCATGATGAATCTACTTCTGTGCGTGATACTACTTTGCCATTAGGTGAATTTCTTGATGAACAACTTGCTAGAGTTAGGGGGAATGAAAATATTGAAGAACCTATTATTGATGATAGTGATGATGAAGGTTCCCCCAATGATTATGTTTTACCTGTTGTTCCTAAGGGTTATGTTATGAATGAAAAAGCTGCTCTTGAAATCCTTGCTTGCAATGATAGAAATGATCTTAAGAAATTATTAGCTAAATGGAAGCAACAGTCTCTTAATGCTAGAATGAAACCCGATCCTGCATTTGCTACTTCACCTATCTGTGTTACTGATAAGGATCATGAATTCTCTGTTGATCCTGATATTATTACTTTAGTTGAATCTGATCCTTTTTATGGCCTTGAATCTGAAACTGCTGTGGCACATCTTACCAAGTTGAATGATATAGCCACCCTATTTACTAATAATGAGAAGTCTCGCTATTTATATATCCTTAAGATATTTCCGTTTTCATTAAAAGGTGATGATAAGACTTGGTATAATTCTCTTGCTCCTGGTTGTGTGCGTAGTCTCCAGGATATGTTTTATTACTTCTCTGCTAAATGTTTCCCTGCTCATAAGAAACAAGCTGCCTTGCGTGAAATACATAATTTTGTGCAAATCAAAGAAGAGAGTCTCCCACAAGCTTAGGGGATGCTTCTCCGGTTACTTAATGCTTTGCCTGATCATCCTCTTAAGAAAAATGAAATACTTGATATCTTTTATAATGGACTAACCGATGCTTCCAAGGACTACTTGGATAGTTGTGCTGGTTGTGTTTTCAGGGAAAGAACAGTCGAAGAAGCTGAATTATTATTGAATAATATGTTGACTAATGAAAATAATTGGACTCTTCCCGAGCCAGTTCCTGAAGTAATTCCTGAACCAACTGAGCCAACTCCTGAGCCTATTCCTAAACCCACTCCGAAGAAGAGATGTGTTTTATTTCTCAGTCCTGAAGATATGCAAGAGGCAAAGAAATCAATGAAAGAAAAAGGTATTAAAGCTGAAGATGTTAAGAATTTACCACCTATTGAAGAAATACATGGTCTTAATATACCGCATGAAGAACTACATTGTCTTGATAACCCAACACAGGTAGTAAAGGTAAATTCTCTCTATAGATATGATAAAGTTGAAATACCCTCTACTAAATTTCATAGCCCATGCTTATATGAATTTGATGACTTTATGGCTAGGCAAGAAAGTTTTCATGCTTATGTTGGTAGAGAGTTAAAGAATAATGCTTTCGAGATAGGACACGTAGGTGATAATCTGGCTAGAGTTAAAGATGAACTTCACCGCGTTAGCAAATATGCTTCTATGGTTGCTACTCAAGCTGAGCAAGTACTTAACGCTCAAAATGATTTGCTTGATGAATTGAATAATAAAAATGACTTTGCTATTAGAGTGGCTACTAGAACTGGTAGAATGACTCAGAAACCTTTGTATCCTGAAGGCCACCCTAAGAGAATCGAGCAAGATTCTCAGAGAAATAATTTAGAGGCACCTAGTTCTTCTAAAAAGAAGAAGAGGAAAAACGATAGAACTTTGCATGCTTCTAGTGAACCTGTCGTAGAAACACCTGAGAATCCCAATGATATTTCTATTTCTGATGCTGAAACTCAATTAGGTGATGAACATGAACCTAGTGATAATGTTAATGACAATGTTCATGTTGATGCTCAACCTAGCAAAAACAATGATGTAGAGATTGAACCTGCTGCTGATCTTGATAACCCACAATCAAAGAATCAACGTTATGATAAGAGAGATTTTGTTGCTAGGAAGCACGGTAAAGAAAGAGAACCATGGGTTCAGAAATCCATGCCCTTTCCTCCTAAACCATCCAAGTCAAAGGATGATGCGGATTTTGAGCGCTTTGCTGAAATGATTAGACCTATTTTCTTACGTATGCGCTTAACTGATATGCTTAAAGTAAATCCTTATGCTAAGTATATGAAGGATATCATCACAAATAAAAGAAAGATACCGGAAGCTGAGATTTCCACCATGCTTGCTAATTACACTTTCAAGGGTGGAATACCAAAGAAACTTGGAGATTCGGGTGTCCCAACTATACCTTGCTCTATTAAAAGAAATTATGTTAGAACTGTTTTATGTGATCTTGGAGCCGGTGTTAGTGTTATGCCTCTCTCTTTATATCGTAGACTTGAATTGAATAAGTTGACACCTACTGAAATATCTTTAATGGCTGGTAAATCAACTGCTATACCTGTCGGTATTTGTGAGGATGTGCCTGTTGTGTTTGCCAATGTCACTATCTTAACAGACTTTGTTATTCTTGATATTCCCGAGGATGATAGTATGTCTATTATCCTTGGTAGACCTTTTCTTAATACTACTGGGGCTGTCATTGAGTGCAACAAAGGCAATGCCACTTTTCATGTTAATGGTAATGAGCATACGGTACATTTTCCGAGGAAACAATCTCAAGTCCATAGCATCAACTCTATTGAAAAAGTTCCAATTATTATTTTTGGAGGTTTTGAATTTCCTCTCCCTACTGTCAAGAAAAAGTATGATATCATTATTGTTGGGGATTTTCATATCCCCGTTGAGGTAACTTAGTGTTATTCGAAATTTCTCCGGTTCCGTGTTATTCGGAATGAGTTCGTTAACAAGACTTGATCAACCTTGTTAGTGGGTTCATTTTGATGATCACGAGATGGACGAAACTAGAAGGCACAACCTTCTGTACCCTATTTTTCCTTTCTGTTATTTAGAATAAATAAAGCAAAAATAGTATAATCCGTCTATTTTCTGATTTATCCGTGCATTAAAAAATAGTCTGAAAATAAAAGTGCTCCAAATGCCTTGCAAATCTAGTATGATTTTTCTGGAATATTTGAGGATTTTAGGCACTGAAAACACTGCAGGAGGGCCAAGCACCGACCACGAGAGAGGAGGGCGCCCCCCCCCTGCAGGGCGCGTCCCCCTGTCTCATGGGCCCCTGCTGGCCCCCCTCCACTTATGCCAGCACCCACACACTTCATCTTCCACCCAAAAAATTCCCCATCCAGCTCAAGCACGAGTTCTAGCTCATTTTGCTGCGATTTTCGATCTCCTTGCTCAAAGCTCCATTCACAAAACTGCTTTTGGAGATTGTTGCTTGGTATGTGACTACTCCATTGGTCCAATTAGTTTTTGTTCTAGTGCTTTATTCATCTCAATTTTTTGCTGCATAGGTGACCATGTTCTTGAGCTTGCATGTTAAAATTTTGAGGTCCCAAGCAATTCCAATGCATGATATAGGCTCTAGGCACTTGTAGGAGTAGTTGCTATCAATCTTGTATAGTTTTATTCACTTTTATTTTGAAGTTACTAAAATTTCAGAAATTTTTAGAAAATGTTAAGGAGGCTCTTTAAAGGCTCTTCTAACCAAATCTCTAAGGAAAAACAAGACAAAGAGAAGGAAAAACCCAAGTATAATCTTCCTCGCTTAGCGGAAGTACGGTCGTGTGAATGGCCATGCGAGGATTTCTTGAAAGAAGCCGGAATTCATGAAGATTTTTATGATTTAATCGAGACTGCAGGCCTCACCGGTTTCATCACCGACCGAATCGATCAGTATCTCTTACTCACCAATACTTTCGTGCAAAACTTTTATTATTATCCTAAGAAATCACCGCCTGCAGTATCATTTCATTTATATGATGAATTCAAAGAAATGTCTTTACGCCACTTTTGCACGGTATGTAGGATACCTTATGAGGGAGAATTAGATGAACCCCATCGTAAAGATGTGGGTGGCTTTGTTAATACTATTGCTATAGAGGAGCCAAGGAAGGGCTTCGAGGCGAAGGTCTCTAGCATACACTTCCCTGTTTTACGCTATTTTGCTATATTTGCTAGTAGATGCTTGATGGGTCGTGGAAATAGTGGAAATTTGAGTGTTCCAGATATTATTATTCTTCAACATGCTTTGCTGGGAGACAACACTTTTAGTATGGGTGCCGTCGTTGCTAAACGGCTAGCCCTGAATCGTACAAAAGGCCCCATATTTGGAGGTATCTATGCTTCACGTCTTGCTGAACATTTTCAGATACCCATTAGGCACCATGAGGAGGAGGAGACAAAATTACCTCCTCACATTTTAGATTACAAGAGCATGGTAGCACACAAATTTGTTGTTGGCAACGAAGAGAAGATGTTCTTGTATAACCTTAGATTTAATAAGAAACACAATGAGACTATTATTTTGCCTGCGCCTCTGTTGTTTGAATTGACTGTAGATAATTTTCTTGTTATACCGGAAGCAGTGTACAATCACCAAGCTCAAGCTTTTACTCCAGAACCTGAACCTGAGCCGGAACCTGAAGCTGGACCCTTATCGTGCATCATCATCCGATTGGGATCCGGAGATGACCAACCAGATGGTATCGACTACACCTCCCACTACACCGGGAGAGTAGTGGCGGTCCTTGGTACTAGACCAACTTAGGCCAAAAGCCTAAGCTTGGGGGAGTACGTATTTCTCACATACTTTACATCCATGTTCACACACTAGTCGTCGGTACGTATTTCTTTTTCTAGTTTTCTTCTTGTGTGTTTGATAAACCTTAAGAAAAACCAAAAAAAATTAGTTAGTTTAATTTACATGCTTGTAGTAGAAATTAAAATGAAAACCCAAAAATATTTCTAGTTCTTCTTCTTACTTGTTGGGAGCTTTCCCGTGTAAATAGTTTTATTTTATTTTCTTTCCTTTGGGGGTCGAGAAGACCATATTGAAAATGCTTAGTGGCTCTCATATGCATGATTGTTTATTTAATTTAGAGCCCATATTACTTGTCTTCTCTCTTGAGTTGGATGCTTGCAGATTCCAGCTTAGTCCAATGCACGTGCACTCTTATTATTATACACATCGTTCGGTCGTGCGAGTGAAAGACAATAATGACGATATATGATGGACTTATTGGGATGAGAAAAGCTGGTATGAACTCGACCTCTTTTGTTTTTGTAAATATGATGAGTTCATCGTTCCTGAGTCAGCTATTATGAAGTAAACCTATTTGCAATGACATTTAGAGATTATAGTTGCTTGTGCCATTCTTGATTAGCTATGAGTTATAATGGTTTACCTTGCGTTCCAACATGCTATTAGAATGATTATGATGTGGTATGATGGGATGGTATCCTCCTTTGAATGAATTGAGTGACTCGACTTGGCACATGTTCACACATGTAGTTGAATCAAATCAACATAGCCTTCATGATATTTATGTTCATGGTAGATTATATCCTACTCATGCTTGTACTCGGTGTGAATTAATTTTGATGCATGTTTATGACTGTTGTCGCTCTCTCGGTTGGTCGCTTCCAGTCTTTTGCTAGCCTTCACACATACTAAGCGGGAATACTGCTTGTGCATCCAAACTCCTTAAACCCCAAAGTTGTTCCATATGAGTCCACTATACCTTCCTATATGCGGTATCTACCTGCCGTTCCAAGTAAATTTGTATGTGCCAAACTCCAAACCTTCAAATGAAATACTGTTTTGTATGCTCGAGCAGCTCATGTTTCAAATAGGGCTGCCTATATCTTCCATGCTAGGTGGGTTATTCTCAAGAGGAGTGAACTCCGCTCCTCATTCACGAGAAAGGGCGATGTAACAGGATGCCCAGTCCCATGATCCAAAAAGATCAAAGAAAATCAAAATAATTAAACAAAACTCCCCCAGGGCTGTTGTATGTTGGAGGCACTCGTTGTTTCGAGCAAGCCATGGATTGATGCTTGTTGGTGGTTGGGGGAGTATAAATCTTTACCATTCTGTTTGGGAACTGCCTATAATGCATGTAGTATGGAAGATACATCCATCTCATAGTTGTTGCGTTGACAGCGAAAGTATGCCGCTCAAAATGTTATTCAATCTCTATTTTAAAATCGAGCTCTGGCACATCTACAAATCCCTGCTTCCCTCTGCGAAGGGCCTATCTATTTACTTTTATGTTGAGTCATCACCCTTCTTATTAAAAAGCACCCGCTGGAGAGCACACTATCATTTGTATTCATTATTATTGGTTTATATTGGGTATGACTTGACTGGATCTCTTTTACCATGAATTACAATGTTTAGTCAGTCCTTGATCTTTAAAGGTGCTCTGCATTTATGTTTTGCGGTCTCAGAAAGGGCTAGCGAGATACCATTTTGTTATACCATGTTATGATTATTTTGAGAAAGTGTTGTCATCCGAGTTTTATTATTATGGATAACTAGCTAATTATGTTATTGATATGAGTAATTGTGAGACCTATGTGTTATTGTGAGTATGGTTAGTTCATAATATTTGCTGAAACTTGAATGCTGGCTTTTCATGTTTACAACAACAAGAGCAAACAGAATTTGTAGAAGTTTTTCTTTATCACTTTCAGTTTATCAACTGAATTGCTTGAGGACAAGCAAAGGTTTAAGCAAGGGGGAGTTGATACATTCAAACACTTTTGCCCTTGTTTTGGACTCTAACTTGCATGATTTGAATGAAACTAACCCGGACTGACGCTGTTTCCAGCAGAACTCATGATGTTGTTTTATGTGTAGAAAAGAAAAGTTCTCGGAATGTCCTGGAAATCCATGAAGGCACCTTTTGGGATTTATAAGAATTACTGGGCGAAAGAAATACACCAGGGGGCCCATGGCCTGTAACGAGATAGGGGGCGCGCCCCCCCCTAGGGCGCGCCCCTATCTCGTGGGCCCCCTGGACCGCCACCAACCTCAACTCAAACTCCATATATTCCGTCTCGGGGAGAAAAAAATTAGAGAGAAAGTTTCGTCGCGTTTCACGACACGGAGCCGCCGCCAAGCCCTAATCTCTCTCGGGAGGGCTGATCTGGAGTCCATTCGGGGCTCCGGAGAGGGGGATTCGTCGCTGTCGTCATCATCAACCATCCTCCAAATCAATTTCATGACGCTCACCGCCGTGCGTGAGTAATTCCATCATAGGCTTACTAGACGGTGATGGGTTGGATGAGATTTACCATGTAATCAAGTTAGTTTTGTTAGGGTTTGATCCCTAGTATCCACTATGTTCTGAGATTGATGTTGCTATGACTTTGCTATGCTTAATGCTTGTCACTAGGGCCCGAGTGCCATGATTTCAGATCTGAACCTATTATGTTTTCATGAATATATGTGTGTTCTTGATCCTATCTTGCAAGTCTATAGTCACCTATTATGTGTTATGATCCGACAACCCTGAAGTGACAATAATCGGGACACTTCTCAGTGTTGACCGTAGTTTGAGGAGTTCATGTATTCACTATGCGCTAATGCTTTGTTCTGGTTCTCTATTAAAAGGAGGCCTTAATATCCCTTAGTTTCCGCTAGGACCCCACTACCACGGGAGGGTAGGACAAAAGATGTCATACAAGTTCTTTTCCATAAGCACGTATGACTATTTACGGAATACATGCCTACATTACATTGTTGAAATGGAGCTAGTTCTATATCACCCTATGTTATAACTATTGCATGAGGAATCGCATCCAGCATAATTATCCATCACTGATCCATTGCCTACGAGCTTTTCACATATTGTTCTTCTCTTATTTACTTTTCCGTTGCTACTGTTACAACTACTACAAAAACCCAAAAACATTTATCTTTACTTTTGCTACCGTTACCTTTATTATCATACCTCTTTTGCTACTAAACACTTTACCGCAGATACTAAGTTATCCAGGTGTGGTTGAATTGACAACTCAACTGCTAATACTCAAGAATATTCTTTGGCTCCCCTTGTGTCGAATCAACAAATTTGGGTTGAATACTCTACCCTCGAAAGCTGTTGCGATCCCCTATACTTATGGGTTATCAGCCGCCGGCGGGGGTCAAGCCTGAGTGGCGACCAGCACGCGGCGGCGGCACGGTGTGCCCCCCAGGTCGAAGCAGCGACGAGGCCGAGGGCGGGGCGTGCAAGCTGTGGTGGTGGTGCGGGCGTACGAAGGGGGCCGTGGGGCAGTGGGGCGCGGTGGTGGAGGCGGTGAGCGCGGCGGCTATAGGCGCAGGCCTTGCGTGGCCGTGGCGAGGGCGAGGCGAGGTGGGCGACGCAGAGCACCGCGCAGCGCTCAGCAAGAAGCAAGCAAGGGGGCGGCTGGGCGCTGCCATGGTCGCATGAGGCGATGGCCACGACGGGCAAACGGTGGCGAGCCGGGCGCGCCATCGCGCGTGTGAGGGGTCTTGCGGGCGAGTAAGGCGCAGCGTATGGTCGCCGCCCGGAGGAGCAGCAGACGGGGAAAGGGGAGGAGAGGGGAAGCTCATGAGGGCCATAGGGAAAAGGCAGCGGGCTCAGGGTCGGCTGGTGAGGAGGAGACCGTGGACGGGGCGGCGCCGGCGTGGTCGACGGCGGCAGCGGCGACGAGGTCGTTGGCGTAGGGGCGGCTTGGCGATGGTGAGGTCGGCGGCGGCGCCGAGTGCTGGGTGCTAGAGTAGTTGCCGCCCGATCCACATCGGGGGAAGAGGAGGCGAACGTGGGGAAGTGGGGCGATGGGATAGGGGCAGTGGAGATGTGGGGCGATGGGCTCGGGCAGTTGCCCGATCCAGAAGGGGAGGAGAAGGTGATCGGGGAGAAGTGGGGGGGGGGGTAGTGGGTGCTAGGGTTCGTGGACTGGGGATAAGGGAGTGAGGGAGGGCGGCCTGGGCCGGTTTGGGCCTGCCATCCAGCTGGGCCAGTGGGCCAAGGCCCTTGGGGAGCCAGGGGGTTTCTTTTGTTTTCTTTTCTTTTTACTTTTTATTTATTTTTCATTTCTATTTTATTTCTAGTTTCTTTTTCATTTAGTTTTTATCTAATATTAAAATGATCCCTAATTTAGTAATACATTAAAACCCACTACAACAAAAGGTTTTACCCCAAAGCAATTTAGTTTAGTATTTTGTTAATTATAAAAGCATTTAAATATTGGTTTTTGCTACTGTTTTATTCACCTAAGGGTATTTAAACATTTTATAGAAATGGGATTTCTTAACCATAATTACCTATGCATTATTTGGCACGTTTAGAGCATTTTAGTTTTAGTGTTTGGAAACTTTTATTGTTTGACTTTATTTTAAAAATTTGAACTGGGGTTTCGAACTGACGCGAGATTAGCAACAATAATCATGATGACGTGGCATCATTAGCAGAGGTGACTGTAGCTTGATTATCCGGGCGTCACAGAATCCTAAGCTATGAATGCATGCCCCCTCCCCCCAACCAAGGTTCACCTAGCAAAGTGCGAAGTAGCTAGCAGCCCACCCTCCCTCGTGTCGGCACGAAGGGAATCCTAAGCTATGAATGCATGCCCCCCAACCAAGGTTCACCTAGCAAAGTGCGAATTAGCTAGCAGCCCCACTCCCTTGTGTCGACACGAAGGGTATCCTAAGCTATGAATGCATGCCCCCCCAACCGAGGTTCACCTAGCAAAGTGCGAAGTAGCTAGCAGCCCCCCTCGAGTCGGCACAAAAGGAATCATAAGATATGAATGCATGCCCCCCCAACCGAGGTTCACCTAGCAAAGTGCGAAGTAGCAGCCCCCCCACACACACACTTTCAGTCGGCGGGCCAGAGAGGCATATCTCACCAAGATGGATCGTAAAACGGACCAAGAATAGTCCACCTTGGTCGTACAACCTCTCTCTTGATGTTGGTCAAAGTGATGGTCATCCATGCGACCTCGGAGATGGGCTAGCTCGCCAATAATCACGCAAGTAGCTAGTCCCCGAAGACAACCACTACATGTGTGTGGCCCAAACATATGTATGGAGAGGTGTGCTTTTGAGTACACAATGGAACAACTTTGATGTGGCACCGTGATTTCGAACTAGAAATCCCCACACCGAGTGAGGGTTAGGTTGACGATGCATATGTATGTTACACCACACTTCAAGCCAACGACGGGGATTCATGCATGCATGCATAATATATGCGGTAAAACTTAATTAGGTCTGAATCTCACCATGACCTATACTACGATAGCACGAACCAAATGAAGAATCCGCCATGGTAACCTATCTTGTTGTCAGTCAAGGTGATCATTGATGTCTACTACGCAACCTTCTCCTTGTAGACGTTGTTGGGCCTCCAAGTGCAGAGGTTTGTAGGAAAGTAGCAAATTTGCCTCAAGTGGAGGACCTAAGGTTTATCAATCTGTGGGAGGCGTAGGATGAAGATGGTCTCTCTCAAGCAACCCTGCAACCAAATAAAAAAGAGTCTCTTGTGTCCCCAAAGCACCCAATACAATGGTAAATTGTATAGGTGCACTAGTTCAGCGAAGAGATGGTGATACAAGTGCAATATGGATGGTAGATATGGGTTTTTGTAATATGAAAATTTAAAAACAGCAAGGTAGCAAGCGATAAAAGTGAGCACAAATGGTATTGCAATGCTAGGAAGCAAGGCCCAGGGTTCATACTTTCACTAGTGCAAGTTCTCTCAACTATAATAACATACTTGGATCATATAACTATCCCTCAAGATGCAACAAAGAGTCACTAATAGCGGAGAACAAAGGAAAAGATTATGGTAGGGTACGAAACCACCTCAAAGTTATTCGTTCGAATCGATCTATTCAAGAGTTCGTACTAGAATAACACCTTAATACACAAATCAACCAAAACCCTAATGTCACCTAGATACTCCAATGTCACCTCAAGTATCCGTGGGTATGATTATACGATATGCATCACACAATCTCAGATTCATTTATTCAACCAACACAAAGAACTTCAAAGAGTGCCCCAAAGTTTCTACCGGAGAGTCAAGACGAAAACGTGTGCCAACCCCTATGCATAGGTTCATGGGCGGAACCCGCAAGTTGATCACCAAAACATACATCAAGTGAATCACGTGATATCCTATTGTCACCATAGATACGCACGGCAAGACATACATCAAGTGTTCTCAAATCCTTAAAGACTCAATCCGATAAGATAACTTCAAAGGGAAAACTCAATCCATTACAAGAGAGTAGAGGGGGAGAAACATCATAAGATCCAACTATAATAGAAAAGCTCGCGATACATCAATATCGTGCCAAATCAAGAACATGAGAGAGAGAGAGAGAGAGATCAAACACATAGCTAATGGTACATACCATCAGCCCCGAGGGTGAACTACTCCCTCCTCATCATGGAGAGCGCCGGGATGATGAAGATGGCCACGGTGAGGTTCCCCCCTCCGGCTGTGGTGCGTAACAGGGTCCCGATTGGTTTTGGTGGCTACAGAGGCTTGCGGCGGCGGAACTCCCGATCTATTCTGTTCCCCGATAGTTTTAGGGTATATTGGTATATATAGGAGGAAGAAATACGTCAGGGGAGCCACGAGGGGCCCACGAGGGTGGAGGGCGCGCCCCCCTGCCTCGTGCCTTCCATGTTGATCCTCTGACGTGCACTCCAAGTCTCCCGGATTGCTTTCTTTCCAAAAATAACTTTCCCGAAGGTTTCATTCCGTTTGGACTCCGTTTGATATTCCTTTTCTGCGAAATACAGAAACAAGGGAAAAAACAGAAGCCTTTGGGCTCGGGTTAATAGGTTAGTCCCAAAAATAATATAAAAGTGTTTAATAAAGCCCATAGACATCCAAAACAGATAATATAATAGCATGGAACAATAAAAAATTATAGATATGTTGGAGACGTATCAATCATGGATGTCCACGCGGGCCCACGAATATATAGGCTTGTCGCTGATAACCACGCGAGAGAGTGTACCGTTCGAAGGCAAATACTACATGCATATGTATGGAGGTGATGCGTGCATGCATGTTTGAGTACCATTTCACAACATTGATGTGGCTCGTGCGTAGAAAATCGTACACTCCCCACACAGAGCGAGATCGGTTGACGTGTCGTTGTACTAGCCACTTCGACTCGATGGGAGGGATTCATGCGTACACATGCATGTGTGTGTGCTCAAACTGTATCATGCACATCATCCCAGAGCATGACCTATATATATATACCATATTACAAAAAAAATCCCCTCCTAAGTCAAATTAACCTCTCTTATTTTCAGGTAAAAAGTAGTGATGGACAAAGCGGGCCCACAGATGGAAAGCATCGATATCGCTGATAACCACTTAAGTGGGTGCGAGAGGACAACCACCATCGCTTTGCATGTGGTCCAAACATATATATGTTGAATACTCAAAATGCACAACTTTGATGTGCGACATGCCTCAAAAACCGTAAACCATGCACTCACACAGAGCGAGGTTCATGAAACGTACTACATATGATGGTCCCCTTCCCCCCTGTTCGACGCATACTATATGCTCCTACCGTAATATGTACAACCCAAAAGAATCCTCATCGATGGTGAAATTAAATAACCTCTCCCGATGTAGGTCAAACTGATGCATGCATGCATCAACAATGGCCTCATGGGCCCACAGATGGAAGCATCACACGTGAGTGTCCTACATCGGGAGGAATTGTGTGATAGCAGAAGAAGGTTTAGGTGTCGCTAGCTTACTCATAACAGAAGGTGAATCAAGTGCAGAGCTAGATGACAGTTCCTTACCTCCCCTCGTAGTTGAGGGATAAATTTTTGTCTTAGTGTCTTTCAAGTTCTTCATAGAGTCCACCAGATATAAATCCCAAGTGACTCAAACAATAGAGCTATGGTCCCCGGCAACGGCGCCAGAAATTTGTCTTGATAACCCACAAGTATATGGGATCGCAACACCTTTCGAGGGTAGAGTATTCAACCCAAATTTATTGATTCGACACAAGGGGAGCCAAAGAATATTCTCAAGTATTAGCAGCTGAGTTGTCAATTCAACCACACCGGGAAACTTAGTATCTGCACCAAAGTGCTTAGTAGAAAAGTAATATGATAGTGGTGGTAACGGTAACAAAAGTAAAGACAACAAAAGTAATGTTTTTGGTATTTTGTAGTGATTGTAACAGTAGCAACGGAAATGTAAATAAGCGAGAACTAGTATATGGAAAGCTCGTAGGCACCGGATCAGTGATGGATAATTATGCTGGATGCGGTTCTTCATGTAACAGTCATAACATAGGGTGACACAGAACTAGCTCCAATACATCAATGTAACGTAGGCATGTATTCTGTATATAGTCATACGTGCTTATGGAAAAGAACTTGCATGACATCTTTTGTCCTACCCTCCCATGGCAGCGGGGTCCTATTGGAAACTAAGGGATATTAAGGCCTCCTTTTAATAGAGAACCGGAACAAAGCATTAGCACATAGTGAATACATGAACTCCTCAAACTATGGTCATCACCGAGAAGTATCCCGATTTTTGTCACTTCGGGGTTGTCGGATCATAACACATACTAGGTGACTATAGACTTGCAAGATAGGATCAAGAACTCACATATATTCATGAAAACATAATAGGTTCAGATCTGAAATCATGGCACTCGGGCCCTAGTGACAAGCATTAAGCATAGCAAAGTCATAGCAACATCAATCTCAGAACATAGTGGATACTAGGGATCAAACCCTAACAAAACTAACTCGATTACATGATAAATCTCATCCAACCCATCACCGTCTAGCAAGCCTACGATGGAATTACTCACGCACGGCGGTGAGCATCATGAAATTGGTGATGGAGGATGGTTGATGATGACGACGGCGATGAATCCCCCTCTCCGGAGCCTCGAACGGACTCCAGATCAGCCCTCCCGAGAGGTTTTAGGGCTTGGCGGCAGATCCATGTCGTAAAATGCAATGATTTCTTCTCTCTTATTTTTTTCTCCCCGAAAGCCAATATATATAGTTAGAGTTGGCATCGGAAGGTATCCAGGGGCCCACGAGGTAGGGGGCGCGCCCTAGAGGGGGGGGGGGCGCCCCCCACCCTCGTGGACAGGGTGTGGGCCCCCTGGTCTTCATCTTTGGCGAGGATTTTTTATTATTTTTTATAAGACATCCCGTGGAGTTTCAGGTCATTCCGAGAACTTTTGTTTTCTGCACATAAAACAACATCATGGCAATTCTGTTGAAAACAGCGTCAGTCCAGGTTAGTTCCATTCAAATCATACAAGTTAGAGTCCAAAACAAGGGCAAAAGTGTTTGGAAAAGTAGATACAACGGAGACGTATCAACTCCCTCAAGCTTAAACCCTTGCTTGTCCTCAAGCAATTTAGTTGACAAACTGAAAGAGAAAAAGAAAAACTTTTACAAACTCTGTTTGCTCTTGTTGTTGTACTTATGTCAAGCCAGCATTAAGGTTTTCAGCAAAGATCATAACTAACCACATTTGCAATAACTCCTAGGTCTCATGTTTACTCATATTAATAACATAATCAGCTAGCAAGCCATAATAATAAATCTCGGATGACAACACTTTCTTAAAATAATCATAATATGATATAACAAGATGGTATCTCGCTAGCCCTTTCTGATACCGCAAAACATAAATGCAGAGCACCTTCAAAGATCAAGGACTGACTAGACATTGTAATTCATGGTAAAAGAGATCCAATCATAGTCATACCCGATATAAATTAACAGTAATGAATGAAAATGACAGTTGTGCTCTCCAGCTAGTGCTTTTAATAAGAAGGTGATGACTCAACATAAAAGTAAATAGATAAGCCCTTCGCAGAGGGAAGCAGCGATTTGTAGAGGTGCCAGAGCTCCATTTTGAAATAGAGATAATTTATATTTTGAGCGGCATACTTTCATTATGAACATAACAACTAAGAGATGACGATATCTTCCATGCTAAACAAATTATAGGTGGTTCCCAAACAGAATGGTAAAGTTTATACTCCCCCTCCTCCACAAGCATCAATCCATGGACTGCTCGAAACAACGAGTGCCTCCAACATTCAACGGGTCCCAGGGGGAGTTTTGTTTGCAATTATTTTGATTTAGTTTGCATAAAGCATATGACTAGGCATCCCGGTGACCAGCCATTTTCTCGTGAGTGAGGAGCGGAGTCCACTCCTCTTGAGAATAACCCGCCTAACACGGAAGATAAGGGCAGCCCTAGTTGATATACGAGCTATTCGAGCATGCAAAACAGAATGTTTATTTGAAGGTTTAGAGTTTGGCACATACAAATTTACTTGGAACCGCAGGTAGATACCGCATATAGGAAGGTATGGTGGACTCATATGGAATAACTTTGGGGTTTAAGGGATTGGATGCACAAGCAGTATTCCGCTTAGTACAAGTGAAGGCTAGCAAAAGGCTGGAAGCGACCAACTAGAGAGCGACAACAGTCATGAACATGCATTAAAATTAATAAACATTGAATACAAGCATGAGTAGGATATAATCCACCATGAACATAAATATCGTGAAGGCTATGTTGATTTGTTTCAACTACATGCGTGACCATGTGCCAAGTCAAGTCACTTAAATCATTCAAAGGAGGATACCGCCCCATCATACCACATCACAACCATTTTTAATAGCATGTTGGCACGCAAGGTAAACCATTATAACTCGTAGCTAATCAAGCATGGCACGAGCAACTATGATCTCTAATTGTCATTGCAAACATGTTTATTCATAATAAGATGAATCAGGAATGATGAACTCATCATATTTACACAAACAAAAGAGGTCGAGTTCATACCAGCTTTTCTCATCTTAGTCAGTCCGTCATATATCATCATAATTGCCTTTCACTTGCACGACCGAACGATGTGAATAATAATAAGAGTGCACGTGCATTGGACTAAGCTGGAATCTGCAAGCATTCAATAAACAGGAGAATACAAGGCAATATGGGCTCTTGGTTAAATCAACAATGATGCATATAAGAGCCACTTCAACAATTTAATCATGGTCTTCTCCTACTGACCACCAAAGAAAAGAAAAGAAATAAAAACTATTTACACGGGAAAGCTCCCAACAAGCAAAAGAAGAACGGGAAATATTTTTGGGTTTTCTTTTTAATTATTACTACTACAGCAGGAAAAATAAACTACTACTATTTTTTTCTTAAGGTATATTAAACACACAAGAAGAAAATAGGAAAAAGAAAATAAACTAGCATGGATATTACAGTGAAAGAGTATGAGCACCGACATCTAGCAATGAGTGTGTGTGAACATAAATGTAATGTCGGTGAGAAATACGTACTCCACCAAGCTTAGGCTTTTGGCCTAAGTTGGTCTATTGCCGAGGATAGCTGGCGGATACCCGTAGGTGTAGTGGGGTCATCTTTGCTGACGAAGAATAGTTGGTATCATCTTGTGATGAAGAGGACTCTGACTGCCATTGGCTGGCAACCGCCTCCGGATCCCAAGAATAAACAGACTACCGTGGAGGCTCATCTTGTGGTTCCGGTTCCGGGGCTGGTGCAGGATTCCGATAGGCTTGAACGGCCGCCCAGGAACGAGGTGAGGACCTGCAGATAAGTTAAACAAAGAGGGAGCAGGAAAAGTAATAGTCTCAGGGTGATGTTTATCAAAGTACAATTTATATTTAAGCTCCCCTTCCTTTCCCTTAACAAGAAAGTCATGCGCTAGCATACTCTTATAATCTAAATAAGCACTGGGCAACGATGTTTCTTCTTTCTCCAAATGCCTAATAGGTATGTCAAAATGTGCAGCTAGGCACGAAGCATAAATACCTCCAAAGATGGGGCCTTTAGTACGGTTCAAACTTAACCATCTAGCAATAATTCCGCCCATACTAACAATGTTGTTGCGGTATAAACCATGGAACAAAATGATAATATCAGGAACACTAAGGTTTCCACAGTTCCCGCGACCAATCAAGCAACGACTAGCAAATAAGGCAAAGTAGAATAAAACAGGAAATTGTATGCTAGTAATTCTTGCATCAGAAACCTTCCTGGTTTCTCCCACAGTGATAGTGTTAATAAAAGCTTCTACTTCATTACGGTGTGGTTCATCCAAGGTACCCTCAAAGGGTATTTTGCAAACCTCGCAAAAATTCAGCTAATGGCATCTTCTTAACAACGTCATATAAATGAAACTCTACTGATGGAGGTGATTCCTTAGGGAAATAGTAGAAGTTTTGCACAAAAGTATTTGTGAGTAAGAGATACTGATGACGTTGGTCGCGGAGGAAGTTGGTGAGGCCAACATTCTCAATCAATAAATAAAAATACTCATAAATTCCGGCTCTCCTCAAGAAGTCATCGGAAGGCCATTCACACGGCGGACCTCCAAAGATCGAGGCAAATTATATTTGGGCTTCTATGCTTCTTCCTTTTGTTTTTCCTTCGAGCTTCGGCTGGACGAGCCCCTCAAAAGTCTCTTCATTATTTTTTGAAATAATCTGAAATTTTTAGTAACTTCAAACAAAAGTGAATCAACTTCAATAAAATTAATAGCAACTACTCCTACAAGTGCCTAGAGCCTATATCAAGCATTAGAACTACTTGGAACCATATAAATTTGACACGCAAGCTCAAGAACATGGTCACCTATGCAGCACAAATTTGCAAAGAATAAAGCACTAGAACAAAAACTAATTGGACCAATTGAGGAGTCACATACCAAGGAACAATCTCCCCAAGCAGTTTTGCGAGAGGTGCTTTGAGCAAGGAGATCGAAAATCACAGCAAAAGTGCATTTGGAACTCGTGCTTGAGTTGGTTTTTCGGGTTTGTGTGAGGCAGAGGAAGAAGACAGGTGCAGGAATAAGTGGAGGAGGGCCACCATGGGCCCACGAGGCAGGGGGCACGCCCTCCACCTCGTGGCTGTGTGGCTGCTCCCCATGGTGATTTTTGCACTATAAATCCTCAAATATTCCCGAAAAAATCATATTAAATTGGCATGGCATTACGAGGACTTTTATTTTCGGGGTATTTTTATATTTCACGGATAAGTCGGGAGACAGACAGAAAAATACTATTTTACTTTATTTCTACTAAATAACAGAAAAATATAAAGAGGGTACAGAAGGTTGTGCTTCTAGTTTCATGCATCTCATGCTCATCAAAAGGAATCCACTAACAAGGTTGATCAGGTCTTGTTAACAAACTCACTCCGACTAACATGGAACAGGAGAAATTTCGAATAACACTATGTTACCTCAAAGGTGATATGGACATCCCCAATAATAAGTATATCATATTTCTTCTTGACAGTAGGGAGAGGAAATTCAAAACCTCCAAATATAATCGATCGAATTTTTCCAATAAAGTTGATACTATGAACTTGAGGTTGTTTCCTCGGAAAGTGTACCATGTGCTCATTACCATTAACATGAAAAGTGGCATTGCCTTTGTTGCAATCAATAACGGCCCCTACAGTATTAAGGAAAGGTCTTCCAAGAATAATAGACATACTATCATCCTCGGGAATATCAAGAATAACAAAGTCCGTTAAAATAGTAACGTTTGCAACCACAACAGCACATCCTCACAAATACCGGCAAGGTATAGCAGTTGATTTATCAGCCATTTGCAGAGATATTTCAGTAGGTGTCAACTTATTCAAGTCAAGTCTACGATATAAAGAGAGAGGCATAACACTAACACGGCTCCAAGATCACATAAAGCAGTTTTAACATAATTTCTCTTGATGGAACATGGTATAGTAGGTACTCTGGATCTCCAAGTTTCTTTGGTATTCCACCCTTAAAAGTATAATTAGCAAGCATGGTGGAAATTTCAGCTTCGGTATCTTTCTTTTATTTGTAACAATATCTTTCATATATTTGGCATAAGGATTCATTTTGAGCATATCGGTCAATCGCATACATAAAAGATGGGTCTAATCATTTCAACAAAGCGCTCAAAATCCTCATCATCCTTTTCTTGGATGGTTAAGGAGGAAAAGGCATGGGTTTCTGAACCCATGGTTCCCTTTCTTTACCATGTTTCCTAGCAACGAAGTCTCTTTTATCATAACGTTGAATCTTTGATTGTGGGTTATCAAGATCAATAGCAGGTTCAACTTCTACATCATTATCATTACTAGGTTGAGCATCACCATGAACATCATCATTAACATTTTCACTAGGTTTATGTTCATTACCAGATTGTGTTTCAGCATCAGACATAGAGATATCATTTGGATTCTCAGGTGGTTCAGCAATAGGTTCACTAGAATTTTGCAAAGTCCTATCATTTTTCTTTTTCTTCCTTTTAGAAGAACTAGGTACATCAATATTATTTCTCTAAGAATCTTGCTCGATTCTCTTAGGGTGACCTTCAGGATACAAAGGTTCCTGAGTCATTCTACCAGTTCTAGTAGCCACTCTAACAGCATAATCATTTTTCTTACTATTCATTTCATCAAGCACTTCTTTCTGAGCTTTAAGTACTTGTTCTACTTGAGTGGTAACCATAGAAGCATGTTTGCTAACATGTTTAAGTTCACCTCTAATATTAGCCATCTAATCACCCAAGCGTTTAATCATATAAGCATCTTGTTTTAATTGTCTACCAAAATAAGCATTAAAGTCATCTTGCTTAAACATAAAGTTAACAAACTCGTCCAAGCACTGACTAGCAATTTTAGTAGGAGGGACTTCAGCTTTATCATATCTGTAGAGAGAATTTACCTTTACTACCTGTGTCGGGTTATCGGGATCAGGAGGTTCTTCAATAAGTAATGGATCAATATCATAAGTTTCTTCAACAGGCGGTAGGTTAAGACCATGTATTTCTTCAATAGGAGGTAAATTCTTAACATCTTCATCTTTAATACCTTTTTCTTTCATAGATTTCTTTGCCTCTTGCATATCTTGAGGATTGAGAAATAGAACACCTCTCTTCTTCGGAGTTGGTTTAGGGATAGGCTCAGTAATTGGAGCAGAAGCTAGCTCAGGAGGTGCCCAATTATTTTCATTTGTCAACATATTATTCAATAGAATTTCAGCTTCATCCTGTGTTCTTTCCCTGAAAAGAGAACCAGCACAACTATCCAAGTAATCTCTGGAAGCATCGGTTAGTCTATTATAAAAGATATCAAGTATTTCAGGTTTCTTAAGAGGATGATCCGGCAAAGCATTAAGTAACTTGAGAAGCCTCCCCCAAGCTTGTGGGAGACTCTCTTCTTTAGTTTGCACGAAGTTGTATATTTCCCTCAAAGCAGCTTGTTTCTTATGAGCAGGGAAATATTTAGCAGAGAAGTAATAAATCATATCATGGGGACTACGCACACAACCAGGATCAAGAGAATTGAACCATATCTTAGCATCACCCTTTAATAAGAACGGAAATATTTTGACTATATAAAAGTAGCGCGATCTCTCATCATTAGTAAACAGGGTGGCTATATCATTTAACTTAGTAAGATGTGCCGCAACAGTTTCAGATTCATAGCCATAAAAAGGATCAGATTTGACCAAAGTAATTATATCTGGATCAACAGAAAATTCATAATCCTTATCGGGAACACAAATAGGTGAAGTAGCAAAAGCAGGGTCAGGTTTCATTCTGTCTCCAAGAGATTCTTTGTTCCATTTAACTAATAACCTCTTGAGCTCATATCTACCTTTGCAAGCACAAATAGCTGCAGAAGATTCCATATCAAAAACATAACCCTCAGGAATAACAGGCATATTTTCATCATCACTTTCATCATCGTATTCAGATTCAATAATTTCTTTCTCTCCAGCCCTAGCAATTTGTTCATCTAGAAATTCACCAAGGGGCACAGTAGTATCAAGAATAGAAGTAGTTTCATCGTAAGTATCATGCATAGAAGAAGTGGCATCATCAATAACATGCGACATATCGTAAGCTAATAGCGTAAGCAGGTTTAGGTGTCGCTAGCTTACTCATAACAGAAGGTGAATCAAGTGCAGAGCTAGATGGCAGTTCCTTACCTCCCCTCGTAGTTAAGGGATAAATTTTTGTCTTAGAGTCTTTCAAGTTCTTCATAGTGTCCAACAGATATAAATCCCAAGTGAGTCAAAGAATAGAGCTATGGTCCCCGGCAACGGCGCTAGAAATTTGTTTTGATAACCCACAAGTATAGGGGATCGCAACAGCTTTTGAGGGTAGAGTATTCAACCCAAATTTATTGATTCGACACAAGGGGAGCCAAAGAATATTCTCAAGTATTAGCAGCTGAGTTGTCAATTCAACCACACCTGGAAACTTAGTATCTACAACAAAGTGATTAGTAGCAAAGTAATATGATAGTGGTGGTAACAGTAACAAAAGTAAAGACAGCAAAAGTAATGTTTTTGGTATTTTGTAGTGATTGTAACAGTAGCAACGGAAAAGTAAATAAGCGAGAACCAGTATATGGAAAGTTCGTAGGCACCGGATCGGTGATGGATAAATATGCCGGATGCGGTTCGTCATGTAACAGTCATAAAATAGGGTGACACAGAACTAGCTCCAATTCATCAATGTAATGTAGGCATGTATTCCGTATATAGTCATACGTTCTTATGGAAAAGAACTTGCATGACATCTTTTGTCCAACCCTCCCGTGGCAGCGGGGTCCTATTGGAAACTAAGGGATATTAAGGCCTCCTTTTAATAGAGAACCGGAACAAAGCATTAGCACATAGTGAATACAGGAACTCCTCAAACTATGGTCATCACCGAGAAGTATCCCGATTATTGTCACTTCGTGGTTGTCGGATCATAACACATAATAGGTGACTATAGACTTGCAAGATAGGATAAAGAACTCACATATATTCATGAAAACATAATAGGTTCAGATCTGAAATCATGGCACTCGGGCCCTAGTGACAAGCATTAAGCATAGCAAAGTCATAGCAACATCAATCTCAGAACATAGTGGATACTAGGGATCAAACCCTAACAAAACTAACTCGATTACATGATAAATCTCATCCAACCCATCACCGTCCAGCAAGCCTATGATGGAATTACTCACGCACGGCGGTGAGCATCATGAAATTGGTGATGGAGGATGGTTGATGACGACGACGGCGACGAATCCCCCTCTCCAGAGCCCCGAATGGACTCCAGATCAGCCCTCCCGAGAGGTTTTAGGGCTTGGCGGCGGATCCATATCGTAAAATGCGATGATTTCTTCTCTCTTATTTTTTCTCCCCAAAAGCCAATATATAGAGTTGGAGTTGGCGTCGGAAGGTGTCCAGGGGGCCCATGAGGTAGGGGGCGCGCCTTAGAGGGGGGGGCACCCCCACCCTCGTGGACAGGGTGTGGGCCCCTGGTCTTCATCTTTGGCGAGGATTTTTTATTATTTTTGTTAAGACATCCCGTGGAGTTTCAGGTCATTCCGAGAACTTTTGTTTTCTGCACATAAAACAACATCATGGCAATTCTGCTGAAAACAGCGTCAGCCTACGTTAGTTCCATTCAAATCATACAAGTTAGAGTCCAAAACAAGGGAAAAAGTGTTTGAAAAAGTAGATACGATGGAGACGTATCGATATGTTGTGGGCGAGATGACCAAGAGTTGTCGCGACAAGCTCTACATCGACGACACAGGCTGGGGCCCCAAGGTCGGCTCAATCGAGTACGGGTATCGGGCCCGCTTCGGCGGCATCCACGTTTTCATTGGCAAGATTGGCGAACCGGGCCCTGAGCCGAACATCTGCACCGACATCATCGAGACGGCTCAGCGTGCGAGATCTGCCCGGGTTAAGCCTGTCATGAAGTGTGCCTTTGTGGGAGTGGTCCATGGAGTCGAATCTGAGGATAGATTGGAATCTAGTGGTGAAACCATCATTTATTCCGCCGACAAGTCATCGACCGGAGAGACCGAGTCATTGTACCAGTTGCAAGATGGTCGTATTGGGGGCTGTTCCGATGGCGACAGTATGCCGAACCCCTTTGATCTACCAAACCGGGTTGCAATCTTCATGGCCGGTACGCAGCCAGCAATCCACTCTTCGACCGCAGCGGCGGTGGTTTTCGGATCAGCCGTGGCAACAGCAGGAGGGCCCTGTGCGACCGCCGGTTCGGGTTTTATCCTATTTGTTCGATGCTTTGGCAAAACTGATGGCGGAGGTTAACCCGGCAAATCCGGATGAGCATAGTGCGGAGATTGCAAAAGTGAAGGATCAGATAACTTAGGCCAAGGCCGATTTGGCAGCGGAGGATGCCAGGATGATTGCAGAGCGAGCCTCATTAGATGCACATGCTTATCAGCTTATGTTGGATCAGAGTGCGTCAAACAACTTTATGAGAAGAAGGTACCGATATCATCAGCCGCCGGTTTATGAGGCCAAGAACCTCTTTAATACCCCAGGAGCGGGACCAGTAATCCGCCAGTGATAAACCGGGCGGAGGCACCTGGAACGGGGGTGCTGGTTCAGCCACGTCCGATTGATCCGCCTCGTCAGAACAACATTTTGTCACAACACGTCCCTACACCACCGGGTCATTACTCTAACCCGATGGATAACATTGTCGCCGCCGCTTCACGGATGGCAGCTCTGCCGATCGAAGGTGAGTCCCCAGTAGCGATCGAGACACGACGAGCCAGGGAGCTCCTTCAGACGGCTTTGACTCAGCATCAGGCTTATTCATATAGCCGCGAAAGGATCCATTCTACTCCCCTCCCAAGCCGGAGTTACAGTAGGTATATCGATGAACTAGCCGTGTCAAGCAGTGCGTGAAACCATCATCAACCCCGTGGCCATAACCCGGCGGGTGGCGGTGGTGATGCTCAGGATGTGGTGGATCGCGCTAGGGCACGTCGAGAGGCTGAGTTAGCGGTGCAGCATGAGGGAACTTACCCCGGTTCGTCCAACCACGTCGGTGGAACCACGGGTTACTTCCAGCTCTTTCGGGGTGCCGTGTCTCGTCCCGGCGCTGCGCAATGTGCGCCTGCCCAAGGATTTCAAAAGACCACGTAAAGTGCCGAATTACACCGCCGATTTATCCCCCGAGTCATGGGTCGAAGCTATAAGATGGCAATGGAGATGCTGGATGTGGACGATGCGGCGTGCGCTAAATACTTTACCATGATGTTGGAAGGAACGGCTCGCACTTGGTTGAAAAACTTGCCAGCTAACTCCATTGGGTCATGGGCCGAACTGAGAGCCTGATTTATTTAGAATTTCAAAGACACATGCAAGCATCCCATGTCGATTGTAGACGTGGATGCCTGTGTTCAGGAGGAAGGAGAATCAACAACCCATTGGGTGCGTCGGGTTTCGCAAATCTTGCATTCATCAGACCGCATCAACGTTGACACAGCAGTTTTGACGTTGGAAGGCAATTGCCGGTTTACACCTCTGAAGTTAAAATTGGGACGGCTCAAACGCCACTGCAATGACATGGGGACTCTCATGGCTGCTCTGGTGAAGTATGCCGACTTTGATAGTACCAAGGACCCCGAGTCTGACGATGACAAGACAGGGAAGGGAAAGAAGAGCGGCAACGCCAAAGGGCAGCAGCATAACCCAGCGGGTCATGGAAACAACGGTAAACATAAAGCAGATAACAGTTTAGATTTTGTGGCTAATACCAACGCGCAGGACAAGGGCCAGCGGTGCAAGGGTAAACCGCCCCGGCGTAGCGGAGGACCGAGCCCCAATCCAGAGCGCCTGTCTTATCTGTTAAACCAGCCTTGCCCAAAGCACGGGTCACAGGACAAACCGGCTACGCACCTTTGGAAGGATTGTTATATCATGCAGGAGTTCAAAAATTCTGACTTCTTTCAGTATGATCATGGACCAAGCGGCGGTTCAGGCCCCGGATCTCATGGGCCAGGTTACGGCGGAGGCAGTTCTGGTTCAGGTTTTCACAGTAATCAAAGCGGACATAACAATCAAGGCAATCAGGGCAACCAAGGCGGTTATAATCATCAGGGAAATCAGCAGCAACAATAGCAGTTGGGCTACCAAAGCAACCCGAAACAGTTGAAAAGTGGACAGTATCATGTCTTCACCACTAGCTTGTGCAAGCGCGATCAGAAGCTTCATAAGAGGGCAGTGAATTCCGTTGAACCGGCGGTGCCCCATTACTTACGCTGGTCTGAGCAGCCGATCGTATGGAGTAGGGAGGATCATCCGCCCAGGGTTGATAATCCAGGTCATCTGGCGTTGGTGGTGGCGCCTCAGGTTGGAAGATATAAGTTCACCAAGGTGCTCATGGATGGAGGGAGTAGTATCAATATCCTTTATTATGAAACTTTCCATCCCATGGGGTTAACAGATAAAAATCTTAAACTGTCCAACACGGTCTTCCATGGTGTGGTACCTAGTAATCGGCATAACTAGTGGGTAAGATAGCTCTGAAGGTTGCTTTTGGTGATGAGCATGATTCAAGATCAGAAACACTGACCTTTGAGGTGGTGAAAATCAAGAGCCCATACCATGCCCTGTTTGGACGATCGGCTTATGCCAAGTTCATGGCAAGGCCCCGTTATGTTTATCTGCAGCTCAAGATGCCGGGTCACAAGGGAACCATCACAATACACGGAAGCCGTAAGATTGCTTTGGAATGTGAAGAGGGTGATGCGGCTTATCCTGAGTCGGTTTGTGCAACAGAAGAGTTGAAGTTCTATAAGGACAATGTTGACCCGGCAGATATGACTTCGTTGAAGAAGCCAACTACGGAGAGTGATCCGACGTTGAAGTTTAAATCGGCTGATGAGACCAAGCTTGTTGATTTTGTTCCTGGCGATTCATCCAAGCAGTTTACCATCAGCCCTAACTTGGATCCGAAATAGGAAAGCGCGCTCATCAAGTTCATCCGTGAGAATTGGGACATCTTCGCATGGAAGCCTTCTAACATGCCAGGTGTACCGAGAGAACTCGCTGAGCACACTCTTAATGTTGATCCCAAGTATAAACCGGTCAAGCAGTTCCTTCGCCGGTTCAATGAAGAAAGGCGCAAGGCGATCGGTGAGGAGGTGGCCAGACTCTTGGCGGCTGGGTTCATAGTTGAAGTATTTCATCCTGAATGGTTGGCTAATCCGGTGCTAGTACTAAAGAAGAACAGCACTTGGCATATGTGTGTGGATTACACAGATTTGAACAAGGCTTGCCCGGCAGATCCTTGTGCTCTCCCTCGTATTGATCAAATCATTGATGCTACGGCGGGTTGTGAGCGTTTGAGCTGTTTGGATGCATACTCTGCTTACCATCAGATCAAAATGGCAGTTAAGGATCAGGAGAAGACATTGTTTATATCTCCTTTTGGAGCCTTCTGCTATGTGTCTATGCCCTTTGGGCTCAAGAGTGCCCAGGCGACTTATCAACGGTGTGTGCAGAATTGTCTTCATGATCAGATCGGCCGCAATGTTCATGCCTATGTGGATGATATTGTGGTGAAATCCAGAAAGGAGGAGACATTGATTGATGACTTGAAGGAGACTTTTGATAACCTCCGGGTTTATAAAATGATGCTTAATCCGGCCAAGTGTGTCTTTGGTGTACCGGCAAGAAAGCTCTTGGGCTTTCTGGTATCTAACAGAGGCATTGAAGATAATTCGGAGAAAATCAAGGCTATAACTTCTTTGGCTAAACCAAAGTGTATCAATGATGTTCAATGCCTGGCAGGCCAGATTGCCGCTTTGAGCCGGTTTATCAGTCGCCTTGGTGAGAAGGCCATTCCCTTATATTAGATGCTGAAGAAAACGGATAACTTCGTCTGGAGTAACGCCACCAATGAAGCGTTTGAGGACTTAAAGCGGCAGCTTGCTAATCCGCCGGTTCTTGCTGCTCCTGTTGATAAGGAGCCATTATTGCTATATGTGGCAGCTAACGCCCGGGCTGTTAGCGTGGCTATTGTGGTGGAGCACAAGGAGGCCGGAAATGAGTATCCGGTTCAACGGCCGGTTGATTATATCAGTGAGGTACTTATTGAGTCCAAGCAAAGGTACCCGCATTGGAAGAAGCTGGTATATGGAGTTTTCATGGCAAGCCGGAAGCTTAAACAATATTTCCAAGGTCATCCCATCACGGTGGTCAGCTCTGCTCCTTTGGGGAATATATGTTGGAAATATGCCCTAGAGGCAATAATAAAAGGATTATTATTATATTTCCTTGTTCATGATAATTGTCTTTTATTCATGCTATAATTGTATTATCCGGAAATCGTAATACACGTGTGAATACATAGAACACAATACGCCCCTAGTAAGCCTCTAGTTGACTAGCTCGTTGGTCAACAGATAGTCATGGTTTTCGACTATGGACATTAGATGTCGTTGATAACGGATCACATCATTAGGACAATGATGTGATGGACAAGACCCAATCCTAAGCATAGTACAAGATCGTAGTTCGTTTTGCTAGAGCTTTTCCAATGTCAAGTATCTTTTCCTTAGACCATGAGATCGTGTAACTCCGGATACCGTAGGAGTGCTTTGGGTGTACCAAATGTCACAACGAATCGGGTGACTATAAATGTACACTACAGGTATCTCCGAAAGTGTCTGGGTTGACACGGATCGAGGCTGGGATTTGTCACTCCGTATTACGGAGAGGTATCACTGGGCCCACTCGGTAGTGCATCATCATAATGAGCTCAAAGTGACCAAGTGTCTGGTTACGTGACCATGCATTACGGTACGAGTAAAGTGACTTGCCAGTAACGAGATTGAACGAGGTATTGGGATATCGACGATCGAATCTCGGGCAAGTAACATACCGTCTGACAAAAGGAATAGTATACGGGGTTGCTTGAATCCTCGACATCGTGGTTCATCCGATGAGATCATCGAGGAGTATGTGGGAGTCAACATGGGTATCCAGATCCCGCTGTTGGTTATTGACCGGAGAGTCGTCTCGGTCATGTCTGCATGTCTCCCGAACCCGTAGGGTCTACACACTTAAGGTTCGGTGACGCTAGGGTTATTAGGAAGACTTGTATGTGATTACCGAATGTTGTTAGGAGTTCCGGATGAGATCCCGGACGTCACGAGGAGTTCCGGAATGGTCCGGAGGTGAAGATTTATATATGGGAAGTTGTCATACGGACACCGGAAAGTTTCGGGGCATATCGGTATTGTCTGGGGCCACCGGAGAGGTTCCGGGTCCACCGAGAGGGGCCACCTCTCGGAGGGCCTCATGGGCCACAAGGAGCAGGGAACCAGCCCTGGAGGGCTGGCGCCCCTTGGGCCCATGCGCCTAGGGTTTGGGGGAACCCAGTGGGGCGCCTTTGCTTGGGGGCAAGCCCCCTCTCTAGCCGCCCCTCTAGATCTCATCTAGAGGGACGGCCCCTGCCCCTTCCCTATAAATAGAGGGGTGAGGGAGGGCTGCAAGACACATCCAAGGCGCAGCCCCTCCCCTCCCCAACACCTCTCCTCCGTTGAGTGCTTGGCGAAGCCCTGTCAGAGTACTGCCTCTCCACCATCATCATGCCGTCGTGCTGCTGCAGGAGCCTTATTCCTCAACCTCTCCTCCCCCCTTGCTGGATCAAGAAGGAGGAGACGTCATCCGTTCCGTACGTGTGTTGAACGCGGAGGTGCTATCCGTTCGGCACTTGGTCATCGGTGATTTGAATCACGGCGAGTACGACTCCATTATCACCGTTCCTTTGAACGCTTCCGCACGCGATCTACAAGTGGTATGTAGATGCAATCTCTCTCCCATGACTCGTTGCTTAGATGAACTCATAGATGGATCTTGGTGAAACCGTAGGAAATATTTTAATTTTCTGCTACGTTCCCCAACAGTGGCATCATGAGCCAGGTTTATGCGTAGTTCTCTATTGCACGAGTAGAACACAATTTTGTTGTGGGCGTAGATCTTGTCAACTTGCTTGCCGCTACTAGTCTTTTCTTGCTTCAGCAGTATTGTGGGATGAAGCGGCCCGGACTGACCTTACACGTACGCTTACGTGAGACAGGTTCCACCGACTGACATGCACTAGTTGCATAAGGTGGCTAGCGGGTGTCTGTCTCTCCTACTTTAGTTGGAGCGGATTAAATGAAAAGGGTCCTTATGAAGGGTAAATAGAAGTTGACAAAATCACGTTGTGGTTATTCGTAGGTAAGAAAACGTTCTTGCTAGAACCCAATTGCAGCCACGTAAAAGATGCAACAACAATTAGAGGACGTCTAACTTGTTTTTGCAGCAATTTTCATGTGATGTGATATGGCCAGAAGTTGTGATGAATGATGAATGATATATTGTGATGTATGAGATCATGTTCTTGTAATAGGAATCACGACTTGCATGTCGATGAGTATGACAACCGGCAGGAGCCATAGGAGTTGTCTTTATTTTTTGTATGACCTGCGTGCCATTGAAGAACGCCATGTAAATTACTTTACTTTATTGCTAAACGTGTTAGCCATAGAAGTAGAAGTAGTCGTTGGCGTGACAACTTCATGAAGAAATGATGATAGAGATCATGATGATGGAGATCATGGTGTCATGCCGGTGACGAAGATGATCATGGAGCCCCGAAGATGGAGATCGAAGGAGTTATATGATATTGGCCATATCATGTCACTACTTTATATAATTGCATGTGATGTTTATTATGTTTATGCATCTTGTTTACTTAGAACGACGGTAGTAAATAAGATGATCCCTTATAATAATTTCAAGAAAGTGTTCCCCCTAACTGTGCACCATTGCTAAAGTTCGTCGCTTCAAGCACCACGTGATGATCGGGTGTGATAGATCCTTACGCTCACATACAACGGTGTAAGACAGTTTTACACATGCAAAACACTTAGGGTTAACTTGACGAGCCTAGCATGTACAGACATGGCCTCGGAACACAAGAGACCAAAAGGTCGAACATGAGTCGTATGGAAGATACGATCAACATGGAGATGTTCACCGACGATGACTAGTCCGACTCACGTGATGATCGGACACGGCTTAGTCGACTCGGATCATGTAACACTTAGATGACTAGAGGGATATCAAATTTGAGTGGGAGTTCATTAAATAATTTGATTAGATGAACTTAATTATCATGAACTTAGTCTAAAGTCTTTGCAAAATATGTCTTGTAGATCAAATGGCCAACGCTCATGTCAACATGAACTTCAACGCGCTCCTAGAGAAAACCAAGCTGAAAGATGATGGCAGCAACTATTCGGACTGGGTCCGGAACCTGAGGATCATCCTCATAGCAGCCAAGAAACAATATGTCCTAGAAGCTCCGCTAGGTGAAGCACCCATCCCAGAGAACCAAGACATTATGAATGCTTGGAAGTCTCGTGCTGATGATTACCCCCTCGTTCAATGAGGCATGCTTTACAGCTTAGATCCGGGGCTCCAAAAGTGTTTTGAGAAACACGGAGCATATGAGATGTTCGAGGAGCTGAAAATGGTTTTCCAAGCTCATGCCCGGGTCGAGAGATATGAAGTCTCCGACAAGTTCTATAGTTGTAAGATGGAGGAAAACAGTTACATCGGTGAGCACATACTCAAAATGTCCGGGTTGCACAACCGCTTTGTCCCACTGGACATTAACCTCCTGACGAGGCGGTCATTGACAGAATCCTTCAGTCGCTCCCACCAACCTACAAGAGCTTCGTGATGAACTACAATATGCAGGGGATGGTGAAGACCATTCCTGAAGTATTCTCAATGCTGAAGTCAGCAGAGGTTGAAATCAAGAAAGAACATCAAGTGTTGATGGTTAATAAAACCACTAAGTTCAAGAAGGGCAAGGGTAAGAAGAACTTCAAGAAGGACGGCAAGGATGTTGCCGCGCCCGGTAAGCAAGTTGCCGGGAAGAAGTCAAAGAATGGACCCAAGCCTTTGACCGAGTGCTTTTATTGCAAAGGGAAGGGCCATTGGAAGCGGAACTGCTTCAAATACTTAGCGGACAAGAAGGCCGGCAACACTAAAGGTATATTTGATATACATGTAATTGATGTGTACCTTACCAGTACTCGTAGTAACTCCTGGGTATTTGATACCGGTGCCGTTGCTCATATTTGTAACTCGCAGCAGGAGCTGCGGAATAAGCGGAGACTGGCGAAGGACGAGGTGACGATGCGCGTCGTGAATGGTTCCAAGGTCGATGTGATCGCCGTCGGCACGCTACCTCTACATTTACCTACGGGGTTGGTTTTAAACCTCAATAATTGTTATTTAGTGCCAAGTTTGAGCATGAACATTGTATCAGGATCTGGTTTAATGCGAGATGGCTACTCATTTAAATCCGAGAATAATGGTTGTTCTATTTATATGAGAGATATGTTTTATGGTCATGCTCCGATGGTCAATGGTTTATTCTTAATGAATCTCGAACGCAATATTACACATATTCATAGTGTGAATACCAAAAGATGTAAAGTTGATAACGATAGTCCCACATACTTGTGGCATCGCCGCCTTGGTCACATTGGTGTCAAGCGATGAAGAAGCTCCATTCGATGGACTTTAGAGTCTCTCGATTATGAATCATTTGACACATGCGAACCATGCCTCATGGGCAAATGACCAAGACTCCGTTCTCGGAACAATGGAGCGAGCAACCAACTTATTGGAAATCATACATACCGATGTGTGCGGTCCAATGAGTGTTGAGGCTCATGGAGGATATCGTTATGTTCTCACTCTCACGCATGACTTAAGTAGATATGGGTATGTCCACTTGATGAAACACAAGTCTGAGACCTTTGAAAAGTTCAAGGAATTTCAGAATGAGGTGGAGAATCAACGTGACTGAAAAATAAAGTTCTTACGATCATATCATGGAGGAGAATATTTAAGTCACGAATTTGGTACACACTTAAGAAAATGTGGAATCGTTTCACAACTCACGCCGCTACCGAACACCTCAGCAGAACGGTGTGTCCGAACGTCGAATCGCACTCTAATGGATATGGTGCGATCTATGATGTCTCTTACCGATTTACCGCTATCATTTTGGGGATACGCCTAGAGACAGCTACATTCACTCTAAATAGGGCACCGCCTAAATCCGCTGAGACGACACCGTATGAATTATGGTTTGGGAAGAAACCTAAGCTGTCGTTTCTAAAAGTTTGGGGATGCGATGCTTATGTCAAGAAGCTACAACCTGAAAAGCTCAAACCCAAGTCGAAAAATGCGTCTTCATAGGATACCCTAAGGAAACCATTGGGTACACCTTCTACCTTAGATCCGAAGGCAAGATCTTTGTTGTTAAGAACGGATCCTTTCTTGAAAAGAGTTTCTCTCGAAAGGAGTAAGTGGGAGGAAAGTAGAACTCGATGAAGTACTACCTCTTGAACCGGAAAGTAGTGCAGCTCAGAAAATGTTTCGTGGTGCCTACACCGACCGGAGAGGAAATTAATGATGATGATCAAGGTACTTCGGATCAAGTTGCTACTGAACTTCAGAGGTCCACAAGGACACGCTCCACACCAGAGTGGTACGGCAACCCTGTCCTGGAAATCATGTTGTTGGACAACGGTGAACCTTTGAACTATGAAGAAGCGATGGCGGGCCCAGATTCCAACAAATGGCTTGAAGCCATGCAATCTGAGATAGGATCCATGTATGAAAACAAAGTATGGACTTTGACAGACTTGCCTGATGATCGACGAGCGATAGAAAACAAATGGATCTTTAAGAAGAAGACGGACGCGGATGGTAATGTTACCATCTATAAAGCTCGACTTGTCGCTAAAGGTTATCGGCAAGTTCAAGGGATTGACTACGATGAGACTTTCTCTCCCGTAGCGAAGCTGAAGTCCGTCTGAATCATGTTAGCAATTGCCGCATACTATGATTATGAGATATGGCAAATGGACGTCAAAACGGCATTCCTTAACGGCTATCTTAAGGAAGAACTGTATATGATGCAGCTGGAAGGTTTTGTCGACCCTAAGAACGCTAACAAGGTGTGCAAGCTCCAGCGATCCATTTATGGGCTGGTGCAAGCATATCGGAGTTAGAACATTCGCTTTGATGAGATGATCAAAGCGTTTGGGTTTATGCAGACTTATGGAGAAGCCTGCGTTTACAAGAAAGTGAGTGGGAGCTTTGTAGCATTTCTCATATTATATGTAGATGACATACTTTTGATGGGAAATGATATAGAACTCTTGGATAGCATTAAGGCCTACTTGAATAAAAGTTTTTCAATGAAGGACCTTGGAGAAGCTGCTTACATATTAGGCATCAAGATCTATAGGGATAGATCGAGACGCCTCATAGGTCTTTCACAAAGCACATACCTTGATAAGATTTTGAAGAAGTTCAAAATGGATCAGTACAAGAAAGGGTTCTTACCTATACTGCAAGGTGTGAGATTGAGCTCGCTCAATGCCCCACCACGGCAAAAGATAAAGAAGAGATGAGTGTCATCCCTATGCCTCAGCCATAGGATCTATTATGTATGCCATGTTGTGTACTGACCAGATGTAAACCTTGCCGTAAGTTTGGTAGGTAGGTACCAAAGTAATCCCGCAAGGAACACCGGACAGCGGTCAAGAATATCCTGAAGTACCGAAAAGGACAAAGGACATGTTTTCGTTTATGGAGGTGACGAAGAGCTCGTCAGAAGGGTTACGCCGATGCTAGCTTCGACACAGATCTGATGACTCTAAGTCACAAACCGGATACGTGTATATGTTGAATGGTGGAGCGAAGAAGCTGGTGCAGCTGCAAGCGAAGCGTCGTGGCGGGATCTACATGTGAAGCGGAGTACATGGCAGCCTCGGAGGCAGCGATGAAGCAATTTGGGTGAAGGAGTTCATCACCGACCTAGGAGTCATACCCAATGCGTCGGGGCCGATCAAACTCTTCCGTGACAACACCGAGCTATTGCACTTGCCAAGGAGCCCATGTTTCACAAGAAGACCAGCACATCAAGCGCCGCTTCAACTCCATCCGTGAAAATGTTCAAGATGGAGACATAGAAATTTGCAAAGTACATACGGATCTGAATGTCGCAGATCCGTTGACTAAACCTCTTCCGCGGGCAAAACATGATCAACACCAGAACTCTATGGGTGTTCGATTCATCACAATGTAAATAGATTATTGACTCTAGTGCAAGTGGGAGACTGTTGGAAATATGCCAAAGAGGCAATAATAAAAGGATTATTATTATAGTTCCTTCTTCATGATAATTGTCTTTTATTCATGCTATAATTGTATTATCCGGAAATCATAATACACGTGTGAATACATAGAACACAATACGTCCCTAGTAAGCCTCTAGTTGACTAGCTCGTTGGTCAACAGATAGTCATGGTTTCTTGACTATGGACATTAGATGTCGTTGACAACGGGATCACATCATTAGGAGAATGATGTGATGGAAAAGACCCAATCCTAAGCATAGCACAAGATCGTGTAGTTCGTTTTGCTAGAGCTTTTCCAATGTCAAGTATCTTTTCCTTAGACCACGAGATCGTGTAACTCCCGGATACCGTAGGAGTGCTTTGGGTGTACCAAACATCACAACGTAATCGGGTGACTATAAAGGTACACTATGGTATCTCCGAAAGTGTCATTGGGTTGACACGGATCGAGACTGGGATTTGTCACTCCGTATTACGGAGAGGTATCACTGGGCCCACTCGGTAGTGCATCATCATAATGAGCTCAAAGTGACCAAGTGTCTGGTCACAAGATCATGCATTACGGTACGAGTAAACTGACTTGCCGATAACGAGATTGAACGAGGTATTGGGATACCGACGATCGAATCTCGGACAAGTAACATACCGTCTGACAAAAGGAATAGTATACGGGGTTGCTTGAATCCTCGACATCGTGGTTCATCCGATGAGATCATCGAGAGTATGTGGGAGTCAACATGGGTATCCAGATCCGCTGTTGGTTATTGACCGAGAGTCGTCTCGGTCATGTCGCAGATGTCTCCGAACCCGTAGGGTCAACACACTTAAGGTTCGATGACGCTAGGGTTATTAGGAAGACTTGTATGTCATTACGAATGTTGTTCGAGTCCGGATGAGATCCCGGACGTCACGAGGAGTTCGGAATGGTCCGGAGGTGAAGATTTATATATGGGAAGTTGTCATACGGACACCGGAAAGTTTGGGGCATATCGGTATTGTCTGGGGCCACCGGAGAGGTTCCGGGTCCACGGAGGGGCCTCCTCTCGGAGGGCCTCATGGGCCACAAGGGCAGGAACCAGCCCCGGAGGGCTGGGGCGCCCCTTGGGCCCATGCGCCTAGGGTTGGGGGAACCCAGTGGGGCGCCCCATTGTTTGGGGGCAAGCCCCTCACGCCGCCGCCCCCTCTAGATCACATCTAGAGGGCCGCCCCTGCCCTTCCCCTATAAATAGAGGGGTGAGGGAGGGCTGCAAGACACATCCGAGGCGAGCCCTCCCTCCCAACACCTCTCCTCCTCCGCTGAGTGCTTGGCGAAGCCCCGTTGAGATCGCCTCTCCACCATCATCACGCCGTCGTGCTGCTGCTGGAGCCTTCTTCCTCAACCTCTCCTTCCCCCTTGCTGGATCAAGAAGGAGGAGACGTCGTCCGTTCCGTACGTGTGTTGAACGCGGAGGTGCTGTCCGTTCGGCACTTGGTCATCGGTGATTTGAATCACGGCGAGTACGACTCCATCATCACCGTTCCCTTGAACGCTTCCGCACGCGATCTACAAGTGGTATGTAGATGCAATCTCTCTCCCATGACTCGTTGCTTAGATGAACTCATAGATGGATCTTGGTGAAACCGTAGGAAAAAAATTTAATTTTCTGCTACGTTCCCCAACAATATAATCCAGAACAGGGAAGCAACTGGCCGGATTGCTAAGTGGGCTATTGAGCTTGGGCCTCACGGATTAAAATATATGCCCCGGACGACGATCAAATCTCAGGCACTTGTGGATTTCATCAATGATTGGACAGAACTACAGGCGCCAGAAGAGAAGGCGGATCATACTTATTGGACTATTCATTTTGATGGGTCCAGACAATTGGAGGGCTCGGGGGCTGGAGTCGTATTAACTTCCCCACGAGGTGATAAGTTTTGTTATGTTCTCCGTTTAATGTTCCCTTTCACTAACAATGCACCTGAATATGAGGCTTTACTCCATGGTCTTCGAATGGCTAAAGAGATGAATCTAAGCCGAGTTAAATGCTTTGGTGACTCAGACCTGGTGGCTCAGCAAGTGTCCGGTACTTGGGATTCCAAGGACCCACTCATGGCGGTGTATCGTCGAGTGGTGGATATTGTTGCTGGTCACTTTAAAGGTTATCAGGTCGATCATGTGGACCGGCGGAAGAATGAAGCGGTGGATGCTTTAAGCCGCTTGGGTTCCCAACGTAAGCCGGTTCCACGCAATGTCTTCCTGGACGTGCTGCATAATCCGTCTGTCAAGCTCCCTGGTGAAGAGGATTTGGCTGTTCCTGATCCGGGGGCCCAGTTGGTGGCGGCTCTTCATGTTATCCCGGATTGGAAAGTTCCATATTTGGCGTATATGAACCGAGGCGAGTTGCCAGAAGATGAAACTTCGGCCAGGCAGATAATCCGGCGGTCCAAGTCCATGACTATTATCAATGGAGAGTTACATCCTGGCAGTGTGACAGAGGCGTTTCAACGCTACGTAGCTCCTGAAGAAGTCCGTGAAATTTTGCATGAGATCCATGAAGGAGATTGTGGCCACCACGCCGGTTCAAAATCTCGGGTAGCCAAGGCATTTCGTCACGGTTTCTATTGGCCGACGGCTCATGCTGATGCTGAGGACTTGGTCAAAAGGTGTGATGGGTGTCAAAAATTCTCACAACGCGCTCATTGAGGGAGTCCTGGATTAGGGGTCCTCGGACAGCCGGACTATATCCTTTGGCCGGACTGTTGGGCTATGAAGATACAAGATTGAAGACTTCGTCCCTTGTCCGGATGGGACTCTCATTGGCGTGGAAGGCAAGCTTGGCAATACAGATATGTAGATCTCCTCCCTTGTAACCGACTTTATGTAACCCTAGCCCCCTCCGGTGTGTATATAAACCGGAGGGTTTAGTCCGTAGGACAACAACGATCATACCATAGGCTAGCTTCTAGGGTTTAGCCTCTACAATCTCGTGGTAGATCAACTCTTCTAATACTCATATCATCAAGATCAATCAAGCAGGAAGTATGGTATTACCTCCATCGAGAGGGCCCGAACCTGGGTAAACATCATGTCCCCCGCCTCCTGTTACCATCTGCCTTAGACGCATAGTTCGGGACCCCCAACCCGAGATCCGCCGGTTTTGGCACCGACATTGGTGCTTTCATTGAGAGTTCCACTATGCCATCATCATAAGGCTGGATGGCTCGCCTTGTTTTCAAGGACAACATCACCTCTGGGGGAGCCCTAGCTGTAGGCCAAACTCCCTGAGTAGGCGGTTTCGTCATGACCGCCTGCTCGGCCGCCGTGCCGACGATGACTCCTCGGGTCATCGAAAACAGCCTCCACGTCGGCTCGGGACTCACCGAGCATTTGGATCCAATAGAGCTCTCTTCCTTGAATGAGCTCTTGGATCGCATCGCCGCTTTGAAAGTCGCTACGGACTATGATCGGATTGGGCTTAAACCCGACCAAAGGGAGATTAACTCCCCGCCGGTCACCCATCAGATAGCGGCGGTGGAGGAGCAATGCGGTGATTCTTCCTCTGTCTTGAGGAAAAATTATGTCCGGATTCCCGGGCTCTCCGAGCCGGATATCCGTCTATGGGAGGACATCGCCCAAACCCTGGACCTAGAATCAGGCAGCGAGCTAGACCTATTGGGCAACATCTCGGAGCCCGAACTGCCAAGATCAGAAGCTCCTCCGCCCCTGGGTCTCAGATAGGGTCAAGGTTCGGACTTAAATCCACCCACCCACCCAGATATAAACGATCTTTCCCACATTAGACAAGAGCCCCAAGAGACAGTACACCACTATTGGGCCATATTCCTCCTTGTAATGAACAAGGTCAAGGACTGTCGTGAGGAAGACACAATTTCATTCTTTTGCAATAATTGCATGGACAAGGGAATCCTCAACGCCATAAGTTGCCATGACATAGCACACTTCGCTGACTTGGCGGCCATAGTATGGAAGTACTGTGCGACGGAAAGCGCCTGGAAAACCCAAACAAAATTTTGGGATCCTCCGGCTCTGACAAAACCCCCAGTCCAAATTAAAAGGGTGCACTCTTGTAAGTCGCCTGACCCAATTACAAAGAAGCAAAAGCCCACTACAGGGCGTGGAACCGTATTGGAGGGACGGATTAATGGGCCATGCAAAATTCACAGTACAGCGGATACCATACCAACACACAGCCTTAGAGCATGTTGGGTACTCCGGCAGGTGGCCAAGAGCGGTGAGGATCTCCTCATTAGCAATACCGCAGAGCACCGTCCCGTGGAGAATAAAAATACAGTATTGACAGTCTTCGAGACCTTCGCCTCAAATAATAGGCGTAAGCGAGCACTCCGCAGCCTTCCTGAAGTCTCCCACATGGCAGCAATAAATCCATGGAGCGATACGGCTATCACCTTCAATGCCAGTGACGAACCTAAATTCTGAACAGCCTGAGCACTAGCCGCTTTGGTCCTTAGTCCAATTGTGGACGGCTTTCGGCTTACTAAAGTACCCATGGATGGCGGCAGCGAATTAAACATCATCTATGAGGAGACTCTTCAAGAAATGGAAATAGACAGAAACTGCACTGAGCAAAGCAACATGACCTTCAGAGGAATCATCCCTAGTCGGGAGGCACGATGTGCTGGGAAAATAACACTAGATTTGGTATTCGGCACGCCGGAGAATTATAGGTCCGAAGAAATCACATTCCAAGTGGCCTCGTTCAATAGTGGATACCACGCCCTTCTAAGGCGGGAGGCATGCATGATCTTCCAAGCCATACCCCATTACGGGTACATGAAGCTCAAAATGCCTGGGCCCAATGGAATCATAACTCTAGCTAGTGATCCAGACATAGAACTCCGTGCCAAAAACAAAACAGCCGCACTTGCTATCGAGGCGTTATCCGAAGCCCTCGCAGCTGAGGAATTAACTGCGCTGCGCTCCACAGTGGACAGGGACGACGTGATACTCGACAAAAGATCCAAGTCCACCTCTTTTAAACCAGTGGATGAAATTGTCAAATTCCAAGTCTACCCAACGGACCCTACAAAAACAGCATCCATCGGTGCATAGTTAAACCCCACTGTAGACGCTGCACTACGGGAGTTCTTGCGCGAGAATTGGGACATATTCGTCTGACATCCTTCAGACATGCCAGGAATCCCACGCAGGCTGGCCGAGCATAGCCTTACCATTCTAAAGGGATTCAAGCCAGTCAAGCATACTCTTCGGCATTTCTCTGAACCTAAGCGACAAGCCATGGGAGAGGAGCCAGCCAAATTACTGGAGGCCGGATTCATTAGAGAAATAAAACATCCGGGCTGGCTAGCAAACCTGGTGATGGTACCAAAGAAGGATAAATCCTGGCGCATATGTGTCGATTTCAAGGACCTTAATAAGGCTTGCCCCAAGGATCCCTTCCCCCTCCCTCGCATCGATCAAATTATCGACACTACTGTCGGTGTCAAAACCGGCGGATCTCAGGTAGGGGGTCCCGATCTGTGCGTCAAGGCCGATGGTAACAGGAAGCAAGGGACACAGATGTTTACCCAGGTTCGGGCCCTCCCGATGGAGGTAAAACCCTACTTCCTGCTTGATTAATATTGATGATATGGGTAGTACAAGAGTAGATCTACCACGAGATCGTAGAGGCTAAACCCTAAGAGCTAGCCTATGATTGTATTATTGTAATAGTGATCGGCCTTCTAAGGACCAACCTCTCCGGTTTATATAGACACCGGAGAGGGCTAGGGTTTACATGGAGTCGGTTACAAGGAAGGAAATATAATATCCGGATCTCCAAGCTTGCCTTCCACGCCAAGGAAAGTCCCATCCGGACACGGGCCGAAGTATTGAGTATTGTATCTTCACGCTTCAATAGTCCGGACGTTGTACACGATCCGCTGTCCGGATACCCCTAATCCAGACTCCTCAAGAGCCCTGAACCAGGCTTCAATGAAGATGAGTCCCAGCATCTTGTCTTCGGCATTGCAGGGCGGGTTCCTCCACCGAATACTCCAAGGTAATTATCGAACACGGAGACCGTGTCCGGATCTACAAGATAATCTTCACGTAGCATAAACCCGATCCGCTGGCAATCTTCGGGCGTCGTGCCCTTGCATCATGGCCTGGTCCAACGCGGACCAGCGTTTACTACCCCGCAATGACTCGTGTTACGAGGCGGTTTTATTGGCACGTCCCATTGAGGCAGAGATCGTGTTCCTCTTATTACGGGACTTTCCATTAATACGAGCGCGTGCGACCCTACGACGGCCATTGGTATTACCCTACGTGTGTTTTTTAGATAAGCCTCAAATGGCCACACCAAGGACTCCTGATATTCATCCCCTTTATGAAAAGGGTCGAGGCCTACACCTCTTTTCCACCTTCCTCGCGCCTCCTCGCATCTCGAGTTCTAACACTCGAAACCCAAGCTTCACACCCCAGATCCTCCAACATTTCCGGATCCGTCCCTCAAGGCCAGTGGGTGGCCTCCTCAATTCAAGAGGACGACATTGCGAAGCTCAGGGAGGTCGGATACCTGACCGCCGATATCCAACACCGGCTTCCAGCCCCAGGGCAGGTCATCCCCACACCGGAGCCTAATGAGTGCATCGTTTTTGTTCCGCACTTTCTCCGTGGCTTGGGCTTCACCCTCGATCCCTTTGTGAGGGGGCTCATGTTCTATTATGGGTTGGATTTTCATGATCTGGCTCCAGACGCTATCCTCCACATCTCATCGTTCATTATAGTGTGCGAGGCTTCCTCCACGTCACCCCACACTTCGGCTTATGGCTCAAGACCTTCAATGTGAAGCCGAAGATGATCGAGGGCGACACGCGGAGTGCGGAGGTGCTGCAATAAGCAGGAACGCTGATGCCCCATGGCTAGAGGGTTCTTTCCCAGAAGTATCCGATGTATAGCAACGGAGGTGGTCTTATGTCACGGCTCCCCGAGGCACAAAGTGGGTGGCTGCTCCCGAGTTCCGCTCGGGCCCTCCGTCACAGCTAGCGTCTTGGACCGACGTAGGACGGAATTGGGGGCCCGCTGGTGATGTACCAGTCCTGCAGAGCCGCATCCGAGAGCTTCTGGAGAGGGACATTAACCTTGTTAGCGTAATGCAAGTGATGTTAATCCGATGGATGTTGTCGTTCCAACGCCGGCCTCTCCGGATGTGGGAGTTCAATCCAGAGGGTCCGCGGACTATTAAGCACTTCTTCGGCCTAAAGCTCGAAGGGATGTGCAGATTATTCTTCGGACCGAAGGTAAAGTGTCCGGACACCACCGAGGATGCGGCCCTAAGCTGCAATCACCTAGATACCCAAGTAAGTAAACTTGATACCGGACACCGTGTTTTGTATTTGTCATAATTATTTATCCTGAAAATCACCCGTGGCCAGGAATGGCTCAACAAGGCGGAGAAGGCTCGCCTGGTCCCACCCTGGCCAAGATGCTTGACCAGGTACTCAGCAGAATGCCCTAAGGGAAAGGCAAGGGGAAGAACGAAGAAACCAAACTCCACACACTACGCATCCGAACCAGGGGAATTGTTGCCTCCCGTAAGGAGGATAGTCGGGAAGGGGGGGCTAAGGCCTCCTCCCAGCGCGGGAAGAAGAGGGCTGCCTCCGAAGACTCGGAGACGAAGATTCCCAAACCATCGAAAAAGATATCACCAGGGGGCTCTGCCCCAACGGGCACCCTCACCGCATCGTGCCCACCAACGGGTCAGCCCTCCACCTAGCTGTAAGTCAATTTTTGATTCTAAGGTACTGTGTTTCTCCTAGATCAATAACCAGGATTAATCTTTCGCAGTCCGGCTAGCAGCCCTTCTCAATAGAGTTCATCTTCGGGGGATCTCCCTCCGGAGATGATGGAGAGCGAGACCCCACCCACCTCTCCGGCTCATGAAGCGGGCGACACCGAGGTGTCGTTACAGAGGAGTCCGGATCTGCCGAAGCCGGAAGCCAATGCGTCGGCCCCCTTGAGCCCGGAGCGTTTGGCTCCCGCGAGGGGAAATGGGAAGGGTCCGACACAGTTCGATGTCTGGCCGGACGTACTGACGAGCCTACTAGAGCAAGCTGCGCTCTCGGAGGAGCACCGCTCATTAATGAGCGCGGTGCTCAAGAAGATTTCGTCCGCTACAAGCGGTTTGAATGAAGCATTTACAAGTCTGCTCACAGGCTTTGAGGTATGTAGTGAAGAATACTATTTTTGGCTGCGAGGCACGCGTTAGGTGTGCTCCATATAGATAGTAGCCCCTGAGACTCTGGTTTCCCGCCCTAGGAGGCGAATGGGGGATCATAAATCAATGATTGCGCTGTAAATACGTGCAGGTATCTGTGAGTCCGGCCGCCCACCAGTCCGTGGAAGTTTCCGAACTGACCAGGCAGATTCGATCGATTGATGCCGATATCATGCTGGTGAACGAGCGGCTGGACAAATCACAAGGTAGGTGCTCTGCCTTCGTTTGTATGGGAAAATATGGAGGCGACATGATATTAACGTAATATATTTGGACTGCAGATGGTGCTGCTGCCGTGGAGGCCCTGAGGGCAGAACTTGTCCAAGCCAAGGAACAAGCTCGGGTTAGCCATGCGGCTGCGCTACAGGCGGCTGAAGAATTGAGAGCCGAACAGGCTGCCCATTGCCGAAGCGAGGAAAAGATAGCCGAAATGGCTGTGGAGTTAAAAAATGCCGCTGACCGGTATGAGCTCCTTGAAAAGAAGCATAAGGAAAGTTTGGCCGAGCTGGACAAGGCGCGTAATGCCACCAAGGAAATACGTACCGCGCTCAGGGGTGCGCGGGAGGAACTTCAACAGGCCGGTAAAACCGCGACTGGAGGCTCCTACTTGCTACGGACAAAGTTTTTCGATCCAAAGTACGCTCCCCTGGATGGGCGATGGAGTCCTGCGGACGCGTATGTGGATTTGGCGAAGAGTACGGCTGATGCTGCCAAGTTCTTCGAGGATCATGGTGATAAGGAAGTGGAGAAGCTTTTCTGGTCGCAATTCAATGCTCCCACTCGCCCGCTGCCGTTAAGTGACAAGATGGCTATTGTAGCCGAGCTTTACAGGTTGTCCAATCTTGCAATGCGGTCTGTGATAGACCATCTTTGGCCGAAAGGGCCTAAGCCGGACAGTTACTTTGGCTTGGTGCAGCAATTCCTTGGGGCCGTGCCTCAGACGCTCGCGCCATGAGGAGGTCGGCGTGCATAGAGGGTGCACGAATGGCTCTTGCCAGCGTTAAAGCCTATTGGACGGATATGGAGGCCACCAAGATAGCGACCCAAGTTCGGCGGGGGCCAATATCCCAACCGAGCACTACTTGGCGCAGTTCACGAAGGTGCCCGCCTAATAGAGGCGCGATGCTCAAGAATGTCTTATTCGAGTGATGAATCAAATTATTGTAAGAACAAAGTTATTTTGGTTATAAGGCTATATTTATACTTTTGCCCGAATGTATTATTGTGTCCCTTATGCGGCCGTTTATATATATATATATATATATATATATATATATATATATATATATATATATATATGTGTGTGTGTGTGTGTGTGTGTGTGTAATCCGAAGATAGCGTAATGTCGGCTTCAGCCCTCACGCAAACAATGCGGGGTGTTCGCAAAAAATATGCTTAATCACACTTGATCCAACGCCTTGGTCCATGAAGGAGGTGATCGCACGTCGAACTAGGCAATCAGACTATATAGCTGTAACACTTTCGCTAGCCATGGGAATCTAATGTTGGGGCTACTATGTAGCCTGGTACATTCAGCGTGCATCCGAATACGGGCGTAGCGTCTGTACATGACCGGAAACGGTCCTTCGTTAATCTTGGAGGATCCTAAAGATTCCGGTAAGTCTTCGAGTGGTTGAACAGTCTCGTTGTATCATGACGGTCAGTTTCGGCTTTCTCTCTTGAGGTGCTCGTCCGGAATAACCAGGCACAATCGCAGTAGTTCTCCTTTGGCCACCTTAGCCGATAATAGCGAACGTAAGGCGGCAAGCCCAGAGCCGCAAACCCAACATTTGACCAAAGACATGATTCGGAGCTGATGCATATAAGGCCAAACTCGTGACGCCGAACACTCCCGAAGGTATTCAGACTTTATAGCAGATTATGGGCTCAAGAATGCCCATTCATTATAAACCCTGTGTTTCCAGGTACGTGCGTTAATCTGTCGTGGCGAAATGCCAAAAACAGCAGTATCCTGTGTGGGTATGGAACCCATGGGATGGTTAAACAACAAGAGGCACTAGAAAAGGTTTACACAGGGGCTTAATCTAAAAATAAACCTTTTGAATGGGGCCCTACTGCATGTCTGCGCCTTTGTCTCCGTTGTGCCGTATCCTGGAAGGGTATCGCGCGAACGTTGTCTGTGGAGAAAGGAAAACTCGTAGAAGAGTACAACGTAAGTATGCGATGGATAATAAAAGTGTAAGATGTTGGCCTGCCCATAAGGTTGAGCCAATTGTGGGACTGTATTATGTATTTATAGCCCCTGGTGTCCACTATGGGATTACATATACGGTGCCCTGATTCAATTTTATCCGGGCGACCGGACTCGTCTAGCCGAGTCTATGGTCTTTAATGACCAGTCATGTTTTCTGATGTTGGAGGCCGCTTATAGTCCGGCCGCTAAGGCCGTTGCGTGTTCCTCTGCGCGTGACGAGCGCTCTATTATTCCGCTAACGGTGATGACGCCACATGGACCGGGCATCCTAAGTGTAAGGTAGCCATAGTGCGGCAATGCGTTGAAGCGGGCGAAGGCCGTTCTTCCAAGCACTGCGTGATAGTCGCTTTGGAAGGGCGCGAAGATGAAGAGTAGTCCTTCGCTTTTGGGGTTGCCTGGAGAGCCGAATGTTACCTCCAGTGCGACGGAGCCTCTGCTATGGGCTTCAACGCCTGGTATCACCCCTTCAAAGGTGGTGTTGCTTTGGTTAATTCTGGATGGGTCTATCCCCATCATGCGGACAGTGTCCTCATATATTAAACTGAGACTGGTGCCGCCGTCCATAAGGACGCGGGTGAGACGATATCCGTCGATTATTGGGTCAAGCACCAAGGCCTTTGATTCTCCGTGCCGAATACTGGTTCGGTCGTCCAAGTTATCGAAAGTGATCGGATAAGGCATCCAGTGGTTAGGTGTGAGTACGATGGGCTCTATATCGAGCGCGGCTCTATGCGCGCGTTCGTGCCTCCTCATGGATGTGTGAGTCGCGTGGATCATGTTCACTGTTTTAACCTCGGGCGGGAATTTTTTCTGTCCTTCAGTGTTCGGCTGGCGAGGTTCACCCTCATCTTCACTTGGTATTTCCCTTCCCTTGTGTTCGGCATTTAATTTGCCAGCCTTCTTGAAGACCCAGCACTCTCTATGCGTGTGGTTTGTAGGTTTGTCAGGGGTGCCATGAATTTGGCATAGTCTGTCTAGGACTCTATTCAGACCGGACGGTCCCTCTTTGCTGCCTTTAGATGCTTATTTTGCTGATTAGGTCGAGAACCCCTGAATCTGGCATTAACCATCGTGTTGCCCGGACTCTCTTCCTTGTTTTGGCGTTTGTTTTTATGACGCCGTGGCTTCCCATGGCCATCCCTTATTTCGGATGTCTTTGGGGAGTGCTGGTGCCATTACGGGCTAGCCAGCTATCTTCTCCAGCATAGCGGGTCATAAAACTTATTAGGGCTGCCATTGTCCTTGGCTTTTCTTGGCGAGGTGTGCAGCGAGCCACTAAATCACCGGATCTGTGTTTGAATGCTGCTAAGGCTTCGCATTGGATAGTCAACAATTTGATTCTTCTTAGTGAGAATCTATTCCAAAACTTGGACGGATTCTCGGGCTGTTGGACTATGTGACTAGTCGTCGACATCAGGAGGCGGACATAGGTCCCTTGAAAATTGGCCTGAAAGCGTCCTCGAGTTCCTCCCAGCTCCCAATTGAAATTTCGGGAGGCTTTTCAGCAGTGCCAAGCTGGTCCCTTGAGTTTGAGGGAGGTATTTGATGGCGTGAAGGTCATCCCCACGAGCCATATGTATGTGCAGGATAAAGTCCTCGAACCGGACCCTCGGGTGCAGCCGTTCCGTCGTATGCCTCTATGTTCACAGGTTTAAAGCTCGTGGGAATTCATGGTCGATGCTTCATCGGTAAAGCAGGGGTGAGCAGCCCTCTGTGATCTGGGCGTCTTGTGGCATGTAAATCGGCTGTTGTTGTGTCCGGTGTTTATTCCGGACTGGTATTCGATTGGTGTAATCATTTTGGTGACCATAGTCCCTCGCCGGGGTGCGTCCTTTGGATCCATAAATGGACCTGGCTGCACCGGCTTTCTTACTCAGGTGTTCACGTCGATCGTGCGCGGCGTCGGTAGCCGCTTTGTTGCGGTTATGAAGTGGTACAGCTTCGTCGTCGAATTCTGGCAGTAGCTTGCGTTTTGGATAGGTCTTTGTATGGCGATCATCGCCGTATCTTTCTTCGGTGTCAAGCACTTTATTCCATCTCCTGTTGAGCGTTTCCTGTGCGGCTTTAAGCCGTTGCTTCTGCTTATTTAGACTTCTTGCGGTGGCCATAAGCTTTCTGTGGAGGTTATCTCGTTCCACGTGTTTTTCCGGGATAGCATCATTATCCGGACTGTTTTCCTGTGCTGGTTCGTTTTGATGACCTCGTCCGTCAGGATCATTATCCTCGAGCGTCTGCTCCGAACTGTGTTCAGGGTGACCTGGTTCATCCTGCTCCATCGCTGGGTCCATATGGTCGTTGTTGCCTTCGGAGTTGATTGTAGTGTCGATCTCTCTAGTGCTCTTGTCACTATTTTTGCTGTTGCTGGACTTAGAATGGCGTCTGCGCTGTCGCTTTGGCTTTTGTCCGGGGTTTTATCGTCCAGATTGTCGCCTTTGTCCTCTTTGGGCGTATCCACAATGTATATGTCGTATGACGAGGGGGAAGTCCGGCACCCCATAGATTCTGAATCTTCTCCTGCATCGTCGTCCATACCGTCGATGTCTTCGGAGTCTAAGTCAGGCACGTCAGTTAGATCATCCACCGTGGCTATGAAGTGGGTGGTGGGTGGGCAACGAATTTCTTCGTCGCCTGCTTCCCACTCGAACCGGACATAGTTTGACCCAGAATTTTTTGTCAAAGAGAGAGTTTTTAATAAGTTCAGCATGTCGCCAAAGGGCGAGTGTTGAAAGATATCTGCAGCGGTGAACTCCATTACCGGAGCCCATCCTGGCTCGACTGGCTCGGGAGTGCGCGGACTGGAACCATCATCCAGATATGAATCCGGGGGTCTGTTGTCACAGGCCACCACAGAGGTAAGGCCCGTGTTCGGCTCCAACACCGATAAGTGCGCGACCTGCGGGGCGAGGTCCAGCCCCTCCGTCCTCAGGCAACGCAGCCTGATCCGGATTTAGGTCCGAGGGTACTACGGGGGTGATACCCCGAGCTTTGTCCGATAGCAGGTCTAAGCTGTGCTCGTCGTCACTGTCCGGTACCATGTTATTGACGATGGTTGAAGGAGCCATCGATCCCAGTAGCGACGACACAGAGGAACTCTCAATGAAAGCACCAATGTCGGTGTCAAAACTGGCGGATCTCGGGTAGGGGGTCCCGATCTGTGCGTCAAGGCCGATGGTAACAGGAAGCAAGGGACACGGATGTTTACCCAGGTTCGGGCCCTCTCGATGGAGGTAAAACCCTACTTCCTGCTTGATTAATATTGATGCTATGGGTAGTACAAGAGTAGATCTACGACGAGATCGTAGAGGCTAAACCCTAAGAGCTAGCCTATGATGGTATGATTGTAATTGTGATCGGCCTTCTAAGGACCAACCTCTCCGGTTTATATAGACACCGGAGAGGGCTAGGGTTTACATGGAGTCGGTTACAAGGAAGGAAATATAATATCCGGATCGCCATGCTTGCCTTCCACCCCAAGAAAAGTCCCATCCGGACACGGGCCGAAGTCATGAGTCTTGTATCTTCACGCTTCAATAGTCCGGACGTTGCACACAGTCCGACTGTCCGGATACCCCCTAATCCAGGACTCCCTCAACTACTGCAGGACATGACTCATTGTGTTTCCTCGACACATACGCTGGACACCATCAAATCAAGATGGCAGAGTCCGACGAAGCCACAACGGCATTTATCACCCCATACAACCCCTTCTGTTTTAACACCATGCCTTTCGGGCTTAAGAACGCCGGTGCAACCTATCAACGCATGATTCAGACATGCCTGGAAACACAGATCGGCAAAATAGTGGAGGCATACGTAGACGATGTGGTCGTTAAAACCAGACACGTTGAATCCTTAATAGACGACTTGAGGCTCACGTTCGACAATCTCCGAACATATGACATCAAGCTCAATCCGGAAAAATGCGTCTTCGGCGTGCCCGCCGGAAAGCTCCTGGGATTCATCGTCTCCAGCAGAGGAATTGAAACAAATCCGGCTAAAATCCGAGCTCTGTCACAGTTGGCTATCCCAACAGACCTCAAGCAAATTCATAAATTAACTGGATGCGTGGCGGCCTTAAGCCGCTTTATCTCCCGATTAGGAGAAAAGGCACTACCCCTTTATCGCCTTCTTCGGTGCACCGAACACTTCGAGTGGACAGATGCGGCCACGGCCGGATTGGAAGAAATAAAAGCCATCCTGGCCACCAATCCTATCTTGGATGCGCCAAATGTCGGTGAACCGATGTTGTTATATGTAGCGACAACTCACCAAGTTGTAAGCGCAGTGCTCGTCGTCGAACGAGAGACGGACGGACATAAATTCCCACTTAAAAAGCCAGTATACTATGTATCCACTGTCCTCACTCCATGCAAATCACGGTACCCACACTATCAAAAGATAGCATACGCAGTATTCATGCCATCCCGGAAATTAAGACACTACTTTCAAGAGTGTTCAATTACGGTGGCCTCAAAAGTACCACTCAACGACATAATAAATAACCGCGACGCCACAGGCCGGATTGCTAAATGGGCTATCGAGCTCCTCCCGTTCGACATAACATATAAACCACGGTGAGCCATTAAGTCGCAAGTACTTGCCGATTTCGTCGCCGAATGGACGGAAGCCGAACTCCCTAAAGAGTACGGCGCGTACTCCAATTGTATCATGCACTTTGATGGTTCAAAGAAGGTGGCAGGTCTGGGGGCAGGCGTCGTCCTGACATCCCCCACCGGTGATATAGTCCAGTACGTACTCCAAATATTATACACAGACTCCAACAATGGAGCAGAATATGAGGCCATGTTGCATGGCCTCCGGATAGCAGCCTCCATGGGCATTCAATGCCTAGAGGTGCGTGGGGATTCGAATCTCACAATATCTCAAATAAATGAAGACTTTGATGCCAAGAACCCAAAAATGGCGGCTTACGGCAATGCCGTCCTTAAAATGCCAGCTCGGTTTGAGGGGCTCGAATTCCACCATGTGGTCCGAGAAAACAATCAAGCGGCGGGCATCCTCACCCGCATCGGTGCTAAGCGCGACCCTGTCCCACCCAATATCTTTTTGGAAAGGCTGTTTAAGCCATCCGTGGTATGGGAAGGGGAGACCGGTAGCAACAGTCCGGACTTGGCCACAACACCAGATACCGAACACTCTGACGTAATCGGAGGCTCCGCCACCGAAATAACACCTTCCGCCCACGTGATTATGGTTGTCATCGCCCCGTGGACAGAACCTTTCCTTGCCTACCTAACTAGGCAGGAACTACCTGAGGACCCAAACGAGGCACGTTGCATTGTGCGGCGGTCTAAAGCCTACAAGGTCAACGAGGGAGAGCTTTATAAGAAAAGCGCTACCGGAGTCCTTCAAAGGTGCATCTCCGAAGAGGAAGGACGGCAATTTTGGCAGAAATTCATGCTGGACTCAGCGGTCACCACGCCGCAGCTCGGGCCCTTGTAAGCAAGGCCTTTCATACAGGTTTTTACTGGCCGACGGCCCGAAAGGCATACGAGGACCTCGCCCGGCGTTGTGTCGATTGCCGACTTTTGCAAACCAAAGCCATATGCCGCCTACCGCTCTCCAAACAATCCCCATTACTTGGCCCTTTGCGGTATGGGGGCTTGATATGGTCGGACCCCTCAAAGGGGAAGCCATAAGAAAAAATACTTATTGGTTATGGTGGATAAATTCACCAAATGGATAGAATCCAAACCAGTCAAAACGGCCGAATCCGGACCAGTGATAGACTTCATATCTGGGGTTGTACAACGTTATGGTGTCCCCCACAGCATCATCACCGATAACGGCTCGAACTTTACAGCCGACGAGGTAAAACTTTGGTGCATCAACATGGGCTTCAAGCTTGATTATGCTTTTGTCTATCACCCGCAAACTAACGGTCAACTCGAGCGTGCAAATGGTCTTATCATGAGCGGCATTAAACCAAGATTAGTGCGGTCCTTAAAGGAATCAAACATGCATTGAGTAGAGTAGATCGACTCCGTACTATGGGGGCTGCGGACCACGCCGAATCGAACTACCGGATACACACTGTTTTTTATGGTGTACGGCGCAGAGGCGGTACTGCTCTGCGACATAATTCATGACTCACCTCCAGTGCGCATGTATGAAGAGAAAGAAGCCGAGCTTGATCGGCAGGACAGTTTGGACACCCTGGAGGAGGAGCGTGACGTGGCAAAAGCCCGTTTCGCACTCTATCAGCAACAAGCTCGAAGGTATCAAAGCAGAGAAGTACGGGCCAAAACTTATAACGTTGGCGAACTCGTTCTACGCCTACCAGAGAAGAAAAAGAACAAGCTCAAGCCCAAATGGGAAGGTCCCTTCATTATTGACCAAGTTCTGACTGGTGGAGCGTACCGCCTGCGGGATGCATTGGACAATCGACTCGAGCCAAACCCATGTAACGCAGCCAGATTCCGAAGGTTCTACGCCTAGTGCCGGACTCTATGTTCGTCTCCTTACCTCCGTTAATTTTTTACATATTCATTATCTGTCTTTTATCCCTTTCTTTCTCCCCTTTTCTTCAAGGCCTCAAAAGGCTAAATTGTGTCTTGACTACACAATCTTGACGCGCTAACCGCGCACATTATACCTGGGGGCTTCTTATACAGAAGCTTAATATAACTATTTTCCGGGCTCTATGCCCCACACGTGTGTTATTCTTCCACATGTACCTTTTTTCGCCATTATATGCATCGATATGACTTAAGTTTTGGCCAAGCTGGGTTGCCTCGCTCTTGTGTTTATGCCCTACGTTCCCGTTAATTCGGCTAGGGCACAAGGGGAGCACCTCTGCGATTGTTACTGCCGGGTCAGCTGGATGTGTACCTCAGACTGGGTGAAGCTGAAAGCTAGCGTTCTTAAGGGAATACTCGGTCGATGAACAAAACATGACTTTTATTTATTTTAGTACATGCCCCCAGATGTTTATAGCCTGCGTCTCTTTTCGCAGTTCGGACATGCACATTAGGGCATGTGTACCCAGGGAAAGGAACCCTTAACGGAACTATTCTCCTTGGAAGATGTTTCTTACTATCCATGTAATATAACATAGCTAGTTGGGTACTTGTCTGTTCAAGCTCTTATGACCCCTACGCCTGGTTTCCATGCATACCCCGGTTTTTACATAACTGAGCGAGTATTCTGATACACTCCGGACTGTCGGGTCCAGAGGTTGAAGCGAAAAGGTCCGCCATGACAAATGATTTACAATCCGGCTGGGGACAATACATGTCACTTGAAGTACACAGTCACTTAGACTGACTAAATTCTTCTTCTATACCATCCAACAGGCTGTCTAGCCTACAATCCTGTTGGGAATACTTTGCAGCTAATTCTACTTGGTCATACACCAAACTGACGGGGATCTCTTTCCCATTGGGCCCCATAGGTCCGACCTCGGCCATGTGGTTTGGGTCAGCCTTCGTATATGGCGTCTTCACCATGGCCCAGGCTTCCCTTGCACCTTGTCGGCAGGCTGATATCTTCCATAATCGGAGCGCCGCGCGCTCCTTGAGCTTATCTACGAGCTCCCCATGCCTCCTGGCAGGGAGGCGGATGGCCACAAGGCTTGGGCAATACCCTGCATCACCTGCCGAACTTGTTCGTGCAGTTGTGAGAGCTCTGGCAGAAGATCACCTGCAGACCCGGGCATTTCCTCTGCAGGACGACCCGTCAGCATACCTACAGATATACCTCTGTTAGCTGGTTTCTTCTCCGAACTATATAAAAAAGTTTGTTCAAGCACTTACTAAAAGTTCCGCGTCGAAGCCTCTTATTCTCCTTTACGGAGTCAGCAAGTTGGGCCCGAACATGTTTCAGTTCAACATTCAGCCAGATATTGGCATCTTGGAGATCGTTTTTTCCTGCCTAACCTGCTTAAGCACGCGCTCGCCAGCCTTTAACTGTCGCTGAGCATGTTGTTCATCCCCTTGCACTACATCCGGATTAACCCCGGGATCATCTGAAGAATCTACTGTTAGATTTGCATGCATGCCGCACACTAACCGGTACATGTCATTCTTTTGATAGAGACAAGTGTTACCAGAGGGGGCCTTCTCGGACTCCTTCATTGTGGCAACTGCGGCCCGTAGCTGGGCTTTGCACTCTTCCAGCTCTTGAGACAACTGGGTATTCTTCTCCGTAAGAACCTGCACAAAAAATGATCCGTAAATCAGTTGTGTCAACTGTTTCAAGTCTCAGGGGCTACTGATATACATAATTATTAGATTTACTCACCCGTATATCCTTTACATACTGGTCCGTGGCACTGGCAAGATCATTTTGAGCAGCTCGAATGTACGCGTCTCCTGAATTGAAGGCATGGAACGCCTCTTGGGAGAAACAAGCGTCGTGAAGTACGGCCCGACGATGCCTGTGATTCATGGCGCTTTCCACTTCGGAATTTGTAGCGGATAGCCTATCCGCATCCTCTGTAGGAGGAACATCCGGCGTTCGCCCCATGTTAGCGTCCGCCTCTATGTCCGGCCCTGGAGCCTGACTGGTGGAGGCGTGATAGGCAACCTCTCCGGATATAGTCCGGCGAGCGTTTTTCCTACTAGGAAACATGGATGTTATTATATTTTAAAAGACGACAACCACGGAGCGGGGTTTTGTATCATACCTCTGCGACGGCGTCTCAGTCCTGACCGCCTTCCTTTTAAGCCTACCCGGCTTCGGTGCCCCTCGTTGGTGAGTCACTGCGGGTTCGGCATGGCTTCCTGAGGGCCTTCCCTATAAAACGCCATATGTGTGCGGTAGGTGAAGTGCAGAAAAAGGGATCCTTCTCGGAAGTTGGGACTCCGGTTTTACTTACGTGCGGTGCAGGAAGTAGTCCAGGATAATCGGCTATGATGGCCACCATGGCATCATCGCAGCTCAATTGATAGAACGTCCTGTCAATCAGCTCCACAAATATGTTCGGATCCTCTTCGAGTCCGGGTTCGAGGGCCCGGTCAGGGTCCTCAGGTTGTAGAGGCGGGCTGTGGACATCCCTCACAGCTTTTTTCAGCTCCTGCTATGAAATGGCAAGGTAAATATTCATGACAAAGAATGCGGGAAGGTCTAGAGTAAAAAGTGACAGCTCACCCAACTTGGAGGGTTGTACATGGAGAATCCATCTCATGGCTTATTGCGAATGAACTCCTCTTCCTCCCCCTTATATAAATTAGATAGTATCTTTGCTAGAGTGGGTTGATGCCCGTCGGTTTACAGGGTTCCAGCCCCTTACGACCGCAGCGGGTAGCATCGTCTTCTCCATTGAAGTGCCACATGGGATGTCCCCGGTATTGAAGTGGATGCACCCCCCGCATTATACATATTGACATAACCTCGATTATTGTCAGTCCTGATTGAGCTAGCATTTTTATCCGGCCCATCAAGTAAAGGACTTCTCCATTATCTTCCTCACAGGGGCTCGAGGCGCCAGCTGCTGGCGTTCTTGAGGGGCGTTGTCGAACTCAGGAAGGCCCATCCGAATAGGGTCCGGAAGGGGGACGTCCTCCATATAAAACCACTTCGAAGGCCATACCTCGGATGTCTTCTTCGGAGTACCGGACAGGTACCCGGTCCCGGTGATGCGCCATATTTCGGCTCCACCCACTTGGTATATTGACCCCTCCTGTGTACGGGGTACGAGGCAGAATAGCTTCTTCCATAGCTCGAAATGAGCTTCGCAGCCCAGAAGCAGCTCGCAAAGGGCGACATAGCCAGCAATGTGTAATATGGAGGTGGGAGTGAAATTATGCAGCTGGAGGCCATAGAACTCCAGGAGCCCGCGGAGGAATGGATGAATTGGAAATCCAAGCCCTCTTAATAAGTAAGGGACAAGGCATACCTGCTCCCCCATGGATGGGTTGGGAAAGCTCTCTGCTTGCGCCCCGCCATTATAGGTGGCGAGCCCAGCTCGAACGGGGACCATATACGCTGGAGGGACAAACCCTTGGGTCTGTAACTCTACTAATTGGCTGTGGGGGATGGAACACTTCTTCCAATTGCCGGGCTTAGGGCTACGGGAGCGAGAGGAGGAGCCGCGATGACCGGCCATGTTGGAATGGACTTTTTCCGGGCGCGCTCCGATGGATACTCGCTGCGGGAGGATGGTGTGATCTGGATCTGAGAATCCCCGTCTCTTTAATAGACGATCTACTCGCATGGCTAGGGTGGCAAATGTAAAAATGCCCCGGCTTCTCGCATTCGCTCGACACGTGGAAGATAGCCATTATTAGGCGCGGAAGCCAAGGAGTGCAACATTTATGGGGAGCTGGACACTACTCAACAAGTGCTCCGAATTTGGAGAAGAACCCGCCTTGCAATGCCGAAGACAATCTGCACGCCGGACTCATCGCCATTGAAGCCTGGTTCGGGGGCTACTGAGGGAGTCCTGGATTAGGGGGTCCTCGGACAGCCGGACTATATCCTTTGGCCGGACTGTTGGGCTATGAAGATACAAGATTGAAGACTTCGTCCCACGTCCGGATGGGACTCTCCTTGGCGTGGAAGGCAAGCTTGGCAATACGGATATGTAGATCTCCTCCCTTGTAACCGACTTTGTGTAACCCTAGGTGTCTATATAAACCGGAGGGTTTAGTCCGTAGGACAACAACAATCATACCATAGGCTAGCTTCTAGGGTTTAGCCTCTACGATCTCGTGGTAGATCAACTCTTGTAATACTCATATCATCAAGATCAATCAAGCAGGAAGTATGGTATTACCTCCATCGAGAGGGCCCGAACCTGGGCAAACATCGTGTCCCCCGCCTCCTGTTACCATCCGCCTTAGACGCACAGTTCGGGACCCCCTACCCGAGATCTGCCGGTTTTGACACAGACACTCATGTACCGGCCGAGGAATTGGGGATGATTCCAATCACATGGCCGTTTGCAACTTGGGGGCTGGATATGGTTGGGCCCTTTAAGAGATCCAAGGACAAGAAGACCCACCTTTTCGTTGCGGTTGATAAGTTCACGAAGTGGGTGGAAGCAGAGCCAGCCAGTAAGTGTGATGCGGCCACGTCGGTTCAATTCATCAAGAAGGTGATTTTCCGGTTTGGTTTTCCACACAGCATTATAAAAGATAATGGTACCAATATGTCAAAAGGTGCCATGAAGGAGTTCTGTCAACGTGAGCACATCCGGCTTGATGTATCATCAGTGGCTCAACCCCAATCCAATGGTCAAGCGGAGAGGGCCAATCAAGAGATTTTGAGAGGCATCAAACCCCGGCTTATGGTTCCTTTGCAACGGACGCCGGGTTGTTGGGTAGAGGAGTTACCTTCTGTGTTATGGAGCATCAATACCACGCCCAACAAATCCACGGGTTACACGCCTTTTTTCATGGTTTATTGAGCAAAGGCGGTTCTCCCTAGTGACATATGTCATGACTCGCCCCGTGTGGCGGCATATGTCGAAGCTGATAATGAGATGGCACGGCAAGAGGCACTTGACCTGTTAGATGAGGAGTGTGTCATTGCAGCAGCCCGTTCGGCGATTTACCAGGAAGATCTGTGTCGTTATCATAGCCGCCGGGTTAGAACCAGAACTTTTCAAGATGGACATCTGGTACTCCGACTCATACAGGATCAGAAGGATATGCACAATTTATCCCCACCTTGGGAAGGACCCTTTGTGGTCAGCAAGAATCTGCACAACGGGTCGTACTACCTAATCGATGATCGAGAGTGCAAAGACTCACGTAAATCGGAGGAGGAGACCAACCGGCCGTGGAATATCGCTCATCTTCGGCCCTATTATACTTGAGCCATGGGCTCTGCTTATGTACATAGTTATGACAATGTATATATTATGATCAATATAATAAACCAGAGCCTCAGCTAAAGCGGGGTATCTTTTGTTTTTCTTACATCATGTGTGGTTACATGGGGGCTTTTATTTCGTAAAGCGGCTTCCGGTTTACCCCTTTATTCAGCTTATCAAAGCTTTATAAAATCACTTGGGGCTTGGTTGTACTTCAACTAAAGCTAGACCTCTTGATCGGTGCAAGGCCACCAGAAAAATCACTTGGGGGCTTGGTCGTATTCGAACCATAGTCACACCTCTTGATCGGCTTAACGCCAAATTACTTTGGGGCCAAAGAGAGTGTTGCAAAAGAACAACTCAAACATAGGCACCCGCTGAGCACAACTCAAAATGTTACTTGGGGATTCTTTGTTGTCACAATGAACAAAGAATCTACACTTGTAATAGGCTATCAAGCCACGGCTTGGATGCCTGGTGTATACACCTAAAACCCCGGGTTAGCCTGCCTTTTTAAGTAAGTCACTCCGCCCAGGTAAACCTGGTATGACCCGTCGAACTTTGACAAGTTACTCTGATAAGACCCTGAACTTGTCAAGTTAAAATGACGATTGGTTAAGGATTGAGGACCATCTTAAAAGGCTTGGCAAAATGGTTTAACTCAGTGGCCTGGCAGCCCATGAAAAGCCTCGAATTTAGGGCCTAGCAGCCCGTGAAAAGCCTCGACTTCAAATTTTCATTTGCTTTTTGCCAAGTTTTTCTCTCTCTTGATAAGACTTAGGATATTTTTTGATAAACCGGTGTTCATCAACCCGGCTAGGCTGTCAACTACAAGTTGTCAGTACGTAATCACTTATAACCCGGAGTTTCTTAACTCGGTCTGGTTTCGACTCTAAGTCGCCAGCATTGAATAACCTGGTGTTTATCACAACCTGGCACGGTTTTATCATAAACTGGCAAGGTATGAAAGGAGTTATCATTACTCAAGATTGTGGTTATCACCCTCACTACCAACGTTGGTCAGCCAACGTTGTGATTCAAGGTCATAGATATCAATTATTTTCAAATTTGATTATCTTTTTACAGCCTTGGTTGTAAATCCTATCTATATATCTGGGTATCATGACCCGTCCGGCGGTGAACCGCTAGGACACTATCAACTTTTTGTGTGCAGGAATAGTTCGCTATGGATTATGCATATAATATGTCTTAAGCATGGCGGATTACCAAGTGTCAGGCACAAATAAATATGCATGAAGGCATAACAGACCAAGTGTTTTAACTAGCCTATTACAAGGCGTTTCAGTGCCCAAAAGGATAATTGTTTCTCAATAAGCATTGCAGCACGTGGAAGACTAAACCGGCCTCCGGATCATGATTCATCTCCAGCTTGACCTGACGGTTGCGGATCATCTTGCACCGGTTCATCCTCTTCGTCTCTACCCAGCGGCTGGAAGTCAATAGTTGTCCAGTCGATCCTAGTTAGGGCTTGGAACATAGCTTCGTCGCTTATAAGGGTGGATGGTTCAATGTCAGGGGCATAAGTATGCTTCGAATTGGCGGGATGAGATTTTGAACCTAAGGAGTTGGTGCAGCCATCCGTTTGTTGTTAACATCATAACTTGCCTGATAATGTGAAAGGTCAGCTTCTTTAGCTAATTGGCAAGCCAGCGGACGTACTTCCCGGTTTATGGCTCGGAGGTCCTGATTGCCAAATTCTGATCCATCTTCTTTCAAGCTCGGATAGCCTTTGTTGATATCTTCCGAATCAAGATCGGGCACCCATGATTTTGCCCGGGTTAGCGCGGTCAGAGCACCAGCTCTTGCAGCAGATCTCTTTAACTCTTCTACCGGGGCAGGCAGCATTGACAGCCTTTCTAAGGTCTCCTTGATTAAAGTTGGGGGCGGTTTGTTGTGAGAAGCGGTGCAGATAATCCGTTGCGCACTGGTATATAACTACTCTATAAGAGTATAGTCGGCCTTCAGCTTTTTCTGTACATCAGAGCCCAGGTGGCTAATGCGAGTTCCTGTATCGTTCCAAACATCAGTAAATTGGCAATGAATGAGATGACATGATGAGGATTTAAAGATCGGAGGCTTACCGAACACAGCAGTAGTCATAGTATGTACTTGCCGCTTTACACCAGTCAGTTCGTCTACCACCGGTTTAAGTGTTGCTTCTGCGTCCCCGGCTCTTTTCCGCAAAGCAGATTTTTCTGTGTTCCAATCCGCCCGCTCCTTGTTAAAACTCTCTTTTAGCTTTTCGATAGCGGCTAAAGCGCTAGACAGTTCATCCTTTGCCTTGGAAGTTTTGGCTTGCTGGGACTTGATATTTTCTTGTAGATCGGCGATTTGAGATTCCTTTTTGCTCAACTCAGCCTATAAGAAACAGACATATTATGAGTTGACGGTATATATTTGAATTACCAAGCAGATAACAGGTTATGGACCTGATACTTCGGGGCTAATGCATATTTGCTTGTTCGCGGAAATTTCTACAAGTCCCAAGCACAATACAACTATTACTCTTGGCACTTGGGGGCTAATGTATGTTTGCTCAAAATACTGGTATGGGAATTCTTCTACAGTCCCGGTTCATCTTTAAAAAGTTAAACCGGCCCTTGGGGGCTACATCAGTGAAAGATACAATATTGCAATTTTAAAATACCGGGTCATCTTAAAGTGATAACCCGGTCCCTGGAGGTTAAACATGCAAAGTTAAGTTATTAATAAGTCCCGGTTTGGATTGACATCGTAAACCGTCACTTCGGGGCTACTGGAGTTGATATTTGAAATTGTACATAAGAGAAATAGTGGTGCGATTACCTGATATCGCTCCTTCATCAGATTTACTAAACCGGCTTCATAATCACGACTGGTGTATAGACAGTTCAAGAAGCCAGAGTGAATATCTTGTGCATTGAGATGGGCGTAGATGGACAAATCGGTGATCCATTTGCCTTAGCCCATAGCAGCAAGCTCATACTTGGCGCTATGTTTGGATAAAGCGACCGAGTTGCCAGGAGCGGTGTGGCTGACGCCGGTAATCATAACATCATCCTCTTTATCATCAGCAACCTTCACTGGAGTTGGCGGTTTATCAGTAGCCTTAGCTAGACTGGCCGATTTATCATCAGGCCGGACCGGGCTGGTCGGTTTGTCAGCATGGCCTGTGGTGTCAATATCTACTTGTTCAGCAAACAAGTCATGGTCTTGAGGCGGCGGATCATTAAGCATGGCATCAGCATCAGTTTCTTCCGGATCTGGAGTCTTTTCCGATTCAACAACCACATTATCGTTAGCCGGTTTGTTTAACCGAGCCTTCTTGCTGGGTCTAGGCATGGCACTGAGAAAAATGAACATGAAGGTCAGTACAGTGCAAAAATAACACATCAAGAATAAAATCAAGTGCATAGCTCACCCAGGAACTGTCTTAAGGGGTGGAAGCTGTGTGGCTGTTGACTCGCCAGAGGATGAGTGAGGTGTTCCCTGATAATTTGAATCAGACGGATTAAGAGGCTGCCGGAAACAACCCGCTTTGGGGCAAGAAGTATCAAGAGTATAAGAGACCTCTGATCGGCGTTTCCGAACCGGAGTGTTCGGTAACCCGGCGGAGGTAACTACCTAGCCGCTGTGCCGAGTTGTGCGGCGAGCTTCGTGTTGCTGTGTCTTCAAAAGAAAGTTTGGGTCCAAGTGAGCAAGGGGGTGAGAAAATTTTACTTTCCGGTTTGCTTGACAGATTTTTGATGTTGGCAGAGAATCCGAATCGGAGGAAAGAATAATTACCTCAACGTCATCAGCTTGACTGCCTTCAACGTCGTCCTGATAATAGTCGTTGTCAATGAGATGTATGAAAAATGAACCAAGAGAGTCAAGTTCTACCTCTGAGTCCGGATTAGCCTCATCGGCATCTGCATTTGGCTCGGAAGACGCAATGGTCCTTTTCTTGGCATGTTTTTTAACAACCTTGGTCTTCGAGCGAAGTGGCTTTGCCAGTTTATCTTGCGGTTTAGCCGATTTATCTTGTGGTTTTATCTTCCAGAACGGATCATCGCCCTGACAAAGATGGACAAGATTTTCAGAGAATATTTGAAAGAAGCAAGTTAAAACAAAAGGCAAGTTATGTGACCCTTATCTTTGGAGGTTTGTTGGAAACACAGAAATGACTCAATCTGGTCTGGCTACAGACAGCCTCCGGTTCATTCAGCATCTTCTTGACAGCCTCAGTAACTTCAGCATCTGTAAGCTGGATATCAATGAGGGTCCTTCAAGCTCCCGGTATATGCTCCAAGTTATCCAACAGCGGGCAAAATCAACACCTGTTAAACCGTTCACCATAAAGGCTCTAAGCTTTGACAGTTGTGGAGCATAATTGGCCCTTTCCTTTGCGGTCAATCTCTGAGGAAAGGGATGTGTATTGCTGAGACGGTGAGGGCGGTAATCCTGCAAGGGATTTTCATCAGTTGGAGATGTATCTTTGAAGTAAAACCAAGTCTGGTTCCACTCCTTGGGGTGACTGTGAAGCTTGTCATGAGGGAAGCTGACCTCCTTCCTCTTTTGAACCGCCATTCCACCAAGCTCAGTATTGGGTCCATCTGTGAATTATGTGCGACGGTTTAAGTGGAAGAAGTCCTTAAACAATTCAACTGTGGGCTCCTCTTGCAGATAAGCCTCACAAAAGACTTGGAAATGGCTGATGTTGGACACAGAGTTTGGACCGATCTCCTGAGGGTGGAGCTGAAAACTGGCAAGCACATCTTGGAAGAATTTTGAACCAGGAGGGCTAAAGCCTCGACCCAGATGGTCAACGAAAACAACTACTTCTCCGCCCTTGGGTTCAGGATGATCTTCTGGACTAGGGGCCCTCCAGTGAATGACCTCCTTCTTGGTTAAAGCGCCAGTTGCGACACACCTATTTAACTGATCTTCAGTGACCCGGGAAGGAACCCAGTTGCATTCATAGACTTGTTTGGCCATCTCAAGGGAAACTGAAACATAGTTATTATCGGTTTAAGATTTATAAGGAACAAGTAAAAGGAGATACAAGTTAAAGAATAGGTGTACGCATATTGTTAAACCGGAATATAACATTACTAAGCTGGAGTCTGATATTGCTAAGCCGGAGTCTGATATTGCTAAGCCGGAGTCTTATGATGGAGAAGATGCAAAGATAAATGAATCGACGGTTTAAGAGGGGACTAATGGTACCTACTGGATTAGCATTTTTTCAAAGCTAAACCGCCTATATTGGTATGAAAGGTACAGATCTAAAGTACTTAAGTGAAGGACAAACAAGTTTCGCAGATTGATGTGATAAATTTCAGATCTGCGGTATGACAGAAAACTAGAAAATATTCAGACCTAATTTCAAGTGTTTGAACAAGTTCGTCAAAGTTTAGATGAGTTTTTATATAAAGGAGATGCTCCAACAAGGAAAAGAGGATCATGGCTACGGCCGCACAAGAAGTATAAGATCCAAGATAGTCATTTGTGCTAATAAGAAGAACAGGGAAGAATGGCGCTGGAGTTTCAATAAACTCCGATGAACACTGAAACCCTAATGGTGGATCTAGAGCGAGGAAAAGAAGGAACTTACTGATGCTGAGGGAGCAGAGGTGGAGCGCCGTGTTTCTCTGGTACAGTCAGGTTGATGCAGCGGCCATCGTTGGGGCGGAAGTGAAGGTCGACGGTGGCGGCAGAGCTCCAATGGTTGGGCGGCGCGAGGAAGAAGACAATGCGAAGGGGCACGAAGGGGAAAAGTGAAAAGGACCCCTCAGCCTTATTTATAAGGTGAATGGATAAGTAGCAGGCGCGAGAATCGAGGAGCCCGAAAAATGGGATATGTGACGGCTTTGTCGCCTCGATTGTCGGAGGCTCATTAATGAAGGTGGGTTATGTGCAGTTTTTAAACAGATGACATCATGGCGATTTATCAAGGTCCTGGAAAGTGACGTCACGGCGGTTTACAAGATTATGCGAAGGTGCTGAAGAAGAAATTTTCTCAAGTATTGAGGATTGACATGAACCAGTTCAAATCAATCTGGGGCCTAATGTTGGGGATATTACTACTAGGCATAAACCGGCCAGGAGAGGCTGGGTTATCCCTATAAGGAGTTATTATACTTGAAGCCCATGAAGACGGAGATGATGGCGCTGTATGAAGGCCCAGGGCCCAAAGTCGGATTAAGGCCTGTAGTCATAAACCGACCTTGATATGTAATCTTGTATTATAAGGCAGAAATAAGTAGAATCCGGGCCGGACACATTTATGAACCGGCCTCGGAACCCTGTAAACCGACGGGCATCAACCCATGTATATAAGGGGACGACCCGGTGGTGGTTTAGAGACGACAGACAACAACTTGAGACCTAGGCAAAGCGTATTCGCTCCCTGGTCATCGAAACCCAAGCAATCCCACAACAACTGGATCGTAGGCTTTTACCTTCACCGCAAGGGGCCGAACCAGTATAAACTCTCTACGTTCCTTGTCTGCTTTAACCCCTTTAAGCTAACCCGTCGCGATGGCTCCACGACTAAGTCCTTTCTCTAGGACATCTACCGTGACAAAACCACGACATTGTGTAATTGTTTTAAATAACGAATTCACGACTCTGATGTAGCACCGGCCTGCCTAACAAAACGGCAAACCCACACGGTGGCTCACAACTCGTAGTGTACTGCGAGCCACCCGCCACCCCCATACGCACAGACCCACACACACACCACGAATCCATCGCAACTACGATGCATGTTAAATTAATTATCCCGCTGTGAACATCTATTAACGTAGGAGGGACATTTTATTTTTGAAAAAAACAGAGATCATTAAGATGTTTTAGTACATTAATTGATTTCTTTTCTATGTATAATGTGCAAAAATTAAGTTTGAGCTACATGCACACGAGACAGTGCACCTAAATGGATTACAAAAACGCATGTGTCTCACTAGGTGCATGTTTACTCCCCGTGCAACAAATTTCAAACATTGAGAATCTTGATTTTTAAATTCTAGTACGTCCAAAACTTATTTGAAGTACATGAAACTTATCGTGTTGTCATATGCACACCAATACAAAGTGGCATTGTACTTTTTTTGTCAAATTTGAGACCAGTTTTGAAGTAATCTTTATCTAATTACAAACGGGAGATTATTAATAATTGGGAAACAATATCCCAAATGGATTATTTATTCGAACCATGAGCTTTAGACCAACAATGGATACGTGCCATGCTTTGGTTAAGCAATAAAGCGGCAGCATTAATCATCCAAATAGAAAAACAATATATGTGCCGCCATGCGACCCGTGTGTCGTGCGAGCAGGAGTGAGTTGATGGGACGCATGCGAGCAGTCCGCCGCGTAGGTAGACCTGGAGGCGTGCCTGCAGGTGTGTGAAACTTTGGTAGGCATGCCAGCAGTCCGGTGCACAGGCTCCCCGGGAGGCGAGCAATTGGTTTGACCGCCTCCCGCGTCTGTCCCACCACTCCCACTACTCCATATTAATGGTGCACCCGAGCAGCCGCACCCCCCATCCTCGCCACACACACAATCCTCTCTCTCCGCTTGCATCCTCGACGCCGCTCTCAGTACTCAAAACCGTCAGTGTATGACGATGCCGCCGAAGCGCCCCATAGGAGGGAGTGGCGACGCTGGGGCTACTAAAGCACCGGAGCACGGCGTGGAGATGGAGACAATGGTTGCCGTCACCGCCGGCGAGTTATCGCTGCACCCTAACATCGTCGAGCTTCCACAAGCTGGAGGTGGAGTTCCACACCGACTCTGCTGACGACCCCGACGACGACTCCGACGACCACTCCGGCAACGACTCCGACGACGACGGACAGCTGGTTAGTCATCTATACCCATTTATCTATCAAATAGATCATAGGGTTTCTCTGGTTACTCCTGCCTTCCCCTTTTTGGAATAGAAATCCTATGGTTATGTTCTCCCAAACCATGAAATCTGAATAAGTTTTGTTAGATCTGTGTAGTTTATTGATTGTTTGAATGGTACAAGTGATAAGTGATTAGTTGTTTCATCTGTGCAAATGATTTCTGCTAGTAATCCGACTAGGGTTAGTGTTCATGCTAATAATTCCTAGCCAGGACTTGACAATTGATTTTGAATGACCAACATATGTTTGTGCCATTATTTTCTTCAAGATTGGTCTGTACATAGACGACTGTGCTTAAAAATTGAACCATAATCTCTGGATATATATAAATAAATAGCCATAAATTCCTAATCCTACTTCACGGCATGTAATCATTGATTTGATGCCAAATTTATTTTACTATTTGTATATGTGATGTCTGACGATGTGGACAGCGAGGATGAAGATGGCCAGAGGAGCTACAAGAGGCAAATCCTGAGGGAGCTTTAAGCGGGAATGCATAACAGGCGTATTAGGACCTGGAATGGCGGCTATCGATTCCCATTTTGCAACCACAAGCTTCATGACGCGTATCTAAGTGTTGTGGCGCATGCAAGAGGACGGGCCGTTGGCTCCTTCAGCAGAAGTATTCTCGCAGGGTGGCGCACGACGCATACGCCGAGTACATGTAGAAGCTTCAGGATCATGCCGGCATGTGAGATGAGATGTGGGATCGAACTATGTATGCTTGAGTATGCTTAATGATGGTTGGACTATGGACTTATGGTTGAAATATGCTTGTGTACGTGTACGCTTATTATCTATGTCTGAGTATGTTTAATCTATGTTTACTTATGTCTAACCGTGGGATATGGATGCAATCAGTTCGGTTGATGGAATTGTAACATCCCAAAATTTAAATCTGGAATGTTATACATAGGTCATTCATGCATATCATATTTTACTGCATTTCGTTTCGCAATCCTCGAAATTCTAAGCAACTCAAGGACCCTCGGAGAGAGTCGGGGATTTCACCGTTTTTCATATTTGACTTTTATCAAATATCGACACAAGGATCACTTTGGTTTATTTATTTTTCTCTTCAAAATATTTTCATATTAAAATATATGAGATGAGATAATATGAATTCTCCAAAATAAATGAAATGTTGGAGGAAAAATATTAAATCAAATATTTTATTTTATTCGGGTTTTATTGCTATTTTACATGCATAGAAAAAATATGCATTTTTCAAAATTGCATTTTAGGCCCAAATAAATGTTCACCTCGTCCGGCATATTTTTAGAGGACGGGGAAAATTTATTTCGGGATTTTTGGAGTCTGTTTGGTATTTCTTTTATTTCTTTTTCTGCATGTAGGAATATTAAAAAAACAAAAAAAAAACGCACAACTGACTACGGACCGTAACCGGCCAGTACTCGTCGGGCCGGCCTTTAAAGCCCGAGACCCCGAGCCCCCAGCCGCCGCCAGCCCACCCGAAACCCTACCTGCCGCCCCACCTCGGGAATCATGCCGGATCCGCCGCCATCGCCTCGCCGCCCCGCCGGACGCCACCGCCGCTGTCGATTATTTATTTATTTATTTATTTTTCTGTTAAAAACCGTTTGGTTTTTTTAAACCCTAGATTCATTTTTTTTATATCGGTTTTTTTAGATTCGGCTAAATAGCGGACGTTCGTCCGTACGTTCATTTTAATGAACGGTTTTCACCCGTTAGTCTCAGAAACGTTAGCCTGTCCATCAGTTTATCTTTTTCTCATGTTTTTCGCGATTATTTTCGATCGTGATTTCTGATCCGATTTTCGTTTTGGTTTATCTTTTCACTCGTTTATCGGAATCAGGCGATTCAAGCGCCTAGATCTTCGTCTCGAAACCCTCTTTCTGTTTAACCAACTTGAACAAGATTTTGGTACTGTAAAATTTGACTTTGTTCAGATTAGTAAACGGATCTTGTTTCTTTCGCAGTTTGAGTTTCGTTGCTCAGTTTGATTTGATTCTTTTTGCAAACCAGAGTTCTTAAGTTGAAATTTCTGGTTAGTTATTCTTATTTGGTTTTTCCTGTGCATCTATGATTGATTGCTTATGTATGCTATTGTTTGTTTGTGATAGAATTCCTGGAGTGCGAAGTGTGCTACTACGAGTCCCTAGGTTTTGCGGATCGTCAGCAAGGCAAGTAACACATTGATCATACTCTTTTCATACCCAGTTTTTTTATGCATTAGTTCCAATCCTCAAAAACTGCATGATTAGGATGTGATTAACTTGTGGGATTGGGAAGTAGTTGATGAGGTAGAACCTATTACCCTGTTTTATTATCAAAACCTTGGGAGTTACTTCTACGTATTAACTATATTGCTATGCTATGCTCGAGAGCGTGGATTGGATGCGAGTGTATCCTGATGGATGTGAGATTGTTAATTAATGGTTCAACTTAAGGTGGCAACTTTAATACACATCTGGGTGGATTGCTTGTTTGGGCACCTGGAGAATCCAGTGTTGTCCTAGGATATCCCGGAGTACCCATGTGATTTTCCTTCGGTCCGCCACCCAGGCTCAAAGGGATATTAAGATTATTCATGCTAGAAACTTCCGTGTGCAGCCACAAGCCATTATGGGCTCTGGCATAGTTTGAGTAAGTTGGGTGACCTCTTTCAGTGGTGGGCTAGCAGATGTAGAGGGAAAGTAGGTGTAACTGTCCACCAAGAGTAAAGAGTTAATGCTTCCGAAAGACTGTGTCTCGGTCATCCATTTCTCAAACACCATGTAGTGCGATAAATCCAACGGAGGAGATCGAGTCTTGTGGGGAAAGTGCGCAAACCTCTGCGGAGTGTACAACCTAATCATGGTTAGCCGTGTCCCCGGTTATGGACATCTTGGGTATCTAGTACTTGGATTATCCTATTGTATCTCATCACTCTAATTTAAATTGTTGGGTTAATGAATTACTTTAATTGGGATTGAGTTGGAGGAACCTTCTCAATGATGTTTCAACTACCACTACAAAAAAAATACACTTCCGTGATGATACGTGTTTGTCACAGTAGGTCGCGTTTTTTGTCATGCATGTACATCCATGACAAATTTATGACAGAATCAAGATAGTCATACTTGTGCTGTCGTAGAATTGTTCCATGACATTACCAAAATTATCATCACGGAAGTGTCCACTTCCATGATGATAAATCGCGCGTCACAGAAGTGCTTTCGTCAAGGGTGACCCACATGTGGTATCCACCGTAACGGAACGCCGTTAAGCTATCGGGTCGGGTTTTGGATCCGATAACCCGTTAACAACCCCGACCAATGGGGATTTTCCACGTGTAAAATCATCATTGGTTGGAGGAAACACGTGTCGGCTCACCGTTGGGACAGATGTCATCCATTCATTGGACGGAAGCCGCCTATGGTACGTCGACACGCGGCACGGCCCAACAGAGGCCCATTCCTGTGAAAAGGCCGGCCCAGTAAAAATTAGCAGGCCAACCCATATAAGGCCTACCTGTGTTAGGTCCATTTAAGCCCACGGCCCATACGAGATGAGCCAATTCGGCCCATCAACGGCCCGTTAAATATTTGACACCATTGCAGCCATCGTCAGTTCGAGCCCGTTAACAGCCCGCTATATATCTGGGCTCAATATCGGCCCAAAGAGATTTCGGCCTGTTAACGGCCCATTTAATGGATGGGCCAATTTTCAGGATGTACATCTTTCGGCCTTTTAGCGACCGATTTAAATGTTGGGCTAGTTTCCGGCCCGGTGTGTCTTTCAGCCTGTTGACGGCCCATAAATCTAATGGGCCATTTGTTGTCGGACCTGAGTTTCGGCCTTTTAGCGGCCCAGTTAAGTGATGGGCCAATTTTCTGGCCCGGTGTCACTTTCAGCCTGTTGACGGCCCATAAATCAGTTGGGCCATTTTTAGTCGGACCTGAGTTTTTGCCTTTTAGCGACCCATTTAAGTGTTGGGCCAATTCTCGGCCCTGTGTGACTTTCGGCCTGTTAACGGACCATAAATGAGTTGGGCCATTTGTAGTCGGACCTTAGTTTTGGCCTTTAACGCCCATGCCCTTCATGGTCCAATACCAGCCCGGTTTCTCTTCGGCTGCTAATGGCCCACAACACGATTGGGCCATTTACAATCTGACGACTTTCAGCCTCTTAGCGGCCCATGGTCTTCATGGTCGATACAAGCCCATTGTCTCTTCGGCTGCTAAAGGCCTACGATATAGTTGGGCCATATGTAGCCCAAACTTAGTAACGGCTCGTTAACGGCCCGTGAAATAAACTGGGGCCACCTGTTGCCCGCTTCGATGTCGGCATGTTAACGACCCGGGAGGTAAGAGGGCCGACCATTAACTTTCGGCCTAGTAACGGCCCATTAACTTAATGGGCCCACTAAAGTTCATTACATGTCTTTAGGCCAAATTAGATAATTTGAGCCCATTACGACGACAATTATGCAGGACCAAAACCGATCACGCAAAGGTATGGCATACGGGAATAACGTTGCACATCCAAAGCATATATTACAGAAATTACATCCTTGGGCAATCAAAGATTGATGCGGTGCAAATAAATAAGCAGAACCTAACCATCTACAATGTCACAATCTGCAACCTCAAAGACAGATGACGTCCATAAGCATGTGGGCAAGTTCTTTCTGCTTTGCTACACTGTCTCTGAAAACATTGATCAGTTGTTGTGTCGCACGACTCTGCACCTCTGATTCATCCACCGTTTCCATCATTGCTTCAACCATTAATTGGTTCACAAACATACATTTATTCCGTTGCATTCGAGACAGAGGATACTGAACAGATTTAGATGGCGATTTTGGCAGACTTGTATTATTGATAGTGGAGAGTGTCTCGACCACTGCATCATAACATAAATTAGGATGGGAACCAAACAAATTAATCATGAGTTATTGCCATATTACTTGGCCTAGATTTACTGGAAAGAAACAATGGGGTTGCCTTGCTGTTTTTAGAGTTTGTCTTCTTATCTTCAGCAGCCTGCACAAAATAAACACACTAGCATTGCTATCATTGGCCAAGTCAGATAATAGGAAAGCAACATTGACACAACGAACGTTTGGGCAAGTAGCCTACACCAAATTAACACAAAACGGCACAACTATCATCAGCCAGGTAAGGTAGTACGAAAGCAACATTAACACAATGAATGAATGGGCAACCAGAGAAGCACTACAATTCATTAATGTGCGTGATATGAGATAGTACATTCATGCAGCTCAGTATGCAAAACTACCAGGCAGTTTTCCTTACAAAAATCAACATTGGCGCCTTTAACATTTTGCTACAACTAATTTTAGATTAGATAAAGGTTAGATTCACGCCGATTAACAAAATACATGTTGATGTAAAAATATAGTGATATACAACAGGTACTTACATCAGCATTGGAGCACAGAGAATTCCCGCAAGATATTTTCCTCGGATATGATCCCAATGGAGGAAGTCTTCTTTCGTTTAACCTTATTTTCTAAAAGAGAGATGGGTAAGAAACATGTAGAAAATATGATCAGAATGGTATAAAATTTCATGACGCGAGGATACGTGAAGCTTCTTAGAATGGAGTTGACATTCTTTTCTTTGGATGGAGCGGACTAGTTCTTTGGCCTTTGGAATCTGCTTATTATCGATGGGAGTTGGGTTTCTCTGTCTTTGGAGCGGTATCTATGAAAAATGGAGTTGGTTTATTATCTCGGCATTTGGATCTTTTGCAAAGACCTGGTTTGTAACCCTTCAGATTCTAACAGAGCCGTCTTCCCCTTGCATGCCTTATATAGAAGAATGGTGGTTCAGTTATAAAACATGCTACATCAGAGATGGAATAGGTACTGAAGAATAGAAAGGCATGACATATTGACATGTATTCCCTCCATCCGGAAATAAATGGACGGGTCTAGGCGTATTTCAGTTCTAGATACATCCAGTTTTATCCATTTCTGCGACATTTAATCCGGACGGAGGGAGTATGATGTAAGAGCTAGGGAAACGACAGGACAACACAGTAAAAAAACACTGAAAAACCCACTGCAGAACCAAAGTATTCAAACCCACTGATATGAGATAGTACACTCATGTAGCTCAGGATGCAAAACTACCAGGCAGTTTTCCTTACAAAAATCAACATTGTGGCCTTTAATCATACATTTTGCTAGAACTAAATTTAGATCAGATAAAGGTTGGATTCACGTCGATTAACAAAATACATGCTGATGTAAAAATATAGTGATATACAATAGGAACTTACATCTACATTGGAGCACAGAGAATTCCTGCAAGAATCTTTCCTCATAAACGATACCATTGCAGAAATTCTTCTATCTGTTAAGCTTATTTTCTAAAAGAGAGATGGGTAAGAAACATGTAGAAAATATGATCAGCAAGCTATAAAATTTCATAATGCAAGGATATGCACACGCTTCTTAGAATTGAGTTGACATATTTTTGCTCATTCGAGCGGACTAGTTCTTTGGCCACTTTGGAATCGCTTATTATCGGTAGGAGTTGGGTTTCTCTGTCTTTGGAGCAGTATCTATAAAAACTGGAGTTGGTTTATTATCTCCGGCATTTGGATCTTTTGCAAAGGCCTTGTTTCTAACCCTTGATTCTAACATAGTCGTCTTCCCTTGCATGCCTTGTATAGAAGAATGGTGCTTTAATTATAAAACATGCGATGACAAAGAGATGGAATAGGTCTTGAAGAATAGAAAGGCATGACATATTGACATGTATTCCTCCATCCGGAAAAAATGGATGGGTCTAGGCATATTTCAGTTCTAGATACATCATTTTTATCCATTTCGCAACATGTAATCCAGACGGAGGGAGTATGGTGTAAGAGCTAGGGATCTGACAGGACAACACACAAAAAAACTAGTTGAATGTAAAACTATATGCTAGCGGAATACATACAGAAATAACCAAGGCAATATACGTGTATGATTGGGAAAATAAGATGGCATTGCAGCAGAGCACTAGAACAACACTTCAAAGTAAAAAACATGGTATGGCGAGATAGATGAATTACATCTTGATGAATAATAATGCATAAGATATTGAAGCATGATGTTCAAATTAAGCGAGATGGCATTGCGATAGAGTAGAATGACAGTACTTGAATTTGAAAACATGTTATCATGAATGGAATAGGTACTGAAAAACAGGAAGGCATGACATATTTACATGCATGATCAGCATGCTAAGCGCATGGCATTGCAACAGAGTAGATACACTCCAGGACATTATATGCATGTTGTACCCATATCACAGGCCATGTTAGAGCAAGGACCTTAAGATGATTCATCATCTTTCTGCAAGTATTCTGAAGAACTGCCTTTACATGTTCCATCATATTGGGTATCATTGACATCAAGTTTATTGGCCTTTACATTGCTCTGTGAGGTTCATGTGGTTATATCAGTGTGTGCAATTATATCTGACATGCATGGAAGACAACCAGTAGTTAGATTTATGTAAATGAGTGCCTGTAGGAGACAACATAAATAGTAGGACTGGGGTTAACTAGCAGCAACAGGTCTCATAAACTAAAGGAAGAACACAGATGAAAGCTACAGAATATGTATCGTTTGTACTCGAGATTAACTAGATGGCACACAAAAGTATTAAAGAACAACATAGGTAATACTAGAAGTGGTATAATACTATAATCACCAGCCTGTGGGATAGCATTGGCTGATGGATGATAACTATGGAACAGTGTTACCTAAAGAACAAGTATCTTAGCTGAACTATGGAACAACGTGAACTCCTGAACAAGACCCGTAAGAGATCAGCATGAATATATAGTGAAATGTGATGATCTATTTTCTGTGCTTAGATGAATAACAAAGCCATAAATGTTGCACACAAGTAAGATGAGGGTACAACCTATTTGGCTGCCATCCATAGGAGTGAGCATCATGTGCTGACTTGTCGATGGCCCTGCAGTTGTTGTGGCTGTCCATGTCGGGCACGCGCATTCGATGCAGGGAACTGTTGAGTGGGGACTGTAGCTCCCTTCTGGTATATGCTTCCCTTGTTGGAGCAGCTGAGGTGAGTCGCAAGACGGTGTGTCTGAAGAAGTAGATAACGCATAAAGTTAAGAACGACATATCTCTTTGATCCGAAGAAATACACTAAGAGATCAACAGCAAGGTACGAGAGTGGTCACACGTCTGTTGACTGAGGACTAAATTGGGGTCACACGATTTTATTTTATTTTGGTACTGTCCGATCTACGCTGGATGGCTTGATGGCCGTCTTGTGCCTCCCGGCTGACACTGTTCGGAATCTTCCTCGAAGAGCCAGCGACCAACGGCAGAGCAGCCTGCCTCCGCCGTCCATGGCCCCGTCCAAAACCCCGCTCCCCGCCCCACCGCACTGCCGTGGTTGCGCCGCCCCCGAGCCAATCCACAAAGACTCCCCGTCATCCAGATCTGACGGCGGTAGTACCTTCAACCCATGCAACTCTAAAAGATAGCCATCTAAGCGCTGCTTCCGCGGCGAACTTGCGGCCTCGCACCCTTACGTTAGACACCAGCCAACCGGCAGCCTAGGAGCTCCGCCGCCTCGAGGGGTGCTGCTTCCCATTGGGAATCGATTGGCCCAGAATAAAAATTCAGACAACTGACGCCTAAATAAAGTGATTTCAGATGAGGGTGCGACCTATCTGGCGACATCGTGAAGTAGGCAGGTCCAGCTGCCGAGTCGGTGAGGCCGGCGCGGTTGCGGTGGTGATCGGCAGCAGGGAAAGAGCGATGTCGCGACGGTCGACGGCTATGCGGAAGCAGCGCCAGGACTCTGGACGGATCCGAAGTTGGAGCCGCTCCGGCGCCATGAACAACGGCGGGGGTGAATCGGTTCCGGTACGGTTCACGCGGCCGTCGTTGAGGCAGCACTAGCAGCACGGAGTAAGAGGCACACGGCCCAGTGCATGACGGCAATTGGACAGCGTCTCTAGCATTAGGGAGGAGGGCGGCTCTGAAATTGGTGCGGTGGGGGGCGCCATGGAGATGGGGCTGAGGTTTCGCGGCTCGGGAGAAGGGATCTTCCCGGGGAGAAGGTGATTTGGCGCCCACGAGGTATGAATGGGGACGGACGGGGGATTGGGAGGAGTGGAACCATGTCTTACGGACGCATTTGTCTGAAATGTGAGGGGGATTTACAGTTCTACCCTTGCCTATAGGCTTCTCGGCTTGGGTCTGTGTACTGAGGGTCGGGGATAGTAGAGTAACTTTGCTTCTCCCCAAATAGTGGGCGGGAGCGATTTCGGGCGAGGAGGGCGTGTTTTGAACTATAGTGGGCGCGGCGAATTGAGCGAGGAGAGCGTGTTTTGAAATAGTGGCGCGAGCTATTTGAGCGAGGAGGCGTGTTTTGCCGACCATGGTTTATGAATTATTCGGCACATGTCATTTCGCCGAGGAGAAAGGCGCTTGGATGAAGTTCTGAACCTACCCTCGATGTACAACGGGCCAATTGATGTGTGTCCCACATAGGACGGTAATTTCGCGTCTCCCATTTATTTTCTCGGCGAATTCTACCGAAAGCAGAGAGGATGTTTAACGGTTCGTTCAAATTTTGGGAGAACGAGCATCCACGTCTACCTTACCAAGTCGATTCGAATCAAATTTTGAAATATTAGCTTGCCACTTCTTTTTTAGATGGAGAGATGATGCTTGGGAGTAATGTGTTTTTACATGCTCGTTGCTAGCGATTTACTATATGACAAATAGTTGACCCACTCAAAAACGCGAATCAAACCCAAAATGAAATATCTCGATTCAATGAACTAGCTCGTTCAGTAGGTCAAAATAGTGAACTAAATCCAAAATTGAACACCTCAATCGAGTAGCATGTTGTACAGTATTATAGTACTCCATGAACATGTTGAATGTCAAATTAATGAACTTGTTTGATATACGCATATATCCGTTCATGTGTGGATTGGAGACAACATGGTCTCCAATTTAAATATTTGAATGCAAGTTTATATCAGTCTTTGATGCATAAAACGCGACCTCCCCCTCTCCCGGACTCTTGTTCTCTCTCTCTCTCTCACTCGCTCGCCGAGAATCTTCAATTCTGTCGCACGCATCCGACACAAAAACCTTGTTGGTCCCTCTCCCTTTCTCTCTCTCTCTCTCTCTCTGTGTGTGTGTGTGTGTGTGTGTGTGTGTGGGAGGGGGGGTCTTTCTAGTCCGCATTCATATATACACCATCTATAGGTATCTCTCACACACTATGTATGATACTCTAGCTAGTCCAAGCTAGATATCTTGGGTGCACTCATCGTACGCACACAAATTCCTTGGCTCTTTGCCCGTAACTCTCTCACGCACCACTATGTCGTCTCGGAGCTCTTCCCCCCTCTCTCAAACTCTCCATCCACCTAGGTCACACATACACATGCATATCTCACTCGCACTCGATAGGCCCATCTAAAACTCTATCTCTCCCCATCGTTCTCTCTCCATCTCACACGCACACACACACACACACAATCTCATGCCCAGCGAGCCAAGTATGATGGTCTCTCACTCAATTGTAGGCACACGCAGTCCCCCTATATGTATATGACTAGAAAATCTTAGTCTCCATCATAAACATGTGCATGGTCTATCTCGATTTCTCTCGGGGCATCTTTCTATCGCGCACGCACTCCCTCGATCTCCCACCCATATAGTCCCCTCACGATCTCGAGGGGATCTCTCTATCACAAACACACCCTCTCTCCCTCCCCATGCGTCCATGCCATCCATGTGTCCCTCTTGACCTTTTTTCCTCGTTGGCCAGACCTCTATTGGACATGTGCTACAGGGGTGTCTCTCTCTGTTGCAAACAATCACACACTAGCTATGTTCATGTACCTCCTCGCCTCACTTTTCCATCTCGGAGATGCATGCGTGATATGTTCGCATAAGAAACGAAAAAACACACACTCTCTCTCTCTCTAATTTATCGGTTGTTGTCACTTTCTCTTTCACACACATACTCTTTTTGCACACTTACTCATTCTCCTTCACACGCACTTGATCTGTCTCGACTGAGGCACTCACCTCCGTCCATAGCACATAGATTTATTGAAAAGTCAAACATCACAAAGTTTGACCATGTACGTGGAGAAAAAGAATTACATCTAGTACGGCAAACATATACCATTAGATTCACCATGAGATGTAGTTTTGTATGATGTATCTTTGGTATTGTAGATATAAATAACATTTGTGTAAACCTGATCAAAGTTTCCAAAGTTTGACTTCTAAAATTTTTACATGCACTCAATTATCGAGCGGATGAATATCTCTTTCCCCCTCTCAGCTATCTGACGCACCACTCAGCCTTATCGGGGCTCCTCAATCTCTCTCAAACTTTATAGGTCAGTTTGGTTCGTGACCTGACCCTCATGCCTTTTGGTCGGTACTGCCTGGTGTGGACGTGAGATGTAAAATATTTCTGCCTGGCCTGGCTTGTGTGGTGCTGAAGCGTTTGGTTCATGCCTAGGCTAGGCAAAGCATCAACGCCCCATCAATCAATCCATGCATCAATTATTTAATGCTAATATCCATCCATGTTGCTATTAGCCTCGTGGTCGCATGACCGAGCACGCCCAGCGCTTGAAATCGGTCGCTTGGGCGAGCTACTTGCAGTGTCCGGAGTTCAGCCAAGGCTAATTAAAGTGCAAGGAACCCAACCCAAAGCGGGCTTTCTTTTTCACAGGGTAGCAACCAAACAAGCGTGCATGAAATCCAGCCACAACCCCAGGCCACAAAAGATTCTCACGACGCAAGCCAAACAGGCCTTATATCTCCCTGGTTCACACATACACATGGCTCGCTCGCTATACATATAGACCCATCCAACACTCTCGCCCTTGTTCTCTCTCCATGTGACACGCACCCCTAAGTACCATAATCCCTCACTCCATCATAGGCTCTGTTTGGATCCATGGGTTAGAGTTAGTTTGGGTTAGTTTGGAGTCAACTAACCCAAAAGATCCAAACAGGAGGGTTAGTTTAGGTTAGATGCATCTAACACATCCAAAAAACTAACCCATCCAAGAGGTGCTTATTTGGGTTAGTTCTTCTCGGGACCACTAATAAACACTTTTCTCTCGCTCTCCCGCAGCAGATCCTCCCACTTCCTCGAAGCCTCTCGTCCTCTCCTCCCTCCCTCTCGCACCGCCTGGTGAAGGTGCCTCGCCGTATCCGCGCTCCATCTAACCCTGCCATCCAAACACCTCTTTACTTAGACTTAGTTAAGGGTTAGAATCTAACTCTAACCTCTAACTGAGTTAGAGTATCCAAACAGGGCCATAGGCGCAAGCATTCCCCCTCCTAAGTATGATTATCTCTTACTAGCCATCAGGAACACACGTATTGTCTCCTTCCATCCATACGTCTATCTCGATATCTCTCGGGGCATCTTCTATCGCGCACACACCTTGTCACTCGATCTCCCACCCATGTAGTCCCATCATGATCTCCAGGGGATCTCTCTATGACAAACATACACTCTCTCCTCCCTATGTCTGCATTTTCCCCGTACGTCTCTCTCGACCTCTCTCCCTTGTTTGTCAGACCCCTCTTGGCCACGTGCTAGGGTTCTTCCTCTCTCGGTTCCAAAAACAACACACTATCTCCTCACCTTGCCTCGGTTGTCGAAGATGCATGTGTGATATGTTTGCATAAGACACACACGCTTTTTCTCCACTTTTATCGTGTGTTGTCCATGTCACTTTCACACACGCACATGCACTTTTTTCACTCTCTCTCTCTCTCTCTCTCTCTCTCTCTCGTCAGGGACTCTGTCATGTCCATAAGCATATGGATGTTTTGAGAAGTCAAACCTCAGAAAAGTTTGACTAGGTATATGTGGAGAAAAACATTTACATCTGGAACGATCATTAGATTCATCACAACATGTACTTACTTCATACTATGATTTATCTTTGGTATTGCCGATATAAGTAATTTCTTTATAAACTTGCTCAAAGTTTCAAAAGTTTGACTTTAAAAAAATGTTGTAACTACATTATCAAACGGAGGGAGTAGCTCTTTCTCTCTCTCTCTCTCTGCTATCTCTCACGGGCCTCCCCTCTCACTCGAACACTTTATACCGACGGATTATACGCTTACTGTGTCAGCGTATAGCTCTATATATTATTTAGTTGACCGGTCAACCAATCCACATGCTGCGTTGTCAGCTCGTGTTCTGTATCTTGGTGTGCTGGCCCATGTGGCAGTGGGTGAAAATAAGTAAACTAGAGGCCCATCTGACACGTGGTGAAGGAAACAAAGTTGAAACCACTCGGGGTAGCACCCCGCACGCTAGTAAATTGAGGGCGCATTGAGGACAAACTTCTAGGGCGCGAAGGATGCACTCGCGCACAATTCACCACTGCGCGGCGGCATGCACAGAAGGACGCACTCGCGCACACCCACCACACAACACACACCTGCACACGTGTACACCGGCGTCGCCGCCGGTTGAGATGGACGGCGAGGCAGCCAACAAGCGGAGGCCGCTCGAGCCAAAACCGCATCCGACGAGCCTGGACTTCATCAGCAGACTCCCCGATGACATGCTGCTCGTCATCATCGGCCTCCTCCCCACCAAATCTGCCGTGCGGACAACCCTGCTCTCCCGGCGGTGGCGCCCCCTCTGGCGCTGCGTCCCCCTCAACCTCACCGTCGATAGCTGCCTCTGCGACGGGGACTGCAAACGCATGGCCGCAGTCTCCAAGATCCTTTCATCGCACCCTGGGCCAGCCAGACGCCTTGATATCCGCATGTTCAGTACCAACTGCACGGTCCAACCCAAGTTTGACGAGTGGTTCTTATCCCCCGCCCTAGATCAGCTCGAGGAGCTCAGCTTTGAAGTTGGACGATGTCGCTCTCTGCCGCCGTCCGCGCTCCGCCTCACGCCAGCGCTGCGCGCGCCGCCAGCTTCAGCTCTGCTATCTTCCCAGTTAATGCGCGCCGCCCTTCTTCTCCCTCAACTCAAGCAGCTCGACCTCTTGACGTTGTCATCTCGAAGAAGGCTATGGAGCACCTGCTCCGCAGCTGTATCTGCGCTCGAGTAACTTCGTCTTGAGCAGATCCACGGGTTCATTAGCCTCCACATCGCCTCGGCGAATCTCCGATGGATTTATGTGTCTTGCTGGCCCGCAACAAGACATCAATTGGGAAGAGATCACTCCAGCTGTTCCACATTATGGTCATTGAGAATCGCCTTTCCTTGAGAGATTGCTTGTATCGGATCTAGAAGGTCCAACAAAAATCAGGGTCATTGACGCGAAATTGACAGCGTTGGTGTACTAAATCGCTAAATTCTCGAACTCTTTATTGGATCCGTAATCGTTCGGTACAGCACTCATCTTCTTCTCCGTCTTCTTGAAATTCACATTTTAAATTTCTTCTTGATGTATTCTGACCGTCTTCCGAAAATGATTCCCACAAGCTTGACCAGTCCATGCGCATAAGTGAAGATCTTAGCACTAAAATCTATCGGCCCCAATCTAGATCAAGTTGTTGGATTCCTTACATGCTTTCCATGCACGGAGAAGCTACTCATCAAGGTGAAACTTCTTTCCTATTAGTAAGCGGTAATCACAACGTAGCTCAATTTTTTCGTAATTTTCCCAAATTACGATGACAAGTGTAGTGTTCAAAACTACATCTACGCACTTTGCACGAAAGAAATGTTTTAGTATTTTTTCTCACGTGATCACCTGTATCATTTTTATGCTGTACTACTATAGTAGCCTAGGCTAGTCATAGTGGAAAGTAACTTAGACTACTCCAGTAACTCTATGGTTACCCTAAGGGCAAGTACTATCTCCGTCCTAGTGTACTCTTCCAATTTTGTAGTATCAAAATTTGACCATAGATTTATACTGACAAAATGTTAATGCATGTCACTAAGAACTATATCGTTGGATTTGTATTTGAACATAATTTCAAATGGTGTAATTTTTAGTGACATGCATTGGCATTTTCTTAGGTAAATCTATGGTCAAAATTTTATACTAAATACGAGGTAGTATTCCCTCCGTCCCAAAATTCTTATCTTACATTTGTTTAGATATGGATGTATCTAACACTAAAATGTAACTAGATAAATCCGTATTTAAACAAATTTAAGACAAGAATTTTGGGACGAGGGAGTACAAAAGTTGGCTATGTAGGCCAAAACATGTGCCAAATTCACTTGTGATGCATTTGGCATCGATGCCCCTCCATTGCTCACCTGGTGCCCCAATCTGGAGCACCTACTTTGCTCCGGTGCCAAATTAACTCACGCAATGAAAAAACACTGCATGGGAGAGAGAGAGAGGACTGAGGCAATAAAAAAACACTTGTTTGGGAGAGTGAGAGGATGGTGTAGTTGGTTTGATTGATTTGTTTATACATGTGGGTCTGTGTGCACAGCGGTGCCAACTCTCTCACATCACGAGAGAGGTGCCAAAATCTTTTGATTTGACATCGGTGCGTATTATGTGGCATACTTTTGCGAAATATGGCATCGGCCACATAGTGGAAGGCAACAAATGCCCAAGCTCTTCACGTGCTCCTAGTTAAATGAGAGGAAACAGAAACAGAGACAGAGAGAGAGAGGGAGAGAGAGAGAGAGTGAAAAATATCACTAGCCAGCCAACCCTATCGTATGAGCAAATGATATTGGTACCTCTTGATGACACGGCAATCTTATGCAGCCAGCTGCTCTAATATGTTCTCTTCTTTTGCAGATAAAAAAAGACCCGAAAGTGAAAAATGTGCTGCACTATAACAATCTCATCGAATGCCTTGATCTCCATCTTACATAAATTAATTTGATCGACTACCGAGGCAGCACATCTGAGATTAAATTGGCTAGGTTCTTTATTCTGGAGGCAAGTGTGCTCAAGGTAATGAGGTTCGGCGTTCTCTGGCGCAACAATGAATGGCGTGCTGATCACCGCAAGCGTCTAAGCCTAAATGACAAAGTCTCCATGAAGCTGAATTTGTTTTGAAACATCAAGTGGCAGAGACTCAAAACTTATTTGCCCATTAGTGACTTGTCAGGGCGGTGGATTTTAGTTTGTACGATAACGCTGCATCCACCTAAAGTAACGAAAGTTCTTACGTGAACTTCCTAGTAATTCCCTCTTCCTAGGTGCAGCATTACTCCTAACATTTGTAATATCAGTTTGAAACTTGTAATATTCCCGTGTCCTATTCCTGTGTTTTCAAAATCCTGCGAATCAAACAGGTCCTGAGTTGGTGATGATGTTGTGCCTCCCATCTTTCACCAGTAGCCGTCGGATCTAGATCTGACGCATACAAACCAAGCTTCTCCATTTTTGCAAAAAGATGCCCGCACTTGTTCCTTATTTACAAACAACTCCTTGACTCTCACAATCAGCCTTATCTCCTCCCCACCACATCTAGAAGGCCGTGAAAAATCTGGCGCGATGGCCGCTGCCGGAGAAGTCCACCCCCAATCTTGGTGTTCCGTGCAATGCACGGGCATCTACGCACGGGAATTTATGTCGAACAGGGCTAGTTGTAAGCAGGCTAGCTCTACAGCCATGATGATAGTGACTGCAGACGGTGAGGCTGACTATAGTATGCCGAACATGGCGCCTATACTCAGGTGTCATCTCCGGCACAGGGTCTTGTCACTTCACTGTGAGGAGCAGCACGTAATAATTTGACCAACAGGTAGTACAGTGCTAGTACTCCTGGGATTACTACATTGGTAGTACTACTACTAGTACTAGTAGCACCACCGTCTGTATTTAGGAGTACTACCACGTCCATCTGGATTTTAGTATTTAACTAGCAATATCTAGTAATGCACGTCACAAAAAATGTACTACTCCCTCTGTAAATAAATACATGGTGTTTTATTCCTGTCGGTGAGAGAACTTAATGTTTTCTTACTAACTAGAGTCTTAATAGGATTACATGCAATGAAATAAACACTGCATGTCATGTTTGGTAGTCTCAAGTCATTGAAAGCATGCACGGCCCACATCTCTCATTGGTTGATATGTCGCGAAATAAGAAACAAGGAGGGAGTTAATGTACCGTGCCTAAGTGTTTTGGGATTATTTGGTTTTCGTAATGTGACTTACACAACATTTTGGTTTACATGCACTAACATTTTATTAGTTAAATCAAAGGTCAAAACTTGGCGCAAAATGCAAAGGGGGCCAATAAACCAGCAAACATCAAACTTCTCTCGTTTGGTCCCAACTAGAGGTCCGGTGAGATGACTATACTGCACCGGCACGGAGGGGGACGCAGCTTCATTGACTTACATCAACTGCCTTTGGGTGAATGATACGTGGGCCCAGGGGGTGGCTAGCCCACCTATCATACAGCCAAAGGCAGGTGCAGTAGAGAGCCGAGGAGTAGTACGAAATCCTACGCACCTACGCACGCTAACCAAGGGCAAGAGTGATCACTCGAATCGCAAGATCAGTTGACTAGTAGAAGCTAAGCTAGACCCATGGAGGCGATGAGCGCGAGCATCAGCCGGCTGTGCCAGATGGTCCACGATGCCGGCCTGCAGCCCGGCAACGAGGAACGTCTCCACGTAGTATTGCTTGAGGCCGGCAGGGAGAGGGGCCGCTTGGACGACAGCTTCGTCTCCTTGTTCAACGAGGTCCTCGTCGGTTTCCTCGACAAGTTCATGGTCATCAAGAAGCTCGCGGACGACTTTGACATAAGCCTTCAGCCGACGCGCCCAGGCTCTGTGATGCCCGCCACCCACAACAGCCACTATGGTGACAACCTCTTCGACGCACTGGTGGCCCTGCGACTGCCCGCCGTCACACCGGAGAATGTCCACCTTGAGGTCGCGCTCGCCGCACAGCGCCTGGCGCAGCAAGACACCATGGACATAATCACCCACGTCTACGCGCATGCCAGAGGAGGACGATAGGATGCTGGCCTTCTTGGACCGCAGGGCAACCTTGGACGCACTGTTCAGAAGCACATTGAGCTCGCCGCCAACGCCGCTGCTCCTTACACGTCGGTTGGTGACCCGGCGCACTAGGGCGTGAGGATGTCGTTGATGGATCCGTATGTATTTTTATCTTTCCGTCAAATCCATGTAGTAGTATATGATACTACAGTAATTATCTTACCTTTCGCATCAACTTCATAATTTTCGTACGTACTCCATGCATGAATGGCGCCAGAACCAAACTTATCATTACTCTAGGCAAAATCGTTATTTTCTATCTATCGATCGCGCCATGGAGCAGAACCAAATTTTACAAGTTACGAGTTCAAAAGGAAAATCCTGCCGTGTTCGCGTCGCACCCCCACACGGTTGGTCCGGCATGCCGCTCAAGCGGGAATGCGTGCGGTGTTGCATTTTCACTTACAAGTGGGACTGTAGTTGAGCAAACCGACTATCGGCAAACCCCACCCGCCCACCGCGCGATGGCTGAGAAAACAGGAGGGAGAAGAGATGGCTGTAGCACGGACTCCAAGAAAATTGGTGTCGGATGGGACTCGTGTGGGTGGCGTGTGCCGTAGTTCTAGACGTGAATGCTAGTTATGGCCCATGCCACCCCACTATATTGAGCCTATATCGAGGTACAGTACGTAGAACAAATTTCACGCAGTCCGTGCTCAGCACTCCTCTATCTCTCTTCTCAGCCAGCCAGCGGACGCGCGGAGCCCATCGTCTGTTTGCTCACATGCGGTCCCACATGTCAGTGAAAGCATAAGCGGACCAATCGAACCTGCACATCTTTCACCTCGGCGTGCTGGTGATGAAAAACAAATCAAGAAAGATCTTTGGTGGCGCTTTTGGAGTTACTCAAGAGTAGTAAGATTCTATTTCTGATTTAACCCAAGATGCACATCTCGTGGCTTCAACTTATCAACTACCACTCTATTTTCTTTCATGAAACGACACTGGATCTTTGGATGTCCCACGTGTCGGCAAAAGGAGGAAGAACCCGACCAAATCTTGGTTGTGCTCTCGGATTAGACTAGTTGTGCTAAATTAAAAAATTTATTGTGTACTCTCTCCGTTCCAAAATACTTGACTTCCATTTGTCCAAAAATGGATGTGCCTATATACTAAAACATGTCTAGATACATATATATATTGACAAATAGAAGGCATGTATTGTGCAACGGAGGGAGTAGAATGGATGCAAGTTTTTGTATTTGGAAGAAGAGTACATCCATATATTGATAGAGCGCAATTTAGTAGATGTTCTATCACTTTTAGCTAGCACAGAGGCTATAGATGAGATTAGTGCACTTGTTGATACTCTGACTTGGTATGCGTGTTGCTGCTTAGACGCAGACAAAAACGGACCGGAGGGAGTACTAGAATAGAGGTTAGACATGAGAATAGATGCGAGGAAGCAACGTGTACTTCTTTACACTCGAAGAAGAAAGAAGCACGCAAGATCGAGCCTCCGCAGATCAACAATGAATGCATCGAGAAGGCACTAATCCAACTTATAGGAGTAGTAAAATGTATTCTTGTGGTTCTTGTTTTCTTTGGTCTTACTTTTCTAGTCAAAATTATCGTTGGAGTTCGTGCAAAAGGAGGTCCGTTTGGGGTCGTGCGTTGCAGTTGGCCTTACAAGTGGGAACACAGTTAAGGAAACCGACTATCGGCAAACCCCCACCTCGCCCGTCGCGCGATGGCTGAGTTAGAGAAACGATGAGGTTGAAGAGATTGCTCTAGCACGGACTCCAAGAAATATGATGTCAGATGGAAGTCATGCTAGTGGCGTGTGCCGTACTCCTGGACGTGAATGCTTGTTCTGGCCCATGCCACCCTACTACTCCTACTAGTTAGTACTACTATATAGTACTACTAGTATCGAGGATTCGAGGTGCTGGTTACATAGTACAGTATGGCTACAGTAAAAACACCCGCACGACGCGCAAAGCATGTGAAGCTAGTACAAATAGTGTACTACTATTGTTGATTGGCCCCATCTAATAACCTGTTGCAATGCACGTACAATTATGTATTCGGAAAATATATTTTTTTCCTCGTCGCACCACTCACTCACAGAAGCAACTCGAAAGCCATTCATAAATTTAGTAAGTTTATCACAGGCATATCATTTTATTACATACAACAGGTCATCAACCCACATCGACAACGAGGATACATTATAAATACTAAAGTTTTCACCACACAACAAATAAGCAATGAAATGAACTTCAACTCAACCATTCCTCGGCGTTGGAAACGCTTGCTTTGAACCACAAGTGATTCTCTGGGATGGGCCATCCATTGTCGATCTGGAGACCAACGCAGGACTGATCATCCAGTGAAGCGGCCTACTATATCGATGCCGGGTAGGGAACCACCCAAATGTCCGAGGTATAGACACAGTTGCTTCTCATAAATGGTAGTAACGTTGTGTCAACAGCAGTTGGATCGCCTTTCACCATCATTGGATAGTTTTGTCCAAGGAAGAGCGAGTTTTCTCCAAGATTATCAATTCTGTACCAGGGAGAAGGAGTTGGCGCTAGCACACTAGTATCCATCCCAAATACCATCCAACGGGTGTTGGAATAGGTCCAGAGAGTGCGACCATGGGAGACTACACCTTCTTCCTTAGCAGTAACATCAATAGTGGGCTGTATACACACGAGAAGAGGTGATCCATCGAAATTAGTTGCCAGGCGCCCAATAGTATATGGGCGCTGCTCGTCCTCATGCTCGTGATCATCACCATCATCATCTCCCCCTTGGTTATAAAAATCTTCATGTATAGGTGGTGGAATGTTCACAGGACCTTGGAAACACAAGAAGAAGGTTGCATGCATGTGGATGAAACAATTATAATTAAGGTGGAAGACAAACGTACTGAAACAATGAGGATGCCATGCAAAAACAGTGACGCGAGTGGTGGCAGCAAACACAAGGCCCTCGTATTGAATTGCATCACAGTACTCATCCGTGTATAGAAACTGATTTTTGAGCAATATCCATCCATTCAAACCACTGACGATGGCAACAAGCTTGTCAAAGATAGCAACAACTTCATAGTTTTTGTAATTCCAAGAGCAGTTGGGGACTCGAGAAATTGCTATCTTCCGTAGAAGACAGTCACCATGATTGTATTTGAGCGCGCGTACAATACCGGTGTGCTCAACCTCGGGCGATCTGCTGAGATTTTGGAAGTGGAACCCGGTCACGAGTGTACACATTCACAAGTTCCCACTCGCAGATTGGACCCAATGTAAACAACCCAATCTCCATTTGCGCCTGCCCAAGCCTTGCCCTCAGCGATGGCATCTTAACATCATACGTATCATTATCAAGCGGCATCAACTTGCGAGGCGAGGCCTCCGTCGTGCTGGCGCCAGTCATCAGGGTCACGACGAAGAAGATAGGGGATATCAAACCGCTCCTTGACTCTTGGGTTCCTTGTAATGATGTTATTAGTTGAGTCGAGAATGGGCTTGAACGAACCTGCCATGCTAGCCGAGGTGATGACGTCGCACCGATCAATGAGTTCCTCCACCACGTCATCTTTCAGATCGGGGCAAGAATAACGGGGTCGTTTCTGTCCTGTTCCCTCCATGGAGAAGACGATCGAACAATGGCAGAAGAAAGGGTGAAGGGTTGAAGGAAAATGGAGGAGGGAGAGGAAGAGCGTGCGACAGCAGTTCCAAATCGAGATGGAAAGGCGAAGAGGCGGTGGACGGTTGCCAGTTTGCCACGGTTCACAAAGGGGCGCCCCGGCCTACACGTCAGTTCGGAAATACTCCTACTACTCACCATCATCTCACTGATATGTGGATCGGGACCACATGTCAACGAGACATGGTGTGTAATTTCTCGTGCAAAATCCGATCTGGCCGCGTTGGCCCGAGGTGCCGCACTAGTTATCAGCCTTTATTTTTTTAATGGCACACCGTTCAATTTTGAAGCACGACTAACCGGTACTGTACGCAGAGAAAATATAAACTACTCTACCACTACTCCACCTCCAGTACTAGTAGTATAAAGAAGATATATAGGCTGGAGCTTCAGCGCTTTCTTGCCAAGGGCTGCCCACTTGCTTCTCACACTACCACCCTCTCTCCAGATCTAAAAAAGACGGCCCCTTTCTCCTCCTCACGGTGGTCACAGATCCGCCGGGGAAGAAAAGGACGTGCATCATTGCCTTTTCGTCATCGGCGGCGAGTCACGACCGGCGACAAGGCTGTCCTCTCGACCTAAGCGCCATGCGGATCGCTGCCCGTAGTGTGTGCGGAGGGCGGCGACCACGAGCGAAGCCACTTCCCGCCGACCCTCGGTATGCTACCTCTTTTGAACCATACCCTTGTTCTATTGCCCCATCGGCACATTGTTGCATGTGGATCTTTTTCCACTCCACCATCTTCCCAATTTGCTATCCTCTCGCTCTGCTGCCACGCTTGAGCGAAAACCATAATTTGCACTATTAAAGGAAACCCTACTTCATGCAGACTAATGCATATGCAGGTTGAATAAGGAAAGGAAGGGAGACTGTCTTGTCCAAGAGAGTAGGCATCGAACCCGCATCTAGGTTGAAAAGGGAAAATCAGTAGCTAAGGAGCAGTCTCATGTCTCTTGGTTGAAGAAGGGTAGAAAGGCATGACAACGCAATAGAGAATGACAAGGTCGATCGGTTTGTTGTCCTCACATAGGAAAAAGGTGGCTAAAGAGAACAAAAATGGGGCGTAATCCACATATGCTGCTGGATATTTGTTGCTCTGGGCAACCATACCTCCCTCACCACTCTGCGTCAGGTGGAGGTACATCGCACTAGTGCGCCCTCGTCCGAATGGGCCTCCCATGCTCTTATTGCCACTTTTTTGGCTGTTAGTATAACGCCAGCAGTCAAGTCAAGCAATGCTACTACTAAAGTGATGCCACATTTAACTAATGCCGCTCTCAGTCTAATGCCACAAATAAATTTAAGCAGTGCCATTTAATGTCACTGGATCATTTCAGGGTTAGCTGTTGATTGTGGATGTATTAAAGATTTTTCAGCTAAGGCATTCTAATGTTGTTGCACAGCCAGTATACCAACGATGAAACTTGTTACTACCTTCAGATTTTTGCACTATTAATGCTTATAGATTACATACCTCACTTTCATGAGATAAGTTAATTTTTTGTACAGTGTCACCAAAATGCCAAGGTGCTGATGTCATTTTATTTTGGTTAAACTGCACAGACAATTATGAAGACAAGAGGAAAGGTCAAGAGTGGGCACCTCCTCCTCCGGCTGTTCTCTTGATTATCAAGAGGAAAGATCAAGTTTTTATGTTTGATCGATTATCAAGATTGGGATAGCAATTTTTAAGGTCCCCGAGTTGAAATGATATTTACCTTGGAGGTACATGGTTTGCAATTTTTATCTGTCATTAGTTAATAATGCTAGTTACCTTCAGACTTTTGTATTTGGTTTAATGCTCATGCACAGCTAGTATACCAATGCTGAAACTTGTTACCTTTACATTTTGTATTGTTAATTCTTATAGAAACCTTCCGATTGCTAGAGTTTATTGAAATCTGTTCGGTAGAACCATTGTGATGTACCACGTAATAAACTAACTACTCATTGTTGCACTAGACCTTTGGATTAGTGTATATTTGTAGTATTCAAATGGTGTTGCATTAGCGTATGGACATAAATAAAATGTGGCAAGCTTTCCCAGATATGTGCTCAAGAAAACTACTACCTGTTTTTCTAAATACTAGACGTTTGGGTACTTTAAATTGAACCGCGAAAACGTCTTATATTAAGGAACAGAGGGTGTAGAGTTCACTCAAATTATCCCGGTAAAGCTAGTCACACCTTTGTTAAAATTAATGTTCATTATGTTATTGGAGGAGGTCTGTATGTTTGTCTCTAATGCCTATCTACTACATACCCTACATCATGATGTAATGTTAAGTCATTTCCTTTTGTACAGTGTAACTAAATTGTCAAGGCAGTGATGGCATTTTATTTTAGTAGAACTACACAAAATTTGCTTAAAAGAAGAGGAAAGGTCAGGAATGGCTCAGTTTTTCAGAAAAAAACTATGTATGCCTTCCTGACATCAGCCGTTGTTGCTTTATTTATTCCTTCAAACAGGTGGTTAGAAATAGTCTTGCTACCATTTCCCATTAAGAAATTGGAATGCTTATATTTGTGAGTCTATGCTTCAACTAGTGCCACTTTTACAGTAATCACACTTTCAATATCTATGCAAACAGGGATGCTCGATTTTAGTGGAGCTGCACAAAAAGTCCAACTGGTTCAACATTAGGAGCATTTTTTTTCCAAACCTTTATATCCAATTGGTGGCACTATGAGCTGTTCATTACGAAGGTACATGGTTTGCTACTATCTTGCTACTCTTTTTGTCTTGTCATTAGATAGTAATACTAGTGGTTTGCATGTGAATTTATTGGCGGGGTGGACCTACATTGGAGGTGCAGGACAGGATTCAATGATTGGATGCTCAATTTTGGTTGTATCGATTTCACCTCTTCCATTACTGCGAACATGGTGTGGTATATGTTTACTAGCTGCTTGATATTTGTGCGACAGAGATGTCGCCTGTTGCTATTTGGCAAACAAACAAAGTGTCCGCAATTTTGGTTGAACTGCACAAGAGAATAGTATAGTCACTGCATGCAGTGCCATTTGAAAATAGACACAAAGATTGGATAGTCACTTCATGGACTGCAGAAAAGTAGTATTGTACTATTTACTGGCCAACACTTGGTGCTTCATTGCTTTGGTCTGATTATACAATGGGCATCATTTTCCCTAAGTTAAAGTTTGTATTCCGAAAATAGTCTCGCGGTGTGATCGAGAGAAGACCAAATCATATTGCAGTGGATGTTCCTCCATCATGTGTGGTTCATTCTCATGGTTCCAGCTGTTGGTGAAACCACTTACATTTGCAAGAGGAATTGTAGACTTCACAAACAAATTTGTCTTTCAATCTGTACTGAATGTTGGCCAAGAGAAGCATCCATGTTAGTAGGAAGAACAAATGTTTTTTCTAGATCTTTGCTTTTGGAGCTACATATTTGTATATGATCTGTGAATCATTGAGATGCATTAACATGTTGATCTTATGTATGGGAATCGTACTAGTTAGTTTTAGTTGTGACGCAAGATCCGAAGTGGCTGATCTTTGCTTTTGGAGCTACATATTTGTATATGATCTGTGAATCATTGAGATGCATTAACAGATTACTTATTTCTGTTAGCTCGGTGTTTACAATTTCTTGATCGATCACTAGCTAGCCTACAAATGCGACTGGCAGTTTTATTTGCGACGCAAGATGCGAAGTGGCAGTTTTTGAATAAAATGCCTACCTCTGAAGAAACCGACAAGCTACACTATCGATCCTACACGGATAAAAATGCCTACCTCTGAAGAAACCGACAAGCTACACTATCGATCCTACGGATAAATAGCGTATCACATACGTACTACCTCCTTTCCGGTTTGCGGGGCTCAATTCAAGAAGCGACCTACTCGATCCTACACGAATAAATAGCGGATCACACACGTACTAGTACCTCCTTTCCGGTTTGCGGGGCTTAATTCAAACCTCTCACCAACCAAGGCACTCCTCCGTCCGGGTTTATTAGTCCCATGAGCAAAGCAGCAAGACCAAGGCATGGCAATAATTAACGGCATGCGAAGTTTAAGCCTAATTAATTCCAGCGATTTAAGTGGCTGCATGCGTGCCCTCGGCTGCGACTCGTTGCATGCAGCCGTGTCTGCTGCGGCGATTACGAGTGCTGCATGCAGCCGATCGTAATTAAGGCAGCTAACTGATGCGAAAAAATATACGCTTTAATTGTTGCGGGCTTTTTAAATCCGTGAAATCATTATTGACAAGGAGGGAGATGATTCGAGTGCACTCGTTTGACCACCATGCCGGAATGTGACCCAGACGGGATGGGACGACACAGTCATAATTTCAGTTTCCCTAGTTTTCCACGGCAAGCTGGCGCGCTAAGCCATTATGCATTGAATTCCGATGACCGTCACGCTACCTTCCCCATATAAGTACTGTTTCCCGGCATTCTCCAGTGCCACCGTGACCCAACTCGCCATATCCTCATAAGCCCCTACCAGCCCGACGTCGCTCGCCACGTCCGCCATGCCCCCGCCCATCCGCGGTACGCGACGCCGGAGGCGGTCACCGCCGGAACTAGTGTTCGGTTTTTCACCGGAAGCCAGACGGAGGGAGGAGGCATTCTATCTTTCTTTACATGGCAATGCGCATATTGAGGAGTTGTTGGAGCGCGACCGCATGGTTGAGGAGCAGGAGTTGTTGGAGCGCGACCGCCTGGCGGAGGAGCAGCGTAACGCCGATTTGCACTGCAAGTGGGACATGGAGCAGCAGCGCACCAACGCTCTGAGTCGCGAGAGAGCGCCCGCAACTGGGCCGACTACGTGGAGGCCGGCGCCCGACAAATAGCCCTGGAGGCTGTCGGGCACGCACGCGTTCGCGACGCTGATTTTTACTACTAGCTCGTCAAGTGGGTTTCCCGCTTCAAAGCCGAAGCTTCGATGGACCACGCCGGCATGGAAAGGGCCAACGCGCGCGAGCAACGCACCCTCTCGCACCTCTGGCAGGTCCGAGACGAGGCGCAGGACGCCGGTGCCGGCATTTAGCGTGTACCGCCGGCATCGTCTAGTTAGCTAAGAGTAAGTTAGTACTTGTCTAGTGGGAGTAGATAGTTAACTTGGCTATGATGGTTGTCAACATGGAAGTTCAGTACTCTATATGTGGATGAAACCTGTTACTTTACTCTGAATGTTGAACTTTCCGTTTGAACGTATGGAATGGGATGTTATTTTTCTAAATGGGTTGTATTTGTCCTCCACGGGTTTAGAGGCTGACTTGTGGGCCTAGCAAGTTGACGCATACACAATTAGGAGATTATTGTACATGGAGAGGATGACAGCAGGGACCCGCCAAGGTCATGGCGATGCAAGCAAGTGCCTCCTTATTTCAAGCCAATAAAAATGGCTCCTCCTAGTGGATTCGACATCGGGTCCCATGACATTGTCAGCGTAGTCAATAAGCGAGAGAATTACTGTGGCGGTGACACGAGGGACCCGACAGCTCGCCCGATTATTTTTGTTTTGGGTTAATTTGATAAATGCCTCAGAAATGCCACTTTGCAATTTCCATACTTTGAAAATGCCATTTCATGCCATTTCTAGTGGCATTTTTGAAGTCTGAGTGGCGTTTTCAAAGTTTGCAAACTGCTGTGGCATTTTTAAAGTTTGCAAAAATTGCAGTGGCATTTTCAAAGTTTGGAAATTGCGGTGGCATTTTATGAATCGCCATAATTGGAGTGGCATTTATCTAATATGTTTTTGAGGCAGGGGGTGTCAAGCTGGGCTGTGCGGGACACTCGGCCTGTCTAGACAGCCTTTTCTTTTATGTTTACCACAGACCAGCCCAGTAGTTTTTTTTTCTTTTTGAAAATGGCTAGCACAGTTTTTTTGTGATTTGTCAAGTAAGTCACTTTATCAGGCCTGTTGGGCTAGACGAGGAGAGCTTCATTCAGCTGGCCGAGAAAATGTCCTATCAGTAATGAGAAATTGGCTGTACATTTTTAAAACACATCAAATCGGCAATTAGTTTCAAATATCTTTTTTTCATTTCGAGATTTTAAATTGCATTGATTTTTATGCGTGGACAATTTATTGGATTTTATATTGATATACATTTATTTTTAAAATCAATCTGAATGTGACTCGAGATTTCGGGATTAAAAACAGTTCAGACCGCACCGACATATGCAAAATTTCGTATAATTTTTTAACAGTGGCCACAATATGGGCTGTAATGCTAACAAAAAGAATATGGGCTCCAAAAAAACCCGTAAGAATTAGCAAATGGGCTGTAAACTATTTGAAATAATGGCAGATGGGTTGTATGCTGTTTTCCACAGATTTGAGGCTTTCCACAGATGGCATGTATACTGTTTGATGTCCATCCAACGACCGTCATGCTTCTTCAATCTCTGCTCTTCCTGCTCCGGCCGCTCAAACAAGCGCCGGCGGGACTGCTGCTGCTCCTCCTCCCATGGTGGCTGTGCTGCCTTGTGAGCCTCACCGCCCACCTTACTCCCATCGCTGGCCTAGCTATCCCTCTACTCACCCTCGGTCCCACACATGATGTTATTCTCCGGCGAAGGCAGACGAACCAGTAAACCCTCGTACTCCTCCCTGTGGAAATAACTGCCGAGTATTCCCTAGCTCCGTGTCATTCCCTTCCTAGGCCTCGCCGTCATCCACTGCCCTGGTGCTCTCGGCACGGCCTGGTCAACGTGGTAAATGAACGACATCCATCGGAAGTGCACTGTACGTGGAGAGGCTGACAGCTGGGTCCCGCAAGGAAATGCCTCCTTATTACGCGCAAAATAATGATTACTCCACCTGACATCTGGGACCCACCGAAAGGGCCTCTGTATTTCATGAAAAAAACGTTACTGCCGCTGACAGCTCGGACCCACCAGCTATATCTTCGCACGCAAGGAAGTGCCTCCTTATTCCGCCCAAAAAAAAAGAATACCCCCTGCTAGCTGGGACCCAGTATAGTGGGCCTACTAAGTTGACGGGGACGAAGGGCTTTGTCAACTTAGTCAATATGCAAGATTCTAGCTCGACTGACCGTACGATGTCCATCCAACGGCCGTAGTGCTTCTTCAACCTCTGGTCTTCTTGCTCCAACCACCCAATGCACCGCCGGTCGTGCCGCCTGCTCCTGCCTCCCATGGCCGGCTGTGCTGCCGCAGAGGCCTCACCGCCCCCATACTACTCCCACCGCTGGCCAGGCCATCCCTCCACTCCACTCACCCACCCCCTCTTATTATGCGGCGGCAAGCCGTGCCGCCAACCAGTGAACCTCGTACTCCTCTCCGTGGGCATCCACCGCCGCGTCTTCCCGGCTCCGTGTCGCCCCTTCCAAGGCCTCGCCGTCGTCCACCGCCGTGGTGCTCTCGGTGGCGTGGTCAATGTGGTCAACGACCGAATTCCATGGAAGAATATCAGACGTGGAGAGGCTGACAGCTGGGTCCACGGCAGCCGCAAGGAAGTTCCTCCTTATTACGCGGAAAATAATTATTCCTCCACCTGACAGCAGGGACCCACCGGACAGGCCACCAGTATTTCATGAAAAAAACATTTGCCCCTGACTGCTGGGACCCACCCGACGGGCCACCGTATTTCGCGAAAAAAACGTTCCCCCTGCTGTCAGCTCGGACCCACCGGAACTGCCTCCTTATTATGCACAAAAAAATGAATACCCCCCCCCAGCTAGCTGGGACCCACCTTGGTGGGAGGCTGACTTGTGGGCCTACTAAGTTGATGGGGATGGAGGGCTTTGTCAACTTAGTCAATATAAATGATTCTAGCTCCAGTGACCGTACGATGTCCATCCAACGGCCGTAGTGCTTCTTCAACCTTTGGTCTTCTTGCTCCAGCCGCCCAAAGCAGCGCCGGTCGTGCCGCATGCTCCTGCCTCCCGTGGCCGGATGTGCTACCGCGGAGGCCTCACCGCCCCCTACTATTCCCACCGCTAGCCAGGCCCTGAGGCAACGGCAGCCTCACACCGCAGCCGAACCAGTGAACCCTCGTACTCCTCTCGGCGCGGGCTTCCACTGTCGCGTCTTCCCCGGTTCCCCGCCGTCCCCTTCCTAGGCCTCGCCGTCGTCCACCGCCCTGGTGCTCTCGTGTGGCGTGGTCAGCGTGGTCAAGGGCGATTTCCATCGGCGTGGACTGTATGTGGAGAGGTGACAGCTGGGTCCACGACCGCAGCAAGGAAGTGCCTCCTTATTACGCGCAAAATAATTATTCCTCCACTTGGCGGGACCCACCGGACGGGCCACCGTATTTAGCGAAAAAACGTTTCCCCATGTCTGCTGGGACCCACCAATTACAACCGCGCGCAAGGAAGTGCGTCCGAAAAAAACGATTCGCCCCACATTGCTGGGACCCACCGGCTACATCATCGCACGCAAGGAAGTGCACGGCGGTCGGGACCCACCTGGTCAAAGCGTCGTGGCGTTGTCATTGTGGTCGAGAACGGTGTGCGTACATCTTGGTCGATGTAGAGGCGCGCACGTGTCGTAGATGTAGAGGCACGCACGTGTCTTAGTAGAGGCGCGCACGTGTCGTAGATGTAGAGGCGCGCACGTGTCGTAGTAGAGGCGCGCACGTAGCATGTACACGTACGTACATCGGCGAGGGTGCAAGAAAGAAAACACGGCCACGTACGTACATACGGGCAGGGTCTCGAACGCTTACTCGCGCATACGTACATGGCTCGGTCGGAACGGAGAAATAGCATCGTCGTCGTGTTCATGGGGAGCCAACCGGCTGGGTCGGAAGGAAATGCGTGGTCGTGTTCATCGGGAGGGCTTGGACGGAACATGCGATGGAAAGCGAGGCTGGCGTCTTGCAACGGAGGAAGCGGCCTTGTGTTCGACCGCCACGTTCAAGCGGGTCTGTTGATCGGGACGGGCCTGGCGTACCGCAAAACGGAGGAAACGGACCTCCTACGGTCGAAATGGGGGTCCTGTTGATCGGGAGGGGTGTGGCGTAACGGACGAAACGGACCTCCTATGGTTGAAACAGGGGTCCTGTTGATCGGGAGGGGTGTGGCGTACCGCAAAACGGACGAAACGGACCTCCTACGGTCGAAACGGGGGTCCTGTTCATCGGGAGGGGTGTGGCGTACCACAAAACGGGACTCCACGGGATATTGTTCATCTCCACCGTCGTCCTCCTCCAGCCTCCACGGGCTACCGTCGACCTCCTCCAGCCTCCACGGGCTCGTGTTCATCCAGCCTCCACCGCGCGCTACTCCACCGGCTACTGTTCAACCACCCCTCTCCACGGGCACCCCTCCACCGTCTACTGTTCATCCAGCCCTCCACACCACGGGTTCCTGTTCAACCACCCCTCCACGGCCACCCCTCCACCGTCTACTGTTCATCCAGCCCTCCACACCACGGGTTCCTATTCATCCAGAGGCAACGCCACCGCTCACTATTCATCCAATCGATCGGCTTCAGTTAGCAGCAGTGGCGAAGGAATCGCTCCATCGGGTTCAGTTAACAGCCATCGATCGATCGCTCGGGTTCAGTAACGCGTAGCCTGCAGTGCAATCGCTCGGGTTAAGTTAGAGCCCAACGCCTCGCTCGGCTTCAGTTAGAGCCAATGCCTCACACACACGCGCGTACGTACGAGAGAAACACGCATCGCTCCGCCCCCGGCCTCCCACCGTAACCGGCAACTCCCCGAAATTTTCCTCCCCCTCGCTTCTACCACGGTTTTTTCCGTCATGGACGGCCCAAAGAATGTCATGCAGCTGCGTCTCCAGCCCGCCCAGGACGAAAAGCCCATTTTCTGTCATGATTTTTTGTCATAGAAGTAGGAGCCCACCACATCTATGATGATACCGGGTTTTGTCACAATTATTGTCATAGAAGTGTCATATGTATGACAGGAAAAAAATTTGTTCGGCCCAAAATGTCACGGATGTGTCTTTTTTTTGTAGTGTACCATGATAGTTCAAATAAAACTTATTTCTTTGTTGTAGGGAAAAATTGGCTTTTCGCAAAAACCTCATAACCTTAGAGCCTCCACCAGCCATATATGCATATAGTGATAGCATTATTCTGTTCATTGCTCTATTGTGTTACATTGCCAGCATATTCCATGTGCTGACCCGTTTTCGGGCTGCAACATATCACGTTGCAGACTTTTCAGACGAGGAGTAAGGTTCGCTAGGTCATTGCCGTGTAGCTCAGCTATGCCGTTGGAGTTGATGGACTCACTTTATCTTCCAAGCCTTCCGTCATTATCGTATTAGATGGCCTTAAGCCATATTTATTGTAATAAGTTCTATTTTGAGACATTTGATGTAATAAGTGTGTGATTGCTACTCTGTTATAAATCCTTCGAGTACTATGTGTGTCAGCATTACCGATCCAGGGATGACACTAAAGCACAGAGACTTGACCGTTTGAGGTCGGGTCGCTACAAGATGGTATCAGAGCACACGTTGAGTGTAGGACACGACCACTAAGAAAAGCCATAGGTCACTCTTATCTACTCATTTCTGACTCCTCCCCATTTTCTACTCTTTAGGATGGTGGCAGATTCAAGGAACAAGTTTGCACAACCGGATGAAGACACACCCCTTTGGACGACACTTGAATGAAGTCACTAGATACCTGAATATTGGAATACCAAGCTTCACCGGGACCTACAACGCCACTTTACCAGAAGAGGAACGCTGCATGATTCAAGTTCAAATTCTAGGAAGGACATTCACACAAGTCACGGAGCCCATAGAGTTTTCTGTTGATGCCCCAACCTGGAGTCTAGGCAAAGCATGGCAGCTCACATTGCCATGGGACGCATTGGAGAAGTTTACCACAAGGATCTCAAGGATACTATCTACCAGATTTGTGGGCGCCGAGATGAGCAATGGGAGATAGTCAGCACCAAGAAGGACAGGTCCATTGCAGCTTTCATCCAGGAGTTATACTAGCACATTCGACGCCAGGAGAACCAGATGTGCGCAGACATGATAGATTTGAAGAAGGCGATGACAAGGATCACCGAACTTGAAGAGGAACTCAAGTCTACACACGATGGATATGAGGAGGAAATCGCTACACTATTGGAGAAGAACGACGACCTGATAAAGAAGATCGGAGTATTCATGGGAGACCCCGCGCCGGGAGGAGAAGACGACGATTCCACTTGTCCGGAGAACTACATCATCATCGACGACACCGACTCCGACCCCGACGACAGTGATGATGACTTTGAAGACGAAGCTGGAGCAGACATCATGGAGTCTTCCACCGATCAAAATTTCTAGATGACCACCAAATGATTAGTAGTATTCCCCCATGTACATAGTAGTAGTCCGAGAACTTTTACGAGTTTCTAGACCGTTTGTATGTCCTTGCTTGATTGATTGAGTGTTATGATTTTTGTGTCATGTGCATATGGGTAGTGTTTTCTCACTAGACCTCATTTCCATTCTAATCTCTCCCCTCTAAACCCATCAGATGCCTCCGAGACATGACACCGGATTTGTCTTTCCACCGGAGATCACCCAGTTGATCCAGCAGCAGAATGCCTTGATGCAGATATTAGTCCAAAACCAAGGCAACGACAACAACAACAACCCTCCTCCAGTTGACAACCTAGCCCGTTTTCTGAGGTTATAGCCTCCAGTGTTTTCTAGTAGCACCGAGCAAATAGTTGCGGATGACTGGCTACGCCGGATTGGAAGGGAGTTGACCACCACTGGTTGCACAGATGCAGAGAAGGTGTGTTTTGCCGCACATCAGTTGGACGGACCAGCAGCCTCATGGTGGGAGAATTACACAGCCACCTTTCCCATAGCCAATGTTACTTGGGATCAGTTTCAGCAAGCATTCCGCACACCCCACGTCTCAACTGGAGCTATGAGCATGAAGAAGCGTGAGTTTCGCAACTTACGCCAAGGGAACCATACTGTGGGGCAGTACGTGGATGAATTTAGTAAGCTATCTCGTTATGCCGCTGATGATGTGGCCACAGATGCCGCAAAGCAGGAGAAGTTTATGGAAGGGCTCAATGATGAGATGAGAGTGCAGTTGATGGTGGCAACATTCAACAACTACCAGGAGTTGGTAGACAAGGCTCTTTTGATTGAACGGAAGCAGCAGCAGATTGAGAGCCACAAAAGGAAATATGGACAAGGAAGTTACAACTCAGGAGCTCAGCAGAAGCCTCGTTTATCCCCGAACTCGGTAGGACTTGTCCATAACCATGGAGGCCACACCCACAATGGAGGGAGTTCCCACGACCACAATGGCCCCAAGAATGGAAACGGGAACAGAGCAGGTAGTAATCAGAATCGCCCTAACCCAGCCACACCCGCCAAGAAGGACCTAAGTCACATTACTTGTTTCAAGTGCGGGAAGACTGGACATTACGCCACAGAGTGCCCTGATACGTCACCGTCGTATCTACTTTTCCAAACACTTTTGCCCTTGTTTTGGACCCTAACTTGTATGATTTGAATGGAACTAACCTTGGATGATCTTTGTTTTGGTGGAATTGCCGTGGTGTTGTTTTATGTGCAGAAAACAAAAGTTCTCGGAATGACCTGAAACTCCACGGGATGTCTTATAAAAAATAATAAAAAATCCTCACCAAAGATGAAGACCAGGGGGACCACACCCTGTCCACGAGGGTGGGGGGCGCCCCCACCCCTCCTGGGCGCGCCCCCTACCTCGTGGGCCCCTTAGAGACCCTCCGACGCCAACTCCAACTCCATATATTGGCTTTCGGGGAGAAAAAAATCAGAGAGAAGAAATCATCGCGTTTCACGATCTGGGCCGCCGCCAAGCCCTAATCTCTCTCGGGAGGCTGGTGCAGAGTCCGTTCGGTGCTCGGAGAGGGGATTCATCGCTGTCGTCATCATCAACCATCCCCCATCACCAATTTCATGATGCTCACCGCCGTGCGTGAGTAATTCCATCGTAGGCTTGCTGGACGGTGATGGGTTGGATGAGATTTATCATGTAATCGAGTTACTTTTGTTAGGGTTTGATCCCTAGTATCCACTATGTTCTGAGATTGATGTTGCTATGACTTTGCTATCCTTAATGCTTCTCACTAGGGCCCGAGTGCCATGAATTCAGATATGAACCTATTATGTTTTCATGAATATATGTGTGTTCTTGATCCTATCTTGCAAGTCTATAGTCACCTATTATGTGTTATGATCCGACAACCCCAAAGTGACAATAATCGGGATACTTCTCGGTGATGACCATAGTTTGAGGAGTTCTTGTATTCACTATGTGCTAATGCTTTGTTCCGGTTCTCTATTAATACGAGGCCTTAATATCCCGTAGTTTCCAATAGGACCCCGCTGCCACGGGAGGGTAGGACAAAAGATGTCTTGCAAGTTCTTTTCCATAAGCACGTATGACTATTTACAGAATACATGCCTACATCACATTGATGAATTGGAGCTAGTTTTGTGTCACCCTATGTTATAACTGTTACATGACGAACCACATCCGGCATAATTATCCATCACTGATCCGGTGCCTACGAGCTTTCCATATACTGGTTCTCGCTTATTTACTTTTCCGTTGCTACCGTTACAATCACTACAAAAATACCAAAAACATTACTTTTGCTGTCTTTACTTTTGTTACCGTTCCCGCCGCTATAATATTACTTTTCTACTAAACACTTTGATGCAGATACTAAGTTTCCAGGTGTGGTTGAATTGACAACTCAGCTACTAATACTTGAGAATATTCTTTGGCTCCTGTCGGTGTCAAAACCGGCGGATCTCAGGTAGGGGGTCCCGAACTGTGCGTCTAGGCGGATGGTAACAGGAGACAAGGGACACGATGTTTTTACCTAGGTTTGGGCCCTCTCGATGGAGGTAAAACCCTACTCCTGCTTGATTAATATTGATGATATGGGTAGTACAAGAGTAGATCTACCACGAGATCAGAGAGGCTAAACCCTAGAAGCTAGCCTATGGTATGATTGTTGTTCGTCCTACCAACTAAAACCCTCCGGTTTATATAGACACCGGAGAGGCCTAGGGTTACACAGAGTCGGTTACAATGGGAGGAGATCTACATATCCGTATTGCCAAGCTTGCCTTCCACGCCAAGGAAAGTCCCATCCGGACATGGGACGAAGTCTTCAATCTTGTATCTTCATAGTCCAGGAGTCCGGCCAAAGGTTATAGTCCGGCAATCCGGACACCCCCTAATCCAGGACTCCCTCAGTAGCCCCTGAACCAGGTGTCGGTGTCAAAACCGGCGGATCTCGGGTAGGGGGTCCCGGACTGTGTGTCTAGGCGGATGGTAACAGGAGACAAGGGACATGATGTTTTACCCAGGTTCGGGCCCTCTCGATGGAGGTAAAACCCTACGTCCTGCTTGATTGATATTGATATTGTGGATGTTTACAAGAGTGGATCTACCACGAGATCAAGGAGGCTAAACCCTAGAAGCTAGCCTATGGTATGATTGTTATATATTGTATCCATCTGTCGACTAGCCTGGCCTCGGTTTATATAATGCACCAGAGGCCTAGGATAACAAGAGTCCTAGCCGAATACGCCGGTGGGGAGGAGTCCTTGTCTTGATCGCCAAGTCTTGTGGAATCTTCCTTGTATGCGGCAACTGTCCGGACTGGCCCATGAGTATACGGCCATGTGGGTCCTCGGCCCAATCCAACTGATCGGGAGACGGCGTGGTGAGTACCCCCTAGTCCAGGACACCGTAAGTAGCCCCCTGAACCGGTCTTCAAGTTAGGGACGCTCCTCGATTCTTCTGAACTGTTCTCCATCTTCGGTTGTCGGTCTTGAAAACTGGTTCAACAAATCTTCTCATCTTCGATCTTGAAGATCGTCGAAATGCATTCGACGAGTTTACACGTCGGGTATCCGAGGAGCCCCTTTAAGTTTCCGGCCTTTATCAATGCCTTGTTATTTTTGTGCCACACCTCGGGTTTGAAGTTGTTCCCGGTGGCAAGGTCCTCTTCGTCCGAGCTCCAACGCGGACTGCATTCGAGTATCTTTTGCAGCCGAGCACCAATGCCGGACTGCTTCCCAGCTCTAACGCCGGACTATGTATCCAAGCTCCAACGCCGGACTGTATCCGAGCTCCAACGCCGGACTATGTATCTGAGGTGTCATAAATCACCTTGGTTCAAAGAAGTTTGAAGGAGTTTAGCCGAGCTTAATGCCGGAAATGCCCTCTATGGAGCCAGCCACTAGCGCCCGAGCTTTATGCCGGACTGCTTCCGAGGTGGTGCACCACCCCGAATGTGGGCTGATTTTTGGTCAATATTTTTTATTGATGCAATTTATTCTCTGCCGAGAAACATAGCCAGTAGCCCTCAAGATGGGTATCGGTCTAAAACCCGAGATGCACATGAAGGATGACATAAGACCGCTGATCCCTATAGCCGCTGAGACTCAGGTTGATTTGCAAAATCGGTCTGAGGATCAAGTCCTAGCTCGGCAGAATACTTCGGGACGCAAAAAGCGGCGTGCTCAGACATCGAGACTCAGGTTGGGTGCGGCCGACCAACCTGAGGATCAAAATCTCCTCGGAAACTGTATTGCACTTAAAATTTTCTGCTTAGAACAAGCAATGCAGTAGCCCCCGAGACACTGGTCGGGTGGCAACACCAGATCAGGGGTTCAATGTGCCCCTTTAATATTTGTAAATAATAAGCCCGGAGCCCAGTAGCCCCCGAGCCTTAATGCGGGCACGGGTGGCCGAATTAAGGATTGATATCCATAGTAAAATCACAAATTATGTGTAATGACTCTATGTATCCAAGTACTTTACGTCATTAATGCTCGGATCCGCATTGTACAAAACTTTGTTGACCGACCATCGGCTTCAACCTCCTCGCCGATGGCGAGGAGTGTTTATCCTACTTTATAAAGCCTTTATGAGGGCAAAGATTTACGACAAACAAGGCAATCTGGCCATACGGTTTTATAAACAAAAGTACGAGAGAGATATGTTATATTATTGTTTAATGAAGAAATGTCTTTCAAAGAAAATAGTCCGCTTATCGGTTCCTTTCTTTGGGTTGTCATGCTAAGCATGATCATGAAACCTCAGCTCAATGTAAGAGCAAAATATTGAGGATTTAGTTTGGGAGGCGATTACTAGCCCCGGTAGTGTTGGCTGACGATCGAGGTCAAGCGGAAACACTTCGCCAATGTTATGAATGGCCCGATATTTAATATAGTCATCGGATCGCTGACCAGTTTACACCTATTGTGACAGTCAGTTTTGGCTTTCTCCATCGAGGTGCTTGACCATGCGAGCTGGAAGCACAATCGCGGTGGTTCTCCCTATGCACACCTAGCGAACAAAGCGGAGCGTAGGAGGCAAGTGCGGGGCGGGCAACCCAACTATTGACCGAAGACACAATTGAAACTGATGCATATATAGCAATACCGAGAATGTTTTGCGAATCTCTAAAGGAGTCCGGCATTGCATCTGCGAGACTTGTGCTGAAAACACACAAATAGTTTAAAAGTGCCAAAAGCTTGGAAAACCAAAAACGCCGGTAAAAACATGACGTCCGAACACTGTGTAGCCGAAAAAAGGAGATAAATAATAAAAACTTTGCAGCGAGTAAGAAAAAAAAACACTTAGTATGAAATGGCTCAAATAAACATAAGAGCCCCAAGTGACTTGGGTAAAAGTTGACTATATAATGTAAGGTGGCATGTAGAATGCCTTCTAGCGGATTGTAGATCGTTTTTCGTAGCGGACCTTTTCGCTTCAACCTCTGGACCCAATAGTCCGGAGTGTGTCCGAATACCCTCGAGGTTATAAAAACGGGGCATGCGTGGAGACCAGGCGTAGGGGTCATTAGTGCTGTATCGGACAAGTGCCCAACTAGTTATGTTATATTACATGGGTAGTAAGAAACATCTTCTGGGAGAATAGTTCATTAAGGGTTCCTTTTTTGGGATGCATGCCCTAAAGTGCATGTCAAAGCTGCTATGAAAGCAGAAAATCATCAGGGGCAGGTGGGTAAATAATTAAAAATCATATTTTAGTTCACCGACCGAATATTCCCTTAAAACGCTAGCTTTCGGCTTCACCCAGTCTGAGGTACACATCCGGTGACCGGCAGTAACAATCGCAGAGGTGCTCCTTTACCACCTAGCCGAACAATCGGGAGCGAGGGGTAAGCACAGAGCCAGCAACCCAGCTTGGCCAGAACTTAAGTCATATCGATGCATATAATGGTGAAAAAAAGGTACATGCGGAAGTGTGACACATGTGTTGGGCATAAAGCCCGTATTAATAAGCACATTAAAGAAGCCCCGGTATAATGAGCACGGGTAGTCGTCAAGTATGTGCAAACAAAGTTTGGACAAGGAAAATTTTTATAAGCAACTTTTTTTCCAAAAAAGTATAATGCTTGTTCGAACCGAACACAAGTTAGAAATTTAAAACTTTGAGCATGAAGGCAACTTAGCTGGTTAATGTGTTCGGTATTGACAGCGCGTCCGAGCTTGATGCGGACAAGGTTCCATCCCCCAAGCCGGTCCCGAGGTGGCGGAGCAAAGAGCTCGGCACTCCGAAGTGGTGACATAGCATGGTCAATGCAGGACGGCAGAGTGATGCCGAAGTCCCTTGCATGGGGTAATGAAGTGTTGACGAAGCCCCCCGTCCAGCCGAGGTGACGTCAAAGGATATAGTCCGGCTGGATCATTTTCCTGTGCACAAAAAATAGTGCAGACCGGGGATAATAGTAATAATAGGAATTAATAAAAAAATCGTTGCATAATAAATAATTTATGCAAAGTGAGTAATGACAGAAATATGGCCTGGCGCCAAAGTCAATGTCGATGCAGGGCGTCGGTGTGATGCGGTAAAGGCGTGGCCAAGCCTGAATTCACAGGTCGGTTCGAATTCCGGATGCGGCGTTCGCCGGACTATGTACGAACCACATTGATAGGCCTGCGTACATATGACGGACAAACCAGAGTAATAATTCCTTGGGAAAAATGAACCCAAACAAGAAAAAAATACTAGGATTAATAGCACCTGGTTCCTTTGTAGCAATCCGAAGGAAGGTGATTCCCAAAATTGGGACTCGATCCCCGCACCCATTGCCTGGTCGGCTAGTGACGCCGAAGTGTCCGAAGTAGGTTGATGAAGAGATTGCGAGGCCCCCGGTCCAGCCGAGATGTCGAAGTAGGTCGGCGTGATGGCCACCAGCTTGAAGAAGCAATAGTGCGGCCCTGCCGATGCAGGTCGTGACGTGGTCGATGCTGGCTTGATGAAGGGACCATGCGGCGATGCTGGTATGCCCGCTCCGTGTAATCTGTGGGGCGGCGATGTTGGTGATGATTTATCCTTCGCGATGCCGGACTCTTGTTCGGCTTGCCAAGATGATGATCCGGGGAAGTTGATCTTGGCTCAACAAAGTGACGACGTGTCTAGCATGGGTCGGCAGCCGTGGAGCAATATTGCCGGACTGGTTTGACACCAGCATGATGTTGAAGATCATGTTCAAAAGATCTTAAAGTTAGTGGGATGTGTACGGGAACAAAACACAATACCCCATACAAAACTTCCTTCAAAAAGGATGTCCGAAATCCCGTTCCTAAAAAAGATGAACCCGGGTCGGATTCGTTTTCGCGCAGAAAACAGATCCGAAAAGTGATTCACTAATCGGAAGGTTCCCGGAGTTTGGACGGTCGGATCGAGCTGAAATTTTGAGGGGTGGTAGATATAGGAATTGCGCAGCCGATCAACGGTTGGATCTTCCAAAGGAAGTCCGAGCTAGAAGCTGGACACCATGCCCTAAGCTCGTCCGGATTCTCGTCCAGATTCAATCGGACGGTATACCGGAGATTGCGGAGATTCCTCCATCGGAACTCGACGAAATTTTCCAGGGTTGTTGTAGACTCAATTCCGCACAATTCCACGAAGCAATCGTTAAAAGCGACACCGAGGAGGAGGCGGCGGCGGACACAAGTCCGCTGTCGTAAATCTGATATGGTCGCCCGAGGGCAATGTTGACGTTGAGCCCCCGGGCTCCCTGGATGATTCCTCCATGATCTTGATAGAGATCGGAGTTGATGTTGATGAAGGCCCTAATCCGAACATGATGATCGGAGATAGGGCGCAGCCCTTGGTTGAACCAAGGTGACGGTCGAGATGGTGGCGAAGATGCGAAGTTGCGATTGACTCTGGGCGAGCCATCGACCTTTTGCCGGACACACAGAGGAACTCTCAATGAAAGCACCAATGTCGGTGTCAAAACCGGCGGATCTCGGGTAGGGGGTCCCGGACTGTGCGTCTAGGCGGATGGTAACAGGAGACAAGGGACATGATGTTTTACCGAGGTTCGGGCCCTCTTGATGGAGGTAAAACCCTACGTACTGCTTGATTGATATTGATATTGTGGATGTTTACAAGAGTGGATCTACCACGAGATCAAGGAGGCTAAACCCTAGAAGCTAGCCTATGGTATGATTGTTGTATATTGTATCCATCTGTCGACTAGCCTGGCCTCGGTTTATATAATGCACCAGAGGCCTAGGATAACAAGAGTCCTAAGCCGAATCGCGGTGGGGAGAGTCCTTGTCTTGATCGCCAAGTCTTGTGGAATCTTCCTTGTATGCGGCAACTGTCCGGACTGGCCCATGAGTATACGTCCATGTGGGTCCTCGGCCCAATCCAACTGATCGGGAGACGACGTGGTGAGTACCCCCTAGTCCAGGACACCGTCACCAGGCTTCAATGACGACGAGTCCGGCGTGCAGATTTTCTTCGGCATTGCAAGGCGGGTTCCTCCTCCGAATACTTCATAGAAGATTTTGAACACAAGGATAGTATCCGGCTCTGCAAAATAAGTTCCACATACCACCGTAGAGAGAATAATATTTACACAAATCCAATCTGCTGACGTATTCCGCAGCGTGACATCACACCACGGCCAAGCCTTTATTCGAATCGTTTTTACTGTGCCACCTCAGCGCACTTAGCGAGGCGGTTCCCTTGGCACGTCTTGTCGAAGCAGAGATCGTGTCCCCTTATTCCGGGATTCTCATCAATACGGGCATGGGTAACCCAACTGTGCCATTAATTTACGGGGCTTGGGAGATAAGCGAGTTTTACCAGGCTGGTGGGGGCACATAGTTTCGTCCGCCCATATAGGGGATAAGGATCCACCTTTTCCATCTACGCCTTCTTCCTCCTTTGCTTATCCATTTTTTGCATGCGAGCTCCAGTGCCCAAGTCCGCACATCCCACCTCAATCCTCTCCAGCAATGTCCGGAGCGGGAGGCAAGTGGATGGTCTCCTCCGTCACGGAGGGACACATCAGAAAGCGAGGAGGCGGATACTTGTCTAATGACATCGCGCACCGGCTCCCGGACAAGGGGCAGCTCATCCCCACCCCCAAGCCCCATGAGAGGGTGGTGTTCCTCACCCATTTCCTCTGCAGACTAGGTTTCCCACTTCACTCATTTGTCTGGGGGCTCATGTTCTACTACAGCCTGGATTTCCACGATCTGGCCCTGAACTTCGTCCTCAACATCTCGGCGGTTATTGTCGTGTGCGAGGCCTTCCTCCGCATCAAGCCCCACTTCGGCTTATGGCTGAAGACCTTCAATGTCAAGCCAAAGGTAGTGGGCGGCCAGCAAGCGGAGTGCGGAGGCGCCATGGTGGCCAAGATGCCCAACGTTACATGGCTCGAGGGCTCCTTCGTGGAGACCATAAAGGGGTGGCAATCAGGGTGGTTCTACGTCACCGAGCCGCGTGACCCTGAATGGGCAGCGGCCCCCGAATTCAGATCTGGCATCCCCACACGGCTCACCTCCAGGAAAGAGAAGGGCCTATCATGGGGTAATTCGGAAGAGCGGACCGGACTCCAAACCTGCGTCCAAGACCTGGTGGACAAAAAGGTTAAACTCGTCAACGTAGTCCAGGTCATGCTCATCCGCCGGATCCTCCCGTGTCAACGACGGGCTTTTAACTTGTGGGAGTTCAACCCGGCCCAGCACCAAACTCTGACCAGGTTCTTTGACACAACGCATGAGGATGCCTGGAAGGTGCTATTCAAGGGCGCCGAGGTTCCCCCTCCCATCACCGAGGATCGCGGATTCCGCCCGAAGCGCCAAGCCAGCATAGTAAGATTATTTTACCCTTTACGGGATACTTGTTTTACATAGTTTTACTCTGTGCAGGATCTAAGCTCCCGTTCCTTTGACATGAATGGCAGAAGAAGACCGGACAGATTGACAGTCCGGCTCCCTTGCCCGAAGACCCAGCGGACGCCCGCTTGACGGGGCTGCTGGTTCCGGCACCTTACGTGGTGCCGGAGAAGAAGGCCAAGAAGAAGACCACGGGAACTCGAAAGAGTTCCCAGCGCCCGGTGGTGTCGGATTCATCGTCCGATGACTCCGAGGCGCACACCTCCCACGAAGACGAGGAGGAGGAAGAAGAAGCCTCTCCCCCTCCAGCGGGGGGAGGAACAAAAAGGAAGGCCGCCCCAACCGAGGGGGGCGGAGGGTCCAAGAAGGGGAGGACCCTTCCTCCAGACTACTCCACCAACGCCGACGATGGCGAAGAGGAGTGGCCATCCAGGGCCAAGCCCCTGGAAAAATCGTAAGTATCCGGATACCAGAATAACTCATGGTGTTCCTTTGTTGCACAGTATCTTCTGACGCCGAATATAATCATGCAGTCCGCCCAAGGCTGGACTCGATTCTTCGGCGAGCAGCTCCCTGGGTTCATCGGATGGGAATATCACTTCACTTCCGGCCGTCTCCACTCCTCGCGCTGCGGATGATGCTGAGGTGGAGTCCCAAAAGGGTCCAAGCCAGGAGGAGGTGGTCCTGGAGGCGCCGCAAGGCGACCTCCCGGACTCCAGGCGCAAAGGGGATAAAACCCCCAAGGGCTCCAAGTCCGGCCCTGGGCCGGACACCGCACCGGAACCTTCAAACGGTTCCGGAATCCGGCAGGCGGCCCCCTAGTAAGAAGGGCAAGCCTACGACGCCGGTGACCTCCGTCCAACTGGAGGCACCGAATAATCTGCTGGAGGTGCTTAACGGCGCCTCCATCGACGAGGAGCACCGCACTATTATGAGTGTGGTGATCCATAAGGTTCAGTCCGCCAAGAGTGGGCTGACTGAAGCTTGTGCCAGCCTTCTAACAGGCTTTGAGGTATGTATTTAGGATATGTAAAAATATTACCGCATAGACAGTAGCCCCTGATGCTCAGTTTGGTGTTCGGAAAGAAAAGCCGATCTGAGGATCAAAAAGATATACGCAGGAGTCTAACATAAGTATGTCAATATGGGAATGCAGGCTGCGCTGCTGACCTCTGCCGCACTGAATGCGAAGGTCGATGCATTGAAGCAGAGCCTCGAGCGGTCCGAGAATGAGCTCGGCCTTGCCAAGAAGCAGCTCGAGGACAACGAAGGTAAGTAATAACTTATTTAAGTATATATAAAAAAGATTTTGTTGCAAAAAATGACAGGACCAACGTGAGTATAACAGGGGCCACAACCGAGGTGGCGACCCTGAAGGAAGTGCTGTCCAAGGCCAAAGACAAGGCGGCCTTGGAGCGCACCAAGCGAGAGAAGCAGGAGGCGCGGGTGGCGGAGGTGCGGAAAGAGCTCCAGGCTCTCGTGGAAAAACACGAGAGTTTGGAGCTTGACTCAAAGACTCGAGAGTCCGAGCTCGCCTCGGCCCTTGAGAGTGCCAAATCTGCCAAGGCCGAAGCCCAAAAAGCCTTCCAGGAAATTGAGGTGATGAAGAAGATAGCGGCGGGTAAGGCATTCTTTATGCAAAGCAAGCACATGAAAGTGAATTACTTGTTACTTACCCGAGTCGGAGCTCTCCAGAGCATTCGCAGATCTTCCCGAGTGTGTCCGACGCTGCAGCATTCTACCGAGCGAAGAGGGAGCTCGGCGGAGAAGGTGTTCGGTCTCGATATCTTGAGGCGGACACCCAGTGCCCTTGAGCGACCAGCTGAAGCAGCTGGTCGAGCTCCATAAGGTGGCGAACAGGCCATGAAGGGTCTCATAGTCCAGTGTGGCACGGGAAGCCATGCACAGGAGCTACTTCGGGCTGGTGAGGCGGTGGTGGATTCTGCCCATGGCTTGAAGTCATCAAGCGCTCTGTATGCATCGTGAGGTGCTCGTAGGGCCCTTGCCGTGCTAAAGTGCTTTGGGGCAAGATGGACGCCGCTGAAGCATGCGACAGACGGACCACCGCCGGGCAAGGAGCATCGCAAGCCCAAGATGTATTATGAGGGCGTCCTGAAGGGTGCCCGCCTTATAGCAGATGAATGCTCCAAAGATGTAATTTTCTAGTAAACTCGCATTTGTGATCATGTACGCTGAAAACTTGTTCATATGCGCTAAGCAACGATTTTGAATTAAAAATATTACCTTCTGTGCGGCCGTTTATTAAAATTGAGAGATGGCGAGTCGTTGGCTTACGCCCCCATGCCACAGTCTTTGGGGTGTTCGGATAAACTTGAGCGCTTTTTTCCCATTCTTGGGTCCTTGAGGCGCCAACACAACGAACAAGGCAATCGGACTATAATGCTTGAACACTGTCACTTAGCCTTAGAATTCTATAATTTTAAATTTCGTGAAGCCCCTAGTATTCGGAAGACCGAGTTCGGGCGCTATCCACGCCTAGGCCGGACAAAGCCGACTCCTCGCTCTAAGTGGCATAAGTCTTTAGGGACTCGAAAACCTCTCGAACAGCGACCAGCTCTCGCCCTATCATGACGGTCAGTTTTAGCTTTCTCCACTGAGGTGCTTAGCCCAGCTCAACCAGGGCACAATCGCAGTGGTTCTCCTAGCGCTACCTTAGCCGATATAACGGAACCTAAGGTACCAAAACATGGGAGCCGGGCAAACCCAACTATTGACCCAAGACATGATTCGGAGCCGATGCGTATAATGCTATAAGTTCGGGGTGCCGCACTCATGAGAGTGTTCGGACTTCTCACACCATATTCTGGGGTATGTAAGCCCCTGGTGTATTGGCCGTACCAAAGTGTACGGTTGCATGATGTCATAACTGAACATATTTTCATAAAAAGGGAATGCAATAATAGACAAAAGCTATGTATTGTTCATTCGAAAAGTCTGCGGTAAAAGCAGAATGATACAAATAGTGCGATAAGCAAGAGATGGGATTATTTGACATGTCCCCCTCCAGGGGCGAGCTGCGGGATGATATGTGAAACAAGTATACTGCTTGTTATACAGACCACCTGGACACTCGACGTAGCTTTCTGCCTCCCTGGCTGTTGCATCGTGTGTTCGACGATTGTACTGCCGGACAGGTCTTCCGGAAAGTGGAGTCCTGAAAGTAAGCAAAAAAGGAATGAAAAAATCGGGAGCCCCTGGTGCGGTTGAGCCGCATTTTGGGCATGCCGTGGTCGTGCCCCTCCCCCTATGCCCATGGTATTTCCAGAGCATAATTATGTACGCGTAGTACTGGTTTCGCAATATCGCGAGGGCTGGGGTTGGGGCCGCATTACTCTGGCGATGCTTTCGGGCGTGCCAGGCGGTCTTGTTGTAGGTTACTCCGGGCGCGCTTGACGGTGTCCGGACGTTTAATAGCCGGACTGGAGAATTGCCTTGAGAGGCTGCTTTGTACTTCCGCCGCGAGGGCCACCGTATGCTCCTCCGTTCGGAGAGAGCGTTCAGTGTTTCCAGTGACCGTAATGATTCCTCGAGGGCCTGGCATCTTGAGCTTGAGGTATGCGTAGTGCGGCACCGCATTGAACTTTGCAAATGCGGTTCGTCCGAGCAGTGCGTGATAGCCAATGCGGAACGGGACTATGTCAAAGATTAACTCCTCGCTTCAGAAATTATCCGGGGATCCGAAGACCACCTCAAGTGTAACTGAGCCTGTACAGTTGGCCTCTACACCTTGTATGACGCCTTTAAAGGTCGTCTTTGTGGGTTTAATCTTTGAGGATCTATGCCCATTTTCTCATCTGTATCCGATAAAGCAGGTTCGAGGCTCTTTGCCGCCGTCCATAAGGACTCTAGTGAGGTGAAATCCGTCAATGATTGGGTCTAGAACCAATGCGGCGAATCCGCCATGACGGATGCTAGTGGGGTGGTCCCTTCGATCAAAAGTGATTGGGCAGGAGGACCATGGGTTGAATTTTGGGGCGACTGGCTCCAACGCGTATACGTCCATGAGTGCACGCTTCCGCTCCCTTTTGTGGATGTGGGTTGCGTATATCATGTTCACCGTCCGCACTTGTGGGGAAGCCCTACATCCCCTATTGTTCGGCGTCAGGGCTCCTCCTCGTCATCGCTATGCAGCCCCTTGTCTCTGTTTTGCACTTAACTTGCTCGCTGCTTGAACACCCAACAATCCTGTTGGTGTGATTGGCTGGTTTTGAAGTGCCGTCTATCCGCACGAGCGATCGAGTATTCGGTCCAAACTAGACGGGCCCGGAGTATTTCTTTTAAATGGCTTTTTCCACTGACCGGGTTTAGAGCCTCTGAATCCGGCATTAACTGTCTTATCCTCAGCATTGTCGCCGTTAATGCGGCGCTTGTGCTTGTTACGACGTGACCTGCCATTGCTGTCCTTGGTATCTGAATTACCAGGGCTCTTTGTCATGTTATTACTACGAGCTAGCCAGCTGTCTTCTCCCGCGCAAAAACGGGTCATGAGTGTAGTGAGGGCTGCCATGGATTTCAGCTTTTCCTATCCTAGGTGCCAGGCAAGCCACTCATCACGGATGTTATGTTTGAAGGCTGCAAGGGCCTCTGCGTCCGGACAGTCGACTATTTGATTTTTCTTGGTTAGGAACCGTGTCCGAATTGTCGCCGATTCCTCTGGCTGCCAATTATGTGGCTTAGGTCATCGGCGTCGGTGGTCGCACATAGGTGCCACAGAAATTGTCGAGGAATGCGGCTTCAGGTCCTCCCAACAACCAATTGATTCTGCCGGCAAGCTGTTAAGCCAATGCCGAGCTAGTCCTTTAAGCTTGAGTGGGAGGTATTTGATGGCGTGTAGATCATCACCGCGGGCCATGAGAATATGAAGGAGATAATCCTCGATCCATACTCCAGGATCTGTTGTGCCATCGTATGATTCGATGTTTATGGGTTTGAAAGCCTCGGGATTTGATGATCCATTACTTCATCTCGTGAAGCATAGTGGGTGTGTGGCGCCTCATCTTTGGGCTGTATCACGGCGTAGCTCAAGCGAGCTTTGTCTCATTGTGTTCGCCCGGCGGATTTACCATATCCGGCATGACGGTTATAAATCACGTGTCGTGGGGCGCCCACGTGATCCATAGATCGATCTTGTTTGCCTTGCCTTGTCCTCCAATATATATCACAGGTCTGGCGCATTTCCCCGTGCCTTGGTATTCTTTGAGCGACGCTGGTGCGGCTTGAGTGGAGGGCGAGAGGCCTCTCTGTCAGCTGACGCAGGTGGCGGTCGGCCGCATCATGCGCTGGTGATGTAGGTCTAGGTGCTTCCTCCTCTAATCGGGGTAGTAGCCTGCGTTTTGGGTAGCTCTTGGAGGGGCGTTCGAGTTCGTACTCTTCGGCTGCAAGGACTTCAGTCCATTTGTCGGCTAGCAAGTCTTGGTCAGCTCTAAGTTGTTGCTGTTTTTCTTGAGGCTGCTCGCCGTGGCCATAAGCCTGCGTTTGAAACGCTCTTGTTCGACGGGATCCTCGAGCACGACAAATTGCCGTCGTCGAGGCTTGCCTCGTCTTTGGAGGAGGCATGTAATTATCGTCCTCTACCTCTTTGTCTGCGCTCTCTCATGAGGGTTGGTTTCTCCATCCTCCCGCGCTGAATCTTCTTTGGAGGGGTTGCCTTCGCACCTTTGTCCGGGGTGTTATTGTCTCCCGTGCCGGAATCACCGTTTTTGCTTTGGCGGGATTTAGAGCGGCGCCGCTGACGCCGGCGCTTAGGCTGCTTCTTGGAGGGGTCATCCTCCATTGTTCCATCGCCGTTCCCTTCTTTTGGGGTGTCCACCATGTATATGTCATACGACGAGGTGGCCTTCCAGTGCCCTGTAGGCGCTGGTTCTTGGTCGTCTCCTGCATCGGCTTCCATACCGTCGATATCATCAGAGTCAAAGTCGAGCATGTCGGTTAAATCATCGACAGTGGCTCTGAAGTGGGTGGTGGGTGGGCTTTGAATTTCTTCATCGTCTGCATCCCAACCTTGCGACCATAGTCCGCCAGGCTCTCGATAGAGAGAGACTTTAGTGAATTCAGAATGTCGCCGAAGGAGAGTGCTAAAATATGTCGGGCGGTGAACTCCATGATCGGCGCCCGATCGGATTCGATTAGCGGGCGCGGAAGGCTCGGAGTCGGAGGAGTCCGCACCTTGAGTCACAAGCTTCGCAGCGAAAAGGCTAGTGTTCGCTCGATCGCCGTGAGATTGCATCCCAGGCGGTGCCCAGCCACCCGTCCTCGATCGGCGCGATCGGCTCCGAGCTAAGGGTCGGAGGGACATCGTGCGACCTCGAGGGACTGTTCGGGCGAGCTAGATCATGCCCATCGTGACAGTGCGGTGCACTTGGCTGTGGCTTGAACCCATCGAAGATCAAGTCTTCGTGGATGTCAGCCGTGTAGTTCAAACTTCCAAATCTGACCTGATGGCCAGGGGCATAGCTTTCGATCTACTCCAGATGGCCAGCGAATTGCCCGCATCAAAGCCGCCCGAATCTGAAGATCTGTCCGGGAGAAAAATCTCACCCTGGACCGCATCATTGTTGATGATCGGAAGAGCCATCGGGCCTAAAGATGACGACACAGAGGAACTCTCAATGAAAGCACCAATGTTGGTGTCAAAATCAGCGGATCTCAGGTAGGGGGTCCCGAACTGTGCGTTTAGGCGGATGGTAACATGAGACAAGGGACATGATGTTTTTACCCAGGTTCGGGCCCTCTCGATGGAGGTAATACCCTACTCCTGCTTGATTAATATTGATGATATGGGTAGTACAAGAGTAGATCTACCACGAGATCAGAGAGGCTAAACCCTAGAAGCTAGCCTATGGTATGATTGTTGTTCGTCCTACGGACTAAAACCCTCTGGTTTATATAGACACCGGAGAGGGCTAGGGTTACACAGAGTCGGTTACAATGGGAGGAGATCTACATATCCGTATCGCCAAACTTGCCTTCCACGCCAAGGAAAGTCCCATCCAGACACGGGACGAAGTCTTCAATCTTGTATCTTCATAGTCCAGGAGTCCGGCCAAAGGTTATAGTCCGGCCATCCGGACACCCCCTAATCCAGGACTCCCTCAACTCCCCTTGTGTCGAATCAACAAATTTGGGTTGAATACTCTACCCTCGAAAACTATTGCGATCCCCTATACTTGTGGGTTATCAAGACCTTTTTCTGGCGCCATTGCCGGGGAGCATAGCTCTATTCTTTGAGTCACTTGGGATTTATATCTGCTGGACACTATGAAGAACTTGAAAGACGCTAAGACAACAATTTATCCCTCAACTACGAGGGAGGTAAGGAACTGCCATCTAGCTCGCACTTGATTCACCTTACATTATGAGTAAGCTTGCGACACCTAAACCTGCTTACGCTATTCGTTCCGATATGTCGCATGTTATTGATGATGCCATACGCTATGCATGATACTTATGATGAAACTACTTCTATGCTTGATACTCATCGTGCCCTTGGTGAATTTCTAGATGAACAAATATCTAGGTCTAGAGTAAGAGAAATTATTGAAACTGAATACAATGATGAAAGTGATGATGAAAATATGCATGCTATTCCTGAGGGTTATCTTTTTGATGCGGAATCTTCTGCAGCTATTTTTGCTTGCCAGGATAGATATGAACTTAAGAGGCTGCTAGTTAAATGGAGTAAAGAATCTCTTAGAGATAGGATGAGACCTGACCCTGCTTTTGCAACTTCACCTATCTATGTTCCTGTTAAGGATTATGAATTCTCTGTTGATCCTGATATAATTACTTTGGTTGAATCTGATCCTTATTATGGCTATGAATCTGAAACTGTTGTGGCACATCTTACTAAGTTAAATGATATAGCTTCCCTATTTACTAATGATGAGAGATCGCGCTACTTTTATATACTCAAAATATTTCCGTTCTCATTAAAGGGTGATGCTAAGATATGGTTTAATTCTCTTGATCTTGGTTGTGTGTGTAGTCCCCAGGATATGATTTATTACTTCTCTGCTAAATATTTCCCTGCTCATAAGAAACAAGCTGCTTTGAGGGATATATATAATTTTGTGCAATTTGAAGAAAAGAGTCTCCCACAAGCTTGGGGGAGGCTTCTCAAGTTACTTAATTGTAACGCCCTCGATGCGGCTATATCTCCCACGTGTCGAAGCACGACTTAGAGGCATAACCGCATTGAAAGCAATGTCGCAAGTGAGGTAATCTTCACACAACCCATGTAATAAATAAGGGAAAGAGATACATAGTTGGCTTACAGTCACCACTTCACACAATACATACATAAACATCCATCATTCAGATTACACTCAAGGTCCGACTACGGAACCAAAATAAAAGAAGATACCCCAAAAGCTACACAGATCCCCGATCGTCCCAACTGGGCACCACTACTGATCATCAGGAAAAGACACATAGTAACGACCACGTTCCTCGTCGAACTCCCACTTGAGCTCGGCTGCGTCACCTGCACTGGCGTCGTCGGCACCTGCAAATGTTTTGGTAGAATCTGTGAGTCACGGGGACTCGGCAATCTCACACCGGCGAGATCAAGACTATTTAAGCTTATAGGAAGGACAGAGTTGTAAGGTGGAGCTGCTGCAAGCGACTAGCATATATGGTGGCTACATCGCAAAAGAGAGCGAGAAGAGAAGCAAGGCACGGACGTGAAGCTAGTAGCAATCAAGAAGTGATCCTGAACTATTTACGTCAAACATAACTCCAACACCATGTTCACTTCTCGGACTCCGCCGAGAAGAGACCATCACGGTTACACACGCGGTTGATGTGTATTTTAATTGAGGTCAACTTCGGGTTTTCTACAACCGGACATTAACAAATTCCCATCTGCCTCATAACCACGGGCACGACTTTCGAAAGATTATACCCTGCAGGGGTGTCCCAACTTAGCCCATTATAAGCTCTCACGGTCAACGAAGGATATTCCTTCTACCGGGAAAACCCGATCAATCTCGGACTCCCGGACTACAAGACATTTCGACAGCAACAAAACAAGACCAGCAAAGCCGCCCGATTGTGCCGACAAATCCCGATAGGAGCTGCACATATCTCGTTCTCAGGGCACATCCGGATAAGTCAAGCTACGACTAAAACCAAGCCTCGAGTTTCCCGTGGTGGCCCCTGAAGTTGCTCGGTTCGGGCCAGCACCAAGGAGCACCGTCCGGGGTTAAATAAAGATGACCCTCGGGCTCGCGAAAACCCGGGAAAAAGGCTTAGGTGGCAAATGGTAAAACCAATGTTGGGCCTTTTTGGACGAGTCTTATTCAAAGCGAACTGTCAAGGGGTCCCATAAATCACCCAACCGTAAGGAACGCAAAATCAAGGAACATAACACCGGTATGACGGAAACTAGGGCGGCAAGAGTGGAACAAAACACGGGCATAAGGCCGAGCCTTCCACCCTTTACCAAGTATATAGATGCATTAATTATAGCAGATATATATTGTGATATCCCCAACAAGTAAACATGTTCCAATAAGGAACAACATCTCCATGTTCCAACAAGGAACAAACTTCATCTTCACCTGCAACTAGCAACGCTATAAGAGGGGCTGAGCAAAGCGGTAACATAGCCAATCAACGGTTTGCTAGGAAAGGATGGTTAGGGCTGACATGGCAATATGGGTGGCATGATAAGCAAGTGATAGGCATCGCAGCATAGGCATAGCAAAAGAGCGAGCATCTAGCATAGCAAAGATAGAAGTGATTTCGAGGGTATGGTCATCTTGCCTGCAATGTTCTCAGAGTTGTCGAAAGCTTGATCCTCGAAAGCGTTCTCAACAGGTTCCTCGTTCACGTACTCGTCTTCCGGCTCTACCCAAAGCAAGAACACAAACAAAGGAACCACAATAAATCACGGTGCAATGCACAATCAACATGATGCAAAATATGGCATGATATGCGGGATGTGATATGCAATGCGTATGCGCGCTCGGAAGGAAAATGATGAACTGGCATCAACTTGGCAAACCAAGTATGCCGCTGGAAAGATGAGATGATTTCGGTTGAAATCGAAATAAAGATCACCGGAATCGGATGCACGGTTTGCAAATGACAAGCAAAACAAGAATGGCATAAATCTGCCATTAACAGCATGATACCACTTAGCAAGCAACAAGAAATTAAGCTACTACACCCAAACGTACCAAAAAAGCACATGGCAGTGATCTACTCAAGATGCTTGACAAAAGATGAACACTGAGCTACGGCTAAATCACACCATAACAGGTTCAAACAAGCATGGCAAAAGTGCAAAAATATCAGGCTGGACATGGCAAAAACAGCATCAGGTAGCAATGTTCAGAGCAAGAAAACAACATGCTACAGGAAATTATAATAGCAAAACAAGGCATGGCATGAATCTAATCAAAGCATAGAACAAAAGTCCCTTACTGACCATAAGCCAAAAAGGATCAGAAAAAATAGTAGCACCCATGTCAATATCACAAGTTTCGTTAACAGATTCAGCAACATGGCATGTCAAAAACAGATAACAAGTAGGCATGTTTAAGAGCTCAAAGCACTCACTACAGAGCCTTACATGATAAACTAAGCATACATACATCAAGAAGACATGGCATAGAAGAAATACATGGCAAGAACAACATCATAGCATACACGGATCAACCACAACAACCTTGGCAAAATTGAATAACATGTAAACAATCTGCCAGGAAACATTTTGTAGCAAAAGTAGAGCTCGATTGACTCAAGCTATGGCACTCCATAATTGCAAGCAAAGGCATGGATGGATAGAGCATAACCATATGTTCAAAACATCCTTACTGAAGTATCTCAAAATATGCATTTATCTCTCGGTAGCATCAAGTTAACATGGCATCAAAATATCCGCTAAACAGGGCTGAAATCAGCAACATCAGGAAGCCTACTTTGCATGCTTGTGCTAGTCACCACATAGATCACAAAAATACATGGCATACACCCCTGGAAAGATGACATGGCATATTACAAAACACATGTAGGACTCAAATTCATAGGGTGCACACATCAATCATAGAAAAAATAACAAAAGTGCATGTTCTGTTAAGAAACAGAAACTAACATCACATAGCCTTCTTCTAACAGCATTTCGGGCATCAAGATGAGCTCAAATGAAAATGATGCACTAAGATGAAATGATCTACTCGTCGAGTCGAACAATTTGGCATATTACACGCGCAAAACGGAGCAACGGCGACAGAGTTATGGTGCGATGAAAATGCAAGAAAATATCGAAAATCTGAGACTTAGAGGAATCGGGTCAACCTCGAAATGGATCTGGATCGGGTCCGAGGTCGGCCGGACCTCGCCGAGCGGACGGGCCGGAGGCGGGAAGACGGGGCGGCGACCGGAGATAGGCGGATCCGGCCGCTGCCAGCCGGATCCGCCGGGAGAGGCGGCGGGCGAGGAAGGAGAAGCGAGGGGGCGGCGAGGAGGGACACCGGGCGGCCTTGGCAGGAGGGCGGGCGGCGAGGGCAGGCCGGGCGCAGGGGACGGGCCTGGCGGCGGGCGGCCGAGCGGCCGAAAGTGGCGAGGCGGCGGCTGGGCGTGAGGCGCTTGGGCAAGGCGGCTGCGTGTGGCGAGGAGCGGGCGTTAGTTGGTTGGCATGCGGTCGGGCGGTTGCCGGGCCGCGGGCGGGCCGCGGCGGTGGGAGGAGAGAGAGGAGGCCGGCGGGGTGACGTGGCGGCGGCGGATTCGTCGGGGACGGCGGCGCGGACACGTCCGGCGGCGGGGTTCTTTGTCCGGTGGCGCGAGGTAGGGGAAGGCTAGGGTTTGGACCCGGATTTGGACGGGGAAGGTGTTTAAATAGGCATAGAGGGAGCTAGGAGAGTCCAAATGAGGTGTAGTTTTCGCCCACACGATCGTGATCGAACGACGGAGAGCATGGAAGTGACTTAGATGGGTTATTGGGCTGTTTTGAAGGGGTGTTGGGCTGCAACTTAAAAGAGGCCTTTGCGAGAGTGCGGTTAACCGTTGGAGTACCAAACGAGCTCCAAATGACCCAAAACTTGACCGGTGGTCTACCGGTGGTATACCAAGGCCACTTGACAAACCTCGGTCCATTCCGAGAAAGTTTAGTACCCGCTCACGGAAAAACGTAAAAGGGGACGCCGGGGAAGATAGGAGTGCCGGATTGCAAAACGGACAACGGGGAAAATGCTCGGAATCATGAGACGAACACGTATGCAAATGCGATGCACATGATGACATGATATGAAATGCATGAGATGGACAAAATGCAAAAACGAAAGACAAAAACCCAACCACGGAGGGAATATCATATCACAATGCCGAAAATGGCAAGAGTTGGAGTTACAAAAGTGGAAAGTTACGTCCGGGGTGTTACAACACTCCACCACTACAAGAGGATCTCGTCCCGAGATCTAGGACTGAAAGAACTCTGGATATTCGGAACGGAGGTGATCCTCACGCTCCCGTGTGGCTTCACGCAGTCGGAATGGTGTGACCACTTAACTTTCGTGAACTTTTGGTAGACATTGAAACAAGATGCTTATATGATTAAACGCTTGAGTGATTATATGGCCAATATTAGAGGTGAACTTAAACTTGTTAGCAAACATGCTTCTATGGTTACCACTCAAGTAGAGCAAGTACTTAAAGCTCAGAAAGAAGTGCTTGATGAAATGAATAGTAAGAAAAATGATTATGCTGTTAGAGTGGCTACTAGAACTAGTAGAATGACTCAGGAACCTTTGTATCCCGAAGGCCACCCTAAGAGAATCGAGCAAGATTCTGAGAGAAATAACATTGATATGCCTAGTTCTTCTAAAAGGAAGAAAAAGAAAAATGATAGGACTGTGCAAACTTCTAGTGAACCTGTTGCTGAACCACCTGATAATCCAAATGATATCTCTATGTCTGATGCTGAAACACAATCTGGTAATGAACATGAACCTAGTGAAAATGTTAATGATGATGTTCATAATGATGCTCAACCTAGTAATGATAATAATGTAGAAGTTGAACCTGCTATTAATCTTGATAACCCACAATCAAAGAATCAACGTTATGATAAAAGAGACTTCGTTGCTAGGAAACATGGTAAAGAAAGAGAACCATGGGTTCGAAACCCATGCCTTTTCCTCCCAAACAATCCAAGAAAAGGATGATGAGGATTTTGAGCGCTTTCTTTGAAATGATTAGACCCATCTTTTATGTATGTGATTGACTTATATGCTCAAAATGAATCCTTATGCTAAATATATGAAAGATATTGTTACAAATAAAAGAAAGATACCGGAAGCTGAAATTTCCACCATGCTTGCTAATTATACTTTTAAGGGTGGAATACCCAAGAAACTTGGAGATCCAGGAGTACCTACTATACCATGCTCCATTAAAAAGAAATTATGTTAAAACTGCTTTATGTGATCTTGGAGCCGGTGTTAGTGTTATGCCTCTCTCTTTATATCGTAGACTTGACTTGACTAAGTTGACACCTACTGAAATATCATTGCAAATAGCTGATAAATCAACTGCTATACCTGTCGGTATTTGTGAGGATGCGCCTGTTGTGGTTGCAAACGTTACTATTTTAACAGACTTTGTTATATTCTTGATATTCCCGAGGATGATAGTATGTCTATTATTCTTGGAACACCTTTCCTTAATACTGCAGGGGCTGTTATTCATTGCAACAAAGGCAACGTCACTTTTCATGTTAATGGTAATGAGCACACGGTACACTTTCTGAGGAAACAACCTCAAGTTCATAGTATTGTAGCAACCCGACCTCAGATGGTCAAGTCTCTGTGTTCCAGTGTCATCCCTGGATCAGTAATGCTAACACACACTGTACTCGAAGGATTTATAACAGAGTAGCAATCACACACTTATTACATCGAACGTCTCAAAAGAGAACTTATTACAATAATATGGCTTAAGGCCATCTAATGTGATAAAGTGGAAGGCTTGGAAGATAAAGTGAGTCCATCAACTCCAACAGCATAGCTGAGCTGCACGGCAACGACCTAACGAACCTTACTCCTCGTCTGAAAAGTCTGCAACATAATACGTTGCAGCCCGAGAACGGGTGACACATGGAATATGCTGGCAATATAAGACAATAGAGCAGGAACAGAATAATGCTATCACTACATGCATATTTGGCTGGTGGAAAGCTCTATGGTTATAGTTTTGCGAAAAGCCAATTTTTCCCTACAACAAAGGAATATATTTTTATTTAACTATCATGGTGGTTGAAACATTGAGAAGGTATAACCCCAACTCAATCCCAAATAAAATAGTTAACAACCCAACAATATTATTTAAGAGTGATGAGATACATGTGAATACTCAAGTACTAGATACTCAAAATTGTCCATAACCGGGGACACGGCTAACCATGATTAGATTGTACACTCTGCAGAGGTTTGCACACTTTTCCCCTTAAGACTCGATCGCCTACGTTGATTTCTCGCACTACATGGTGTTTGAGAAACGGATGACCGAGACATAGTCTTTCAGAAACATTAACTCTCTACTCCAGGAAGACCATACCAAACCTACAAAACCCACTACCTGCTGATCTACCTCTTCAAGAGCTTCACGTAACTTACTCAACTATTCTAGAGCCCATGGTAGCTTGTGGCTGCAGGAAGTTTCTAGCATGAATAATCTCAGTTCCTTTGAGTGCTGGTGGCGGTCCATAGGAAGATCACACGGGTACCCGGATTTTCAAAATTAAGCAGACAACACCTGGGTTCCCCAGGTGCCTCAATCCACCCTGATGTGTATTAAAGTTGCCACCTTAAATTAAACCATTAATTAACAATCTCACATCTGTCATGGATTCACTCAAACCCAAACCACGTCTACGAGCATAGCATAGCAATACAAGCAACACGTAGAAGTAACTCCCAAGGGTTTGATAGTAACAGGGCAATAGGTTATACCTCAACTACTACTTCCCAACCCACAAGTTAATGACATCCTAACCATGCAATGTTTGAGTATTGAGCTAATGCATAAAAACTGGGTATGAAAAGAGTATGATCAAAGTGTTACTTGCCCTGCTGACATGGCAATATGGGTGGCATGATAAGCAAGTGATAGGCATCGCAGCATAGGCATAGCAAAAGAGCGAGCATCTAGCATAGCAAAGATAGAAGTGATTTCGAGGGTATGGTTATCTTGCCTGCAATGTTCTCAGAGTTGTCGAAAGCTTGATCCTCGAAAGCGTTCTCAACAGGTTCCTCGTTCACATACTCGTCTCTCGGCTCTACCCAAAGCAAGAACACAAACAAAGGAACCACAATAAATCACGGTGCAATGCACAATCAACATGATGCAAAATATGGCATGATATGCGGGATGTGATATGCAATGCGTATGCGCGCTCCGGAAGGAAAATGATGAACCGGGAATCAACTTGGCAAACCAAGTATGCCGCTTGAAAGATTAGATGATTTCGGTTGAAATCGAAATAAAGATCACCGGAATCGGATGCACAGTTTGCAAATGACAAGCAAAACAAGAATGGCATAAATCTGCCATTAACAGCATGATACCACTTAGCAAGCAACAAGAAATTAAGCTACTGCACCCAAACGTACCAACAAAGCACATGGCAGTGATCTACTCAAGATGCTTGACAAAAGATGAACACTGAGCTACGGCTAAATCACACCATAACAGGTTCAAACAAGCATGGCAAAAGTGCAAAAATATCAGGCTGGACATGGCAAAAACAGCATCAGTAGCAATGTTGAGCAAGAAAACAACATGCTACAGGAACTTATAATAGCAAAACAAGGCATGGCATGAATATACTCAAAGCATAGAACAAAAGTCCCTTACGACCATAAGCCAAAAGGATCAGAAAAATAGTAGCACCCATGTCAATATCGCAATTTTAGATTATGATTCACAACATGGCATGTCAAAAACAGATAACAAGTAGGCATGTGTAAGAGCTCAAAGCACTCACTACAGAGCCTTACATGATAAACTAAGCATACATACATCAAGAAGACATGGCATAGAAGACATACATGGCAAGAACAACATCATAGCATACACGGATCAACCACAACAACCTTGGCAAAATTGAATAACATCTAAACAATCTACCAGGAAACATTTTGTAGCAAAAGTAGAGCTCGATTGACTCAAGCTATGGCACTCCATAATTGCAAACAAAGGCATGGATGGATAGAGCATAACCATATGTTCAAAACATCCTTACTGAAGTATCTCAAAATATGCATGGATCTCTCGTTAGCATCAAGTTAACATGGCATCAAAATATCTGCTAAACAGGGCTGAAATCAGCAACATCAGGAAGCCTACTTTGCATGCTTGTGCTAGTCACCACATAGATCACAAAAATACATGGCATACACCCCTGGAAAGATGACATGGCATATTACAAAACACATGTAGGACTCAAATTCATAGGGTGCACACATCAATCATAGCAAAAATAACAAAAGTGCATGTTCTGATAAGAAACAGAAACTAACATCACATAGCCTTCTTCTAACAGCATTTCGGGCATCAAGATGAGCTCAAATGAAAATGATGCAATGAGATGAAATGATCTACTCATCGCGGCGAACAATTTGACATATTACACGCGCAAAACGGAGCAATGATGACAGAGTTATGGTGCAATGAAAATGCAAGAAAATACTGAAAATCTGAGACTTAGAGGAATCGGGGTCAACCTCCGAAATGGATCTGGATCGGGTCCCGAGGTCGGCCGGACCTCGCCGGAGCGGACGGGGCCGGAGGCGGGGAAGACGGGGCCGGGGCGACCGGAGAGGGGCGGATCCGGCCGCTGCTAGGCCGGATCCGCCGGGAGAGGCGGCGAGGCGGAGGAAGCCGGCCTTGAGGGGGGCGACATCGAGGGACACCGGGCGGCGTGGCAGAGGCGCCGGCGGGCGAGGGCGCCTGGGCGGGCGGCGGGGCGCGGCAGGGAGCGGGCGCGGTCGGGCCCGGTAGGCGTGGGCGGGGCGGCCGTGGGCGGGCGGGCCGCATGGTGTGGAGGAGAGAGAGGGTCGGCGGGGTGACGTGGCGGCGGCGGATTCGTCGGGGACGGCGGCGCGGACACGTCCGGGCGGCGGGGTTCTTTGTCCGATTGGCGCGGTAGGGAAGGCTAGGGTTTGGACCCGGATTTGGACGGGGAAGGTGTTTAAATAGGCATAAAGGGAGCTAGGAGAGTCCAAATGAGGTGTAGTTTTCGCCCACACGATCGTGATCGAACGACGGAGAGCATGGAAGTGACTTAGATGGGTTATTGGGCTGTTTTGAAGGGGTGTTGGGCTGCAACTTAAAAGAGGCCTTTGCGAGAGTGCGGTTAACCGTTGGAGTACCAAACGAGCTCCAAATGACCCAAAACATGACCGGTGGTCTACCGGTGGTATACCAAGGCCACTTGACAAACCTTGGTCCATTCCGAGAAAGTTTAGTACCCGCTCACGGAAAAACATAAAAGGGGACGCCGGGGAAGATAGGAGTGCCGGATTGCAAAACGGACAACGGGGAAAATGGTCGGAATCATGAGACGAACACGTATGCAAATGCGTTGCACATGATGACATGATATGAAATGCATGACATGGACAAAATGCAAAAACGAAAGACAAAAACCCAACCACGGAGGGAATATCATATCACAATGCCGAAAATGGCAAGAGTTGGAGTTACAAAAGTGGAAAGTTACGTCCGGGGTGTTACAACACTCCACCACTACAAGAGGATCTCGTCCTGAGATCTAGGACTGAAAAAACTCTGGATATTCGGAACGGAGGTGATCCTCGCGCTCCTAGGTGGCTTCACGGTCGGAATGGTGTGACCACTTCACTTTCAGGAATTTGATTGACTTGTTGCGAGTCTTGCGCTCGGTTTCTTCAAGAATAGCAATGGGGTGCTCATGATAAGAGAGATCTTGTTGAAGGTCAATCTCTTCGAAGTTGATAGTGTGCTCAGGAGTCTTGAAGCACTTGCGAAGCTGTGACACGTGAAAGACATCATGCACGTTCGCGAAGTTGGAGGGAAGCTCAAGTTGATAGGCGAGATCGCCTCTTTTGCCAATGATCTTGAAAGGACCCACGTATCTAGGGGCAAGCTTCCCTTTGATACCGAAGCGACGAGTGCCTTTCATTGGAGAGACGCGGAGGTAGACATGGTCTCCGATTTCAAAAGCCACATCACGGTGCTTGTCATCATAATAGCTCTTACCGCGCGATTAGCAGCTTTGAGATTCTCACGAATGACTTTGCACATTTCTTCACTTACGTGATCAAGTCGTTGCCAAGAAGTTGGCGTTCACTGTCTCTGACCAATTGAGAGGAGTACGGCACTTTCTGCCATAGAGAATTTCGAATGGGGCCTTGCCCGAACTCGCTTGGAAGCTGTTGTTGTAGGAGAACTTGGCATATGGAAGACAATCTTCCCATTTCATACCGAAAGAAATGACACAAGCCCTGAGCATATCTTCAAGGATTTGATTAACTCGCTCGACTTGGCCACTTGTTTGAGGATGGAAAGCTGTGCTGAAACGAATGTTGGTGCCCATGGCCTTCTGGAAGGAATCCCAAAACTTGGAGGTAAAGATGCTGCCACGGTCTGAAGAGATCACTTGTGGAATGCCGTGCAAGGAGACAATCCTGGAGGTGTATAGCTCTGCCAACTGAGCTGCTGTGATGGATTCTTTGATAGGAAGAAAATGAGCCAGTTTAGTAAGCTTGTCAATGACAACGAAGATAGCATTATTTCCACGCTTGGACTTTGGAAATCCAGTCACGAAGTCCATCTCAATATGATCAAACTTCCATTCTGGAATAGCAAGAGGTTGAAGGAGACCAGCTGGTCTTTGGTGTTCTGCGTTCACACTTCTGCAGACATCACATTCATTCACGAATTGAGCAATTGCTTCATTCGCGTCCACCAATATGACTGCTTGAGGTCATGGTACATCTTCGTACTCCCAGGATGAATGGATAGAAGCGAATTGTGTGCCTCGTTCATAATGACTTTACGTAGATCACCCTTAGGAACCAAAATCCGGTCCTCGAAGAAAAGAGTATCTTTGTCATCAATGTGGAAGCACTTGTACTTGGAAATGCCCTTGTCGATACCACGTTTCACCTTTTTCACCATGGTATCCGAAGTTGAGCCTCACGAATCTGATCTTCCAAAGTAGGGAGACTATGAGGTTGGCAAGAAAGCCTTGAGGAACAACTTGAAGATTCAGCTTGGAAAGCTTCACAAAGATCCGATTGGAAGGGCTTGAGGATTAAACATTGCGATAAGCCTTCTGCTCAAAGCATCTGCAATGACATTGGCCTTGCCGGAGTATATTCAATACTTGGGTTGTACTCTTGAATCATTTCAACCCA